>JAPMOR010099002.1:42250-84472 GCA_026543865.1 Argiope aurantia
AAATATATATATATATATATATATATATATATATATATATATAATTAGTTTAAATTGAATTTCCCTAAAAAATTAATCTACGTCTTTTTACCATTCTGTAGGCGTTTTTAACAATCAAAATTGAAAAATAAATAAATAAAACATCAAAATGGTGCACCGCCTCGAAGTGTGAGAGAGAGGCACCATTCGAGTGCAAAGGGTTAAGTTAAAAACCAGGAGGTATATTCGGATTTATTTTCCGTGAATGTAGAACATGACTGATAAAAGAAGTTACAGAAATTCTTTAATAATACGAAAAATAATTAGCAAAATAATTTTAAGTTGTAATATCATAATTTATAGAATAAATCAGGTTATTTTAACACAAATATCTTTCTTTTCTTTTTTCTCCTTTTAAGTTCAGATTGCGAAATCGTTTTCCTTCGTGAAAAGGATCGCAAGTAAAAAGGTTAAAAAAATATTTATTTTCCAAAATAAACAGTGTAGATTTAAATTAAGCAGAATTTTGATAGAAGGAAGCAAGATTTTATAAAAATCAAGAATATAAATTAAACACCAGTATAACAATATAAACTGAGCAACTGAACATAAACTGAACATCAGTGTCGTCTGTCAGAAAGAAAGAAAAATCAATTAATTATAAAAAATTAAGTCTTTTAAATAAACTTTTTATTAGTGTACTAAGATACATTTTTTTTTATTTAAGTCTCTAATCTATAATTTATTATTATAAATTTTTGGGCTAAAAATCCCATACCTCTTGGAGCCAAGTGTATGAAATTAAGATTTAATAATATTAAATTAATCGATAATTGGCTTCCGAAAATATTAAAACAGTATTTAATTATTGAATTTACAACCATTAGATTTTCTCGCACTTCTAAAACACTACCTCATACAAAGTATTCAACAAAATATTCCCAAAGCTCTTATCAATGGCTTACATAATCTTTTGCAATAAATTTATACGATACATATGAGAATAAAAATCATTTGCAAAAGCATATATTAAGTAAAAAGATAAACTGAAATCCGTTATTATTTTTTATTCTAAACTTATTTCAAATCCTTCTAGTTTGGTATAACTTTTTTCGTTGTATTTTTATATAGTTAGTTTAGTTTTTATATAGTTTTAGGTATATTAACGTCCCGTTTTAAAACAACACTAGGACCTCGTACTTTTGAACCGCGGTCAGATGACGAGGACGAGCACTTGAGCTAGCAGCCCCCTCTCCAAACTTCCGCACCATACCAGCGGGAAGGTATTTAGCTCCGATGGATTTAACATGAGCCAGACCCATTTACACGACGGTTCTTCGGTGGAATGGGGTCTCGAAAACTGAAGTCCTCCGGTCCGAAACCGAGACCTTAACACCAGGCCACTGAGGCCTTAACTTTTTCACACTTTATCCGTCTCTATAACTTGATGTTTTTGGAATTACAAAAAAAATTTATTGCGGTTTAAAATTATAAACAAAAATTTGTGAATTATAAAGAAAAATTCCATTTCGCATTCAAAAGATGACGGCACTAATAATCCCATAAATCTACAAACAGCACCGAAAAATTAATTTTCATTTTCTGTTTATTTTATAAAGCTTCATTGATTCAACAGAACGCTGAAAATTTAAAGGAATCTGGGTTTGAAAAAGTGAGTAATAAGCCACCTTATATAGACAAGAAAGCGGTGAACCTTAGTAAACGAATAAATAAAAAATGAAATCTATTATAAATGGTCCTCTTAAAAATGCGAGTTAAATTTGAAATTCTGAGAATAAAATACTGAATATAATAGAAAGAAGATAATCGAAAAGTTATTAAAATGTACCAAAACACTGTCGTGTATAAAATGGAATTTGTCCTTCATTTTAAAATTGTCACAGCAAATTTTAAAAAAGTATGGAAAATTATTTTGTTTACAAAAAAAATCAAAACAGGATATAATAGTAATCATTTTCGAATGTAATATTCGATCAATAGAAATCATCCGATTTTCTAAGAATTGTTTAAAGATATTAATGACCTATAAATATATATTTCCAAGTGTAATGGCTGATAATATATATTTTGAAAATAGCAAATAGCAGTGTTTTTACTTCAATAGTTTCGGATATAAATACAAATTACATACTAACAGTTTTAAAAATTTTTAAAGAGTGATGGCAAATTATTTCAACATATTCGAAAAACGAAATCTCGGTACTGAATTGTTTTCAACTTAAATCTATAAACTGTGTTATTCTGTATTTGTTAAATTCCTCAAATAACGTGAAATGCAACTGTTTTTTTATTTATATTTTATCTATTAAAAGAAAACGAACAAAACAAATTGATAACAAAAAAAAATGAAATCTACGATCGCAAATTTCAAGTTATTATGACAGAACATTATTATTTTTAAGTCATTATTTGTTTTAATTAATTTAAGTCATTAACCAGTTTAAACCGGTTTACGGGAGCTCCAAAACTTTTTGACACCAAGAAAAAAATTGAAAACGAAATTCCCTTTATACTTTATTCATTGCCTACGCGATTTCGAGCTTCAAAACCCGCTAACCAAAACAACATCATGTTCTTCTCACAAAAAAGAATGCCACGTTTGGAAGCTGAATAACTAGCGTTTCCGTTGCAATGCGATTTCCAAATGATAAACTATTTATCAATGCATTTTTAAACGTATCAATTTATATAGAATTTTTATGAAAACAATATTTTTGTAAACACAAACTGCTATTTTCTAATTTCTGAGACCATGAAACAGTTTCACAATGGATTAATCTTAGAACAGGTGTCAAATCCTTCAATGTTTCCCACTTAAGAATGAATGAAGTGATACTTTCCCATTGGGGGAAAGAGGAAATACTTTAATCAAAAATGTTATTAAACGCGAGTTAAGTTGTTTTGAACATATTATAAAAATTAAATTATTTAATTTCCTCCGAAAAAAATTACACTCCATGAAAATAACAGCTATACTGTCAGTTCTATGTCAGTCTTTTAAAAACGCAACTGCTGTCAAAGAAGCATACGTAATAATAAAGCAATACTGGCAAAAGCAGGTCAACCTTTTAAAACTAGCATCTGCTTTCAAAGAAGCATGCATAATAGTAATGCAATACTGGTAAAAGCAGGTAAAAAAATATGCGATTGAAAGACGAAGATGACGGAAATTGCCATTTCTGCTTTATTCATTGCCTACGCGATTTCGAGCTTCAACCCCTCCTAACCAAAACAACATGTTCTCAAGTGATAATAAAGAAGCTAAGAACTTAACATTCCCTGCACAATGGAAAATAAATATAATCCAATCAAACCAAATGGTAGTAAATACACAAGTTTCGCGATTCTTTATAAAAGAAGGTTATTGAACAGACTTTTTTCCCCGCGTTTCCTGCGAAATGTGTTTCAGAAGAAAGTAAATATTAGCGAAAACTGTTTACACAATAAGAAAAATATTTTCATTTGTGTCAATGACCAGAAGGTAAACATTACATTTATTGGAAAGAATTTCTTTGCAAATAAATTATGTAATTTAGTAAAATCGTGTATCCTTCAATTACATATTTTAAGAAAATGAAACAGATGATTTTCTAGTTCGACTGATTAAGACGATAACACGCGTTTTAAATTGAATTTTTTAAATAATTTTTTGTTCGGCGATATCTATATGAACTCATTAATGAGGAAAATACTTTATCCATTAATCATTTAATGGAGGAACTAATATCTCCATTATGCACAAATAATCCTTGATTGATACAGCATTCGAACTGCAATATCGCTTTAACAATTGCGTGTGTGTATATTATATATTTTAAGGGGGGATGGGAGACGAATTCCTGTTCGAATAATTATGGCGAAAAGAGCATTTTAAAATTTAATCTCTTAAATATTTTTTTTTCCTTTCACACTCTTTACGTGAACTCAATGAGGGAAATATTATCTCCATTTTGTCTCTATTATATAAAAAAATTATGTAAATGCTGCGTTTTATTCACTTTGTGATTAGTAGATAACGAGTCACCTGACATATGACGTTTGTTTTGCCATTATTGTTTGAAATATTTAATGATGATGTCGTGTTCGCATTACCACGAAAAGGGGATGCAGTAGCTTCTGAGGATAAAGACCCTTGAGCACCCGATGGCAGAAGTCTGACTTCTAGCGCATATGAAGATGGCACCCACAAACTCGCTTGCCTTGCAAAACTCCTTTTTACAGGGGGGGGGGGAGCTCATACACACACCTCACAGATAAAGCAGGAGGAGAACAACCATGAACGAACCAGGAATCGAACCCAGGACGCCTAGATTATGGAAAAGATGCGCTATCCCTAGACCAGATCGCCGGCGAAATATTTAATAAAAATTATTATTACTTCGTAGGAAGTATTTATATTGCACTTGACGGTGAAATGGTGATAAAAAAAAGGAAAAGTTTGATTAATACCAAACTAACAGTGAATGGTTTAAAGCAATACTAGGGGGTTCCGCGCCCTGCCCGCTTATGCTTGCCAACTCCCCCAGGAACTGCTAAGGCAGTAGTTCCTCACGGATCGCTTCACGCTCCAAACTCGCTTTCGCTGGCTAACTACTAAACCACTTTAGTCTAGTAACAGATATATTCAGATTCAATTTATTCCAAAATATGATAAAGCAATGGAAGAAATAAAAAATTTTAAGCAAAAAGTACACTCGCAAAAATCACCTGCATCAAAGTTCTTTGTAAACACAAATAACCTTTCATTTAAATAACTATATCAAATAACATCTAACAAAAAAACAAATTTAAAAAAAAATGTGTTTTTCTCACAATTTTTCAAATTTGGAAATTATACCATAGAAACAGAATTTTTTTTAAAAAATAACTATTTACAAAAAATTTAGAGAAAGCGTGGCTTGAAGCGTGAACAATCTACGACAGAAAACAGAAAAGGACATGTTAGGGAAGAATATATGTCCAGAAATATGTTGACAATTAGTAACTGAAACCTAGAATCATGATATTTTTATGATTTTTTAAAATTGATAACCTTGTGAAAAATATTCAAAACTTTTTTTCCAACAAAATATTATATGTAGTCTGTTTTGAATGAAATGCTACCCATAGAATTTAGAAATTAAAAATGTTTCACCTGTCAGAAATCATTTCTTTAAAACTTCTTGGTATACACAAATTACAATTTTTCTTTTTGGCGCTACAACAGTCACAGAGTCAAAGGATTTAACCCTTAACTGGGGACGTGCGGTCTGTGGGACCGCTAGCGATGGATTTTCTATCCCCCCCCCCCATTCTATTTTTAGCTCAATTGAACGGATTTATCCTGTAGCTTCCTGTTTTGTGACCTTCAATACACGTGCACTTTTTTAACCGATTTCAGCAGATGCTTTTTAAAATAATTCAGTTATTTCTTTGAGCGCGGTCTCTAAGACCGCATCTCCCTGTTAGTATCCCAGTGATTAACAAGGCTTAGCAGATGGAGCTAAAACTTGTGGGTCGAAATATTATCCAGTTTACTGATTCTATTATGAAGCAGTGCTTCAGACACTTTTTAATGAAGCAGAAAGTTATTTTAGTGATAAGGAAAATTGTACAGAAGAGTTTTTCGATGCAAGTTCGCATTGAACCGATTTTGATATATATTGTTACAAACCTGCAATTCGGCTTCCCAGCATAGTTTATTCCATCAATGGAAAGAAAGTTTTACAGTCATCTGAATGGGACTAGCGCGTCGGAGGTCCCAGAGCTTGGCGACAAACTTGGCGACTTTGGCGCCAAAATAGATAATACCTGAAACTTCGAGAATTTTCCCGATCCGCCCAGTAGGAACCGAGATACGCCTCGAACGTTCCTGATTGGTTGAGAGGCTTCTAGCCCCGCCTCCTGAGACCTATAAAAGGGTCCACAGCTGCCAGAGCAGGCAAGTCAAGTCAAACGGGGAGACGACGGAGTAGTCCGAAGACGGAGCGGAAAAGCCAGTAGTCAGAGTGGACGAAGTGGTCGAAGAAGAGTAAGCGGAATCGACGGAGCGAAGTGAGTAATCCGAGCCAGAGTCGGAGAAGTAGAAGACGGAGGAGTCGGAAGCGACTGAGTCAAGCTCGTGCTGAACTGAGCTGTGTGCTACTGTCTGCGGTAGATTCTGGTTGTATGCTGCTGTGTATGTTGTTGTATGCTACACGTCTCGGGTGAAGATAATCGTCTTCTGTGCTGTATATAGTTGTCGCTTTGTGCTGTCCTGTGTGTCTTTGTGTAAATAAACGTCGTTGTTTTTATTCTACTTCTGCCTGCTGATTGAGCGTTCTTTACACCATATCACTCCCACTATCCAAACGAACCCCGGCAGAAAATTTCGTAACAATATGTTCAAACATAATCAATTTTTCTAGTGATAATAATTTTGAAAAATTTATAAAATATATTAATATACCAAGATATATATATATATATATATATAGAATTTATAAGTTGATTTTTATACTAGTTCTTAACCTGTGTGTTTAAAATGCCCTAGAAAATCGTGCTATGAAAATCACACAAGCCGATAAAAAACGGGCCAATTTCACGCATTGTCATTTTTTAAATTTTTCATATAATTGTTGAATTTTACGTTATATTGTCTTCTATTTACCTTCATATGCTGTAAAAATAAATATGATTTAAAAAGTAAAAAGTAATATGCTTTTTCACGAATATTATTTATTGTAACATGTAATTTGAGAAGAAAATGTATGTTCCAACGCATTTATTTTTTTCAATGACAATATATTTTGAAAAATTTCTAAAACATATCTGTATATCAAGAAAAATATCTGCAAAATATATTGGCAGTGTTTCATACTAATACATTCATTAGAAAATTTAATTTAAGTCTAAATGAAATGCGGTCTCGTAGACCGCACCTCCCCAGTTAAGTCCTAAAATTTCACCTACCCAGTTAAGGGTTAACACGCGAGAAGGCCACATATAACTAACTGTTCATGACTAAAAACAGGATTATTTAGCATCAAACAATTTTTTCAAAGGTTTGTCCTTGTACTTTATTAATTGTTATATATAAGCTAAACGAATTGGAAACTGCTTTCATTTAAATTTAAATGGCATATTGCTGTGAAAGGTATAAGGGATATCCGTGGTATAAAATAAGTTTCATCAGTTGCTGAACTAAAGCATTTTGACTTTATAATATTACGTTGCAATTTGATTACAATTAAGCAAGTTTCATTGCAAAAACCTTTGGTTGGAGCTAAATTTCGCAATAACGTAATAATGCATCCTGGCTTAAAATACAATTTATATGGTGGCATTCCTGTAGGTATTAAAGAATTAAGAGATTCTACAGGAAATATTAGTCTGTAATTACGATCATCACTAACTATGTTATGAACAGCTTTGTAAGCAACTGTTTCCCGGGCAAACATTTCAATACCCGATTATTTATTTCAATGGAAGCATCATTAGTAACAGTTAGAATAGCTCTACCTTTTGGTTCTTGGCGTATAACTGCGCTGAAATTTACGTCACCATATAGTTGTTTTACAGGATTTTGTTCTGAAAGACAACAAACATCTGGAAGCATAACAGTACCTCCACTCTTTCCTTCGCCGACTTCCAGTAACCAATTTGAAAACTTTCTTTCGGTTTTTAGGGCTCTCGTGTTTTGAACTAAATTTAGCTTAATAAATTTAGACTACAGATTGTGCTTTTTCAAACAGATAAAGATCTTGATCCTTTCAAAGCAACTGGTAAAACTTGTCTGAAGTCATCACCAAGCAAAATAACTTTACCACCAAATGGCAGAAAACAATTAATAAAATCCTGCAGAAGTCTGTCAACAGCAATTAAAGGTGCTTCATCCCAAATTATTAATTTTGTTTCACAAATCAACTTGGATTCTTGTGTGTTTGGCTTAAGATTGCAAGTTGAAGTGGCATTTAAAAGGATAAGTATTTTAAAAATTGAATCTTCAGTCATTCCACCACTGCGCTAAGTAGCAGCTATACCCGTGTGAACCAATTGGAATTGCGTGATGTCCTTTTCCCCTTATTGTGTGCAACAAAGTATTGTAAAGAAAAGTTTTTCCTATTCCTGCAGGACCATCCAGAAAGAATAATTTTGATGCACTTTCCTTGTCCTCATATATAGTTTTTAATATGATATCAAAAACCAATTTTTGTTCTTTATTAAGTTTTTCAACATTAATCTGTCCTTTCTGCTGTTGTTCTAAGGCGTCAAAAGATGACAAATTTTAAAGATCATCTAGCAGATAAACAGAAGGTAATTTTAATTTTTTAAGATTTAAATTATAATTTTTAAGAAGCGTTTCAATTTCTGCAAGTGCATATTGAAATCCACTATTTTCAGAATATTGCCGAATTAAGTCCTCACTATCTTTATAACCGAAACCAAAGTTCTGGAACATCCTTTACTTCCCCAAAACCACAAATCATAGCAAACATTAAACGTAACTGAAATGGTAATTGAATTTGTATTGCTTCAATGATTGTGTCATACCAATGTTGATCCCCCTCAAGTAATCCTTGCATTTGACATACTTGCTGAAAAGTATTGCACACAATTCCATCAAAAGTTTTTAAATCCTCATAACTTACAGCTTCCAATTTTCTAAAAAGTAACTAACTCAATATCTTTCTGAATCTTGAATGTTAACCACAGGCATTCTTCCAATAACCTGTTCACCTCCACATTGCCGTTTTTGAAACTTCATTGTACTTTTATTCAAAGCATAATAACGAGGAACACCTGTATATAAATAAATGTGAGATTCTTGATCATTTTTATTTAACTCAAACCATGCAGTAAGAGTTGTTTGTTTTGCAGCAGCTCTTGCAACAGCTTGTTCTTCTTGCCCATCTTCATAAACAACAGTCAGTCGATCTGGAAAATGAATAGCTAATTGTACAACTGTATGAGATTTTTCTGATAAACTAAATTCTTTCAAACGCCACATAGCTTCTGGTGCACTAACACATCTCTCATCTAGAAATGATAAAATCTCATTATGATTAAGGATATTTTCATTCTCAAATCTTATTGATGCTGCATCATGTCCTTTATACACATATTTATACAGATGCTTGACACTTCTAATTAAAGCACATACTTCCACATTAATATAAACATTGATTTTTTTTTTTTTTTTTTTTTTTTTGAAAGCCAAAGGATATAAGATACAACCCATCGGTTATCCAAATCATGCCTACCTATTCTGAAAGATTCTGTACACTTCCTTTGATACATGAGATACCCATTAATGTTCTCTTCTGTTGTTGTTTTTTTCCTTAAACTCTTTTGGATATTGTTTGGTGCACGCACCTTCTCTCATACATGGTGAGTTTGGATTCAAAGCACCACATGGACCATGAATCATATATCTAGTTATGATAGACAACTATATCTGGTCTATTTCCTGGGCGTTGTGGTCCTTCCAGCATATTTAAAATATCCACCCATGTTGGGTTACAGGTAAATGTCACAAATAAATCATGTCGGCCAAATTTTCTGACCATTGCCATAGCATCTTGGTAATTGTGATGCATATGGCGAGGACTTCCTTGAAATGCATTGGAAGTATAATCAGTTTTCCTGTACGTACACCCTGATTCAATGCTCGTGAATTTATTGCATCTAATAGCCCCTTGTAATGCTCAATTCTAAGATATTTTTTTTATTACTACGCAAATAATTGAGACGTGATCCTTCGGTTTTAATATAGGCATTAACAATGTACTATTAGAATAGTTTTCCACTGTGATGGCGAATGCTAAAATTACTTCTCACAACAAGTCGGTAAGCATAAAATTGTAGTAGGGGGACTCGAGTGTATTTTGCGGTTCTTCCTTCGGCAGAATGTCCTATATTTATGTACCAACCTAATTCTCCTCTTGGAAACAGCAAGGGATAGATCACGGGATCACAACATTGGCTTAATGGAGAAATAATTTTGCAGCTATCACCTACAGGATACATACAGATGTCTTGATTACCAGGTGGTTCACCACTATCACAAACAAATATGCCCTGCAATTTTTGTTTTTGTAATCGATTGGTTATATTTACGTATATCGAAATTTCTAGTCGCCATGAAAACCATCCCGATATTTGTAGCAGGATTTTCTTCAATTATACAATGCATCTGAGGGTAACAATCGATGAACGGATTGATTGCTCTCAACATAGAATCAAATCTTTCCATCACAGAGAACAAACATCCTCCATCTCTTTACATGCGTTTTTCAGTGGCTTCACTAGTATCAAACACATATAACTGACCCTAACCTAGTTTGTTATGACCACTGTATAAAGGAGAAACCATGTGGTATATCTAACCATGAATCCTATAGAAATATGGCCCTGTTCCAGGAGGAAGTTAAATTTTAGCTCCCATGGAAGCAAAAGCTAAAGCAGAATTATATTTTCTCATATACTTCCGATAGTTTCTACCTTCGATTAAATCACTGCTCAGCAAGTCTTTCAATATTTTCGGTAGATTCAACAGATGTTCAAAAGCATTTTTTTTTTTAAATCATGGCAACATTTTGTGTATTTACCACTTGAATTTACTTCTTTTTCCCAGTAACGTGCCTGGCAAGAAAAAAAAGAAAACCTAGAACTATGCTCCTGTAGTCTGGAAACTTCGCTCTGTACGCCTATCCATTCATTACGACTGGATCTTCTTATAAACGATTCTTGGGCATTTTCATCCGACCTGTCTTCTCTTTTCCGGCGATTTCGTTTTAAAATCCATACAGAACGACTTCAAATCATTGTAAAAAATTTTGTCCGTTTTTTGACCGTTAATTTTTTTATTTAAAAAATTTTCAAACCGATGCAAGAATAGCGTTCGCTTGAAATCTTATCAAACTGCATGTTGATGTTTCCGGGCGAGGTTGAAGTGTTGCCAAACGGCGATTAACAAATTCGGCCTGATTTTACGTCCACGTAAGCGTTTTAAATATAGAGAGAATTTGTTAATTTTACTTTTAGACGAACCGCTTGTAGCAACACTAATGAATAGCTGTACGGTTTACTTACGTTTTCCGAGTAGCGGGGAGTTTTCATCTCCCGGATAGCAATCGTTAAAATGCCTTAGCAATACACATGTTAATTCTGTATTATCCTTTGGGGCGTCAAGTAATCTATCTATACTTATATAAAGCTCAATGTGTGTGTGTGTGTGTGTGTTGGCGCTCTACAGGCCAGACCATTTGACCTAAAGCTACCAATTTTGGTACATGCATACCTTGGAGGCCGTGAATGTGCACCTGGGGTCCCTTTTTTGAATTTTTAATTAGAATTTTAATTATTAATTAAAAACTAACTTTCCCGCCAAAAATTCTTTTCGTTTTCCCCACCGCCAAATGAGTAAGGCTTCAGTATTTTTTCCCCACGCAAATGAGGCCAGGCTTAAGATTTTTCGGCCGATTATTTCAAACGATTTTGTTTATTTTCTTAATGTTTGACGCATTTAAAATTAAACATTGTTAATGAATCGATATTTCAGATTCATTCTGAAGTACTTTTGAATTAAAATAAAACAGAATGAAGGAAATTAAAAATGTCTAATCTGCATAGCGTTACCGTATCTGGCGTTGAAAATTTACGCATTCGCATTGTGTTTTGTTTGTTGACAAGTCTATTTTCGACGGATGCGGACTTGATTAAAATTATTTTTAGCTTAGTTGTATGCTTTTGTAATTAAATTATATTAATGTTAGTTATATATTTTTTGTATATGCTTATAGTTTTAAGTACATTAATTTTTCAGTAGTTTTTTTTTACCTGTTTTCAACCGATTATTTTAAACGATTCGTTTTATTTTCTTAGTATTTGATGCATTTAAAATTAAACATTGTTAATCGATCTGCTCATGATGAATCTGAGAAAATTTTGTTGACAGATTCTTGAGATATTACATAAATTAAGAAAGATATTCTTTAGTGACCATAAAGTTTAAATGCTCAGTGACTCTGTTTTCAGTAATCATATTACAAAAAA
Organism: Argiope aurantia; assembly: GCA_026543865.1. Taxonomy (NCBI): domain Eukaryota; kingdom Metazoa; phylum Arthropoda; class Arachnida; order Araneae; family Araneidae; genus Argiope; species Argiope aurantia. The sequence continues at coordinate 54,266 of JAPMOR010099002.1, forward strand.
ATACTTTGTTTCAGTAAAAAATATTATTATATTAATTGCAGATTATTCCTTTCCACTTTAATTTAAAGTATAAATTCTATGAGAGCTAACAGAAAATTAGAGAGATACATATTACGAGAGATACATACTGAAGGCTTTTTACTTAATGTTTGATGCATTTAAAATTAAACATTGCTAATTAATCGATCTTTCAGATTCATTTTGAAGTACTTTTGAATTAAAATAAATCAGAATAAAGGAAATTAAAAAGTTCTAATCTGCATAGCATTACACCAACTGGAGTAGAAAATTCACACATTTGCGTTACCATAATTGGCGTTGAAAATTCACGTATGCGCATTGTGTTCTGATTGTTGATAATTATTTTCAACAGATACGGAATTGGTTTTGAAGGTTTAATATGTTTTCGACAGATTATTTCAAACGATTCTGGTTATTTTTTTGGTGTTGATACATTTAAAACTAAACATTGTTAATTAATCGATCTGTTCATGATAAATCTGAGAAAATTTTGTTGAAAACTTCCTGAGATATTATATAAATTAAGAAAAATATTCTTTAATGTCCATAAGGTTTAAATACTCAGCGACTCTGTTTTCAGTACTCATATTTTTTTTAAAAAATGCTTCGTTTCAGTAAAAAAAAAAAAATATTATATTTATTGCAGTTTAATCATTTCCACTTTAATTTAAAGCATAAATTCTACAGGAGCTAACAGAAAATTAGAGAGATACATATTACGTTATGGTTGAAGGCATTTATAATATTACGAGTGAATTATATGACTATTAAAATGTGAAGTTTTAAAATATTTTAATGAAGAAGCAATTGAAATGGGAGTTCCATAAAATATTTAATTATTAAAATTTTAACGTGTATTAAGATTGGCGAACCGGCTGGTCGCCAAAGGCGGCTAGTATAAAATAAAGCAACAAAAAAAATGCGAAGTAAGATTGAGCGAGAATCTGCTGATCGTAAACCTGCCATGTTGATGGGGAAACGTGAAAAATTGAATCAATATTTAGATATTAGAGGGAATCAATCCCTCAGGAAATACCACTAATTTAAGGACATGCATGTTTCGAGGACAAGATCGGGTTTGGCGATCGAAATTATTTAATGGGAAAATTAATTTCGCCATTTTTTATAATTAACATACGGTTGATGCAACGTGCCAATTATATTATTTCGGTTTAAAAGTGGCAGAATTTCAATTTCCAATGCATATAAATTTCTTCTTGTAATTTTATGTAATGCAAAAATAGATCTATAATAAAATTAAATACTTTGCATAAAAAAAGATTATCATTCCTAGTGTAATCTACTTACAGTACATTTTAAGATTTCAGTCAACTTTTGTGTAAATTATAAATATGACAATGGCGGAACAAGGAATTGCGATGATTGGGAATTAAACAGTGGCAGTCATATACATAACACTGATACAAATTTAAAACTTTTAGTCTATTAGTGTAATTCTTAACATTACATACAAAGCTTGCCCAACAATGTGGAAGTCAGAGGATTCCTGAAAAAATATCAGTTCTATTTATGGTTCGAATGAGACGGTCTATCAAATTTAAAGCTCCTGGTGCAGTTTTACTGCAAATGTAAAATTTATATGTTTATGGATATTGCAATCTAAACAATCATAATTAAATTAATAATTATAAACCTTTTTTGCTTTCAAAAAATGAGCGGAAAACTGTACTCATAAGATTTATTAACTTTAATATAGATCTATTTTTAACATGAAATACGGAACTGACAGAGTCCATTCAAGTGCAATCACAATTACATGGTAGAAGCTCATTAGATCAGAAACTCTCAACGCCGTAAAAACATTTTCTTAAAAGAATACAACTGAAGTATAATTTTTTTAAAAAAAAAATAGCTCTGAGTAACCTACAATTTTGAATTGCGGCCATCTGAAATATACTTTAAAAAACTGGCCGATGTATCATTTTTAATAAGAAAACAGGTGACTTCTAACAAAAGAAAATGAAATTTCATATTTTCCCATCAGATGTGATTCTGATTAAGAAATAGGAAATCTGACACTAAATTATAAAAATCAAGCGGTGGAGGTGGGAAGGAAAAAAAATATCGACAGCAAATTTTGTCTTCGAACAAGAAAGCAATGGCCGAACAGAAAATCGGAGCAGCAAAAATTTTTACCTAGAACTCAAGAGGAGAAAAAGCAATTTTTTTGCGCCTAGAACATGCTACAGTAAGTGCGCAGCGTAAGAATTTTTATGCCTACGAAGGACAAATTGGCATGCAGCTTCATGTCTGTACGTCAACAACGTGCTGATTCATTTTTCTGCGTGCTTCCTTTGTTTTTATTTATTTTCAATTTTCTTTCATTAAATTTTCAATACGAAAAAATCGTCAAATAAGATTGAATACGAAAAACAAAATTTTCAAAATAATATCAAGGCAGACTGCTGCTCTAAAGCACGAGTAACCATTGCAGTCATATTTCAACTATAAGTACCTACTGTTCATTCTCGGTTTCGGAAATCCTTCGCCTCTTTGCGCATGCGTCAGGAGGCGTTTATTTCATTAACCACAGGGAGTGGTCTCCCAAAACTTTCTTGCATACTCTCTAATAAACTTGTCATGACAGAGAACGCCTCACATGGCATTGGTGTACAATTGCTACGAAATACTAACTTTGGGGGGAGAATTTAGCATTTTTACTGAGTATACTGACGATTAAACCCTGGCATGTGATTAATAATATCCAAAAATCGAATTTGTGTATTCCACACATTTTTCTCGGCCGATTGAAATAAAAATTTGACACAAAACTGCATTTGTAGTCACAAATTCCCATGCCAAATTTAATATATTTAAGTCTTTGCGTCTTTGAATTACCGCGTTAACTTATTTCTGAAAGTACAGACAAACAAACACAATCAACCCCTTGTTGGATTTGGCTAAAAATTTGACAGGTGTCTACTCTATAGTTGTCAAATCTGTGCACCGAATTTTATCTATTTAGCTCTTTTTGTTTTGAGATTATTGTGCTAACTTATATTTGAACAGCCGGACAGACGGGCTCTTAGCAAATTTTACTCAAAATTTGACAAAAATCTGCAAATTTAGAGTTAAGATTGTATACCAAATTTCATCCACCTAGTTCAAAGCATTTTTGAGTTATTTTTGCCACAGACAGACAAACAGACGGACATTTTTTGAAAATGTTTTTTTTTTTTTTTTTTTTTTTTTTTTTTTAATCAAGGAGGTCTAAAACGTGGGCATTCGTCAAAATCTCGAGTTCGAATTTTTTGACGATTACTATACTTTTTCTATACTACGTATAAGAGAAAGTAAAAGGGAGTAAAGAGGAGATGTTTACTTTGAGCAATAGGGTGGATGAAGATTATTCGTAGAATTGGGAGGTGCGATAAATGCTCGTCTTTCTGCATACCATCCTTTAGCGAAGTAGAATCGTCGAAAAGGGCTAATCTCGGAATTCTGAAACGAAGAACGTATCATCTAACAAGTAACTACAAGTCACTTTGCGTGTGTCTATTAAGACATTCTTTTCCCTCGTGCAAGATGCGCAAATGGATTAAAAAACTAAACAAGATGCATCGCAACTGTTGTATGTCACGTGAGCGAGAACTGACTTCATTACGTGATTCCAATCTGCCCTATGTTTTTGTGAACCAATTTATCAATTTATTTTTCTAAAAACTTATTTGAGTAGAATGAAGATGCATCATTCCCAAAGAAGAAACACGTTCCATCATTTTCTTACCATGCGAGGGGGGAAAAAATAGTTCATTAACTCTATCATTTATCAATCTTTCCCTTTACCTCTTCTATGCGAACAATTAATCTAATTTGCATGCAAAGAAAACAATGTAAAAAGGAATTGCAGGTTATTACACTGAATGGTTGACTATCGAACAAACGAATAATCAATCAGTAACGCGATATCTCTTAACAGTACTAATTATAACATCGGAAGTAGAAGAAAAAAATAGTCCAGCCCGATAAAACTATACCTCAACGTCACTGAATTTCAGTTTTCCTTGAATTATTTCCATCCAAAGTAATTAAACCCATCAAATACCTTTTATTAAATCATGCCTCCAGCCAAGCGTAGTGAAGCAGATAAGCAAATACGATGCCAAGGTGTAGGTGACAAGAATGTTCATTGCATCTACTTATATACTTTTCGGATACATATTGGATGACCCAAAAACGAGCGTCATGCTTCACATACGACAGCAGTCTCACGTTGCGTCATTGGCAGAAATCATAGTTTTGCGATCATGAATAGTGGATAAATGGGTTCCAGTTTGTAAACAATGCCAGTAAGAGCTATTTCTTTTTTAGGATTATGAACTTGAATCAGGGCAATTTCTTTGGTTGTTTTGAAGCATTAATACAGCTTTGTAAAACAATGCACGAAATGTAAAAGATCAATTAATTGACTTTACATCAAAGCACGATTAAGACAGACACCTCTCGAAATTCTGAATCTAAGTTACATGACGAAGACATTACCCTTCCCCCCCCCTCTTCAAACTATATCACAGCTCTGACAAATTGCCAACGATTTTCAAGTCAATATAGGCAAACTGTATTTGCTGAGAGGGTATTTTTAAAAACTAAGTTTTTAATTGCAGTTTTCAAATAATTTTTAATCATTTGTTCTCGAGAAGTGACTCCCGGTTACCATTTACTTTGCCGAGGCAAAACGGGCGAAAAAGCCGTCGAAAGCAAATGACTTAAAGAGATAAACGATTAGATTGATAATTTAAGATGAGATTTGACGTAGTATCTAGGCCATGACCATTTTGAGAAAGTCACAAGCGAAGTAAAGTTTTATCATCCCTGAATATGTAATCATGGAAAAAGAAAGACAAAATTAGGCGCTGAATTTCTTTTAACTTCAAAAACAGATACAGGATTCAATAAATAAGGAATTGCTAATTCGTTAGTTTGAAAGGACTCGCGAATTTAAAAGGCGCAGAAAAGAAAATTGATTATACATAAATATACAAGAATCAACAACAATATAACAAACGGCGCGCGCGCATGTGTGTGTGCGTGCACGTGTGTGCGTGCTCGTGTATGTCCATAATAATTAACAATTAGTTACACCGCTACGCGTTTTCCCACGGAATTTTCTTCTAAAATAAATGATATTTTATGCAAACGCAAAAACCTGCATTTTCCTGCATTGTTTTTTACCCGGGTGTAAACTTGAAGCGGAATTTTACTACTAGACAACCTGCCAGGGACTGCAGGAATGAAGAGAGCAGCAAATAGGTCTCTTAAGAATTCAGTCAACCACGTGATCTCCCTGGGCGGAACTAGCTGCCAATCGTGTGTCACGTGGTCTCCCTATTGTTTAGTATATATTTTTTTCTAGCAGAAGCGAACTGGTCTCCTGTACTAGGGGAAGTGTTATCTCGGCTCTCGGCTTGGCTCGGCTCTCCCGAGAGAGTTTTAAGTGTAGTGCTCTAGGCCTTCTACACTTTGGCGTTTTCATGTGCTTTTTCTTGTTGATGTTACCAATAAACCCCAGAAAAGACAACATGTGTCTTCAAGTCATTTCACCCAGACCACAATCTTCACTAAATTAATGAATTATTGTGCAATCAAGAAACGCAACGATAATTTATTATTTTACAAGGTCGATTAAGAAATATTATTCTAGTTGTAAAATAAATAAATTTTTAAAAATACTAATTCTATGAATTATAAAATAGTAAGACTACAACAACTGTTTGGATTAAATTAGCAATATTATTAGATTATTTTATTAATTTAGTCGTTTTTTTCAATGATTATATTAAACAAATTTAAGATTTTCATGGTACAACTAAAGTCATAAAAAAAACTAAAATAAATATCAACGTGCTGATTATACGTTTTAAAATGCGAAAGTATATTGACAAGTTACTTACAGAGGTGCGGTGACTTATTTAGAGGTGCTCTAGGTAGTGCAAGCACTGAGTCTGATCTTTTAACCAAATGGACAATTTAGTTTCACATTTCAACATATTTTTAACATGTTAATGATTTTTTTAGATTAATATTTTATTAGCTTTTTGAAAATGAGTTAGTCCTATTTATTTATTATGAATCAAGACTCCCTGGCATTCATGTTTGCGCACAGTTGTATTTAAGTAGAGGATCTGTATTTATAAAGATTATAATAACATAGTATACTTGATACAGTGCTAATATTATTCTAATATTTTATAATTCAAAGAATTTGCTTTTTTTTTTTTTTTACGAATTTCCTTATTTAGAAACTGGGAAAATAATGCTTTTTATTCGACTTGCATGGAGTCGAAGGCAACAGCCTAATCTGTTTAGTTGGATATCCACCATGCAAAGGGGTCTCGTTATGTGCATTGCCTAGGTCGTCAAAATACCTAAACATTGCCAATAAATTAGAACATTAATTTAAAAAATATCGTGCTAGTGATTAATCTCCATCCAGTTATAACCCAAGCGGTGAAGAAAGAAAAATATGCAATTAAAACGCGCCCAACTCATTAGACTTCAGTTCAACTATTGAATTACGGAAATTAAAAACTGCAACTACAGAGCAAGAAACTCTTCGAGAATTAATGCTAAATGACCTACAAGTTCGAAATCAAGGACTTGTTCCAGTTCCTTGTTCCTCGTAATTATAATGGAAAGAATGACAACAACCAAATATCCGTTTCGAAAGCATTCATAACATGCTGGAATTGCAAAACAAAAGATCAAGCGAAACTATAAGAAATTAGCATTCAGAAATGAAATTAATTTATAAACGGAATCTATGAATAAGAAAGTAATCAGAGTAGTTAAAACAAAATCAGATTCCTTACATTTTTCAATTCAAAATATCATTTGAGACTGTACATAAAGTATATTTTGCACCTGTTGTTTTGAATGAAAAAGTAGAATCTTGCCGTCATTTTGACGGTTTTCAAATTTAATGCTTAAAATTTTTGATACAATTCATGTATTGTTCTAGAACTTTATAACGACTTTTAATGAAATATAAGAACAATTACAAATTCCTATTCAATTTCCACTCAGCCATTTTAACTTCCATAATAAATATGACCTATACGTATTTATACCAACACCCATCAAAATGACGGCTTTAGCAATGTCAGAGTTTATAATATTTTATGGATCATCTATGCAATGATGGACATCAATACGTATTTACATTCATATATACATCGCTTTCAGATTTTTCCTAGAAAATTTGAATCACATTTTTCATAGGAAATTATATTGATTAATCTGGAGTGTTCAACAGCCATTATAATGAGATCTATTCTATGCCAATTGTGATTCAGTTTAGAGCTAAAAGCTCTAACTGGGTGTACTACAAATGCAAATACAACGCTTGTCTTGGGATATTTTATAAATAATTAATGAATTATGTTAAATGTTTTTGTTAAATTATATTCTTTTATTCACATAAATGAAGCCATAAGTTACAATAAGAGCCATGATGATCAAATATGATGTCAATCTGACGGGTGTGGTAAAACTAGGTATATATTTAACTTCGATAGTTCTAGCATTTAATTTTTCCTATTCGGATATACGAAAAGAAAAAAAAAAAACTGAAATAGATATTTTAAAAAATCTTCACTCCAATATTTTTATGAATCTTTGTGTTTTAAACCAGGAATCAGAGAAAGTGATTTTTGAACCCTATCAGTCTACGAGCACGAAACTTAATCAGCGAAAGTGGTTTTTCCAAAATTTCCTCTCTGATAAAGATGTAATAACTCCCCCCTCTCCCCAATCCCCGCAATCAATTGCGGATTTTGGGTAAGGCAATAGAACGCCTTGCGAATTCATCGGCGAATTATAGTTACGAAATTTTAGCCTATGGCACGAATTTAGCACTTTTACTGAATCTATCTGTGATCCTTGGCAAGTTTTTTGGCAATTAATCCCTGCCATGTGGTTAACAGTATCCGAAAGTCAAATTTGTGATTTAGACGCGTTTTTCCAAACCAATTGAAATCAAAATTTAACACAAAACTACACTTACAGCCCAAAATTTCGTACCAATTTTGATATATTTAAGTCATTACGTTTTGGAGTTACTGCATTTACATGCTTCTGAAAGTACTGACCGACAGACAGTCATCCTGTATTTTAATTTGGGTCAAAATTTGACATGTGTTTACACTGTAGATGATAAATCTGTGTACTGAATTTTACCAACTTGGCTCTTTCCGTTTTTTTAACTATCGTGTTAACTCATATTCAAACAGCCGGACAGATGGACTTTCTCTTCAACAAATTTTGCTTAAAATTTGACAGAAACCTGCAGATTTGGTGTAAATCAAATTTCAGACATCTAGCTCAAAGCTTTTTCGAGTTATCTTTTCACAGACAGACAGACAGATGGACATTTTCTAAAAAACTTTCTAACTCAGGGAGGTCTAAAACGTAGAGATTCGACGAAATCTGGAGTTCGAATTTTTTGGACGAATAATAAACTTTCTCTATACTACGTATACGAGAAATTAAAAAAGCAATTTTAAAAGAAATCAACAAGTGGACCAGCAGATATTTCATCACTACATCACATCACTAAGGAAATAAAATAAAATACACATTTTCATACTGCTGCACGAAACATTAATTACAACGCATTCAGTCTTGGATATGCCATTATTTACAAATAACCAGGACATGATATGAAAGAAAATAGGAATTCATACCGTTTATGTGCCTCTAAATGACCTCTCCTCACTTGGTCATTGTTCAGTTTCCACGGAATTAATATTATTTCTAAGTTTCTTATTGAGTTAAAAGCAGGAAAGATTCTTCTGTATCCGTTACATGAATTCGGTTTCCTTACATCTAAATTAAAAGTACTTTATTATTCAAGCTGTTTTATATAAAATGCAATCAATCATTCACAGTCACTTATCCGAGGCACAACAGAATAAGGTAATAATTAACATTAATAAAATTCGCCAAAGTAATGAGGAAACGTTGCACTTATGAAGGAGAATGAAATGAAATACTGCGATTGCAGTGATCTTAAGCATAAATGCATCTACCGTTCACTACAAATTTTCGAAAATATGAATATGATTTAGATGCCTATTACCTCAGTTTTTTACTTTCTCGTGAACGTATAGCAATCGTCAAATATCCGAACTCGAGATGTTGACTAATCGCCACGTTTTAGAATCCCCTGAATTCGGAAAACATATTGTTACAAACCTGCAATTCGGCTTCCCAGCATAGTTTGTTCCATCAATAGAAAGAAAGTTTTACAGTCATCTGAATGGGACTAGCGCGTCGGAGGTCCCAGAGCTTGGCGACAAACTTGGCGACCATTTGGCGACGAATTTGGCGACTTTGGCGCCAAAATAGATAATACCCGAAACTTCGAGAATTTTCCCGATCCGTCCAGTAGGAACCGAGATACGCCTCGAACGTTCCTGATTGGTTGAGAGGCTTCTAGCCCCGCCTCCTGAGACCTATAAAAGGGGCTGTGGCTGCCAGAGAGAAAAGTCCGAGTTGGGAGACGACGAAGCCAGTAGTCGGAGTGGTCGAAGAAGAGTAAGCGGAATCGACGGAGCGAAGTCAGTAATCCGAGCCAGAGTCGGAGAAGCAGAAGCGACTGAGTCAAGCTCGTGCTGAACTGAGCTGTGCGCTACTGTCTGCAGTAGATTCTGGTTGTATGCTACACGTCTCGGGTGAAGATAATCGTCTTCTGTGCTGTATATAGTTGACGCTTTTGTGCTGTCCTGTGTGTCTTCGTGTAAATAAACGTCGTTGTTTTTATTCTACTTCTGCCTGCTGATTGAGCCTTCTACACACCATATCACTTCCACTATCCAAACGAACCCCGGTAAAGAAAATTTCGTAACAATATTTTTGGAAAATGTCCCTCTGTGACAAAGATAACTCAAAAACGCTTTGAGCTGGACGGCTGATATTTGATATACGGTCTTTACACCGATTTTGGTAGTTTCAATCAAATTTTGAGGGAAATCCGCTCTAAGGAATTCTGTCTGTCCGATTGTTCGAATAAAATTTAATACGATGACTACAAAACGGAAAGAGTTAGATAGATAAACTTTGGTACATAGATTTTATTTCTATACTGTGCACCCGTATCAAATATTGTGCCAAATCCACCAAAAGGGTTGATAGTTTGTTGGTCTGTACTTTCAGAAACATATAAACGTGATAACTCAAAAATGTAATGACTTAAATATATCGATTTTATTATGGGATTTTACGGCTCTAGCTGTAATTTTGTGTTAACTCCCCCCCCCCCCCAAACACACACACACACACCAACCCTTGCAATTAATTGCGGATGTTGGCTAAGGCAAGAGAACGCCTTGCGAATTATACATACGAAATTTTAATATATGGCATGAATTTAGCACTTTTACTGAATCTATCTGTGATCCTTGGCAAGTTTTTTGGCGATTAATCCTTGGCATGCGGTTGACAGCACCCCAATTGTGATTTAGACGCGTTTTTCCTAACTAATTGAAATCGAAATTTAACACAAACCTACACTTGCAGCCACAAAATTTCAAACCAAATTTGATACATTTAAGTCATTACGTTCTTGAATTATCGCATTTACATGCTTCTGAAAGTACTGACCGACAGACAGCCATCCTGTATTTTAATTTGGGTCAAAATTTGACAAGTGTTTACAGTGTAGATGATAAATCAGCGTACTGAATTTTACCTACTTGGCTCTTTCCGTTTTTTAATTATGTTAACTTATATTCAAACAGCCAGACAGATGGACTTCCTCTGAATGCATTGTGCACAAAATTTAATAGAAATCTACAAATTTGTTGTAAAGACCATACAAAAATTTCATCAGTCCAGCTCAAAACGTTTTTCAGTTATTTTTGTCACAGACCGCCAGACAGACATTATGAAAACATTGTATTTTTTAGACTCGTGGGAAGTCTGAAATGTGAAGATTCGTCAAAATCTCACGTTCGAATTTTTTGAAGAATACAATATTTCTTCTATATTTCATACTGAAAATAAAAGGTGTAAATATAAGTACACTCGATGTAAGTACTGTGGTACATTACGACCCTTATGTAACATCGGGTACATTATTGTTAAGGCCTTTATGATTGTATGTTTTCTTGTTTTCAATATTTTGATTATTCTACACCCAGTCATATATCTAGATTCAAAAAAGAAAAGAATTCATAACTCCAATTGCACATAAGCGAAGAAAAATAGTATAAACATACGAAACACTCAAAATTTAAAATTCTTCTGATGAAATTTATATAATTAACGAAACTTTTAAATAAAAATTTTCAGGAGTTCAAACTCGTTAAATGAAGATGAATGAAAAAAATATATAATTGACAAAATAAAAAAAGTTTAAATGGAGATAACGCTTTGGAAAGTAATCCCATAGAGCCGTTATTTCATTTAAAATGCTATCGGCTTTTAATTACATAAAAATCATGAATATAAATTTCAGCGGCGGATTTCAGCTGGCTTTAAGCAATGCACATTAAAGCGTGCCTTTTTTAACTGGGTAATTAGATCACCCATTTCAATACACTTTAAACTTAATTGACATGTTAATAATTAAGGGTTAATTTTTTATTTTAAAAATTCTGTAAGCAAATGCATATGCTTTATTTATTATGACTCATGACTGCACGGTATTCACTTTTGTATACAATATTATTTAAGCAGACGATCGGTTTCCATAATTACTATAATAAATAAATGTACGTAATAAAACAGATGAAAATCTGACCTATTATGTTAGGCAAAATGTTAATACGATTCTAATATTTTATCATTCTTAGGATTTTTATTTACCAATTTATTTACTAGGCAATCAGGTTAATAACATTTTTTTAAAACATTCTTGCATCCTCCTCCAATCCATTGTTCCTATGCAATTATCCAATCGGAGACACACTACTAATACTCTTCAATATCGTTAGGTGGACTGGTTGTTAGATAATATGCGTTGCGTTAAAAACCTTCCTGCCCCTCTCTTCCCCTTTAGTTCAATTTAGTTAGCCTTGTATAGTTAGTTACCTATCCGAAAATCTGCCACAGATATTTTTCAATATCGTTAGATGGTTCATTTGTTAGGTGAGTATCTATTTCGACAACCTCCTTGCATGCCTCCCCCTCCCTCAGCCAATTGGTTCTATGCAGCTACCTAATCGAAAATCCGCCGCTGTTATTTTTCAATTTATTAGATGGCCTGATGGTTACGTGAATATCTGTTTCGCTAAACAACCTGCCTGCGCCCCTGCAACAGCCTTGTATAATCTATATAACTATATATTATTCGTCCTATATAATTGAATAACTGGAAATCCGCCACATAGTTTTCAATATCGTTAAGTGGCTTTCAATAGTGTGCGGTGAGTATCAGTTTCGTTATTTGGAAGTCGTTACAATTAAGCAGAAACTTCACTGTCATTCCATAAACAATATTGCTGAAAGTTTCACATCTATTAAATGATGGTGGAAGTAACACCGCTTTTAATCTTCCTCTAATTACTTCAGCATGTTTTAGTTTTATATTTAGGCAGAGCTTTATTTGCGCTTTTATCTACAGCTGTTTTATATGATGATTCAAAGGAAAGGAATTATTTCAATAAAAATGCTTAATGAAGAACCAAAAGTTATTAGCCAAGTTAAAAATGTAATGGTTAAGAAATTAACATGGCTAATAGTCTCTTAAAGGTGTATTAGCGCACCTGTAGCAATCTAGAAATACATGAGCTGAAAGAGGAAATCTCAAGAACAGGAGGGGAAGGATTGCTTTTCTTAAGAACGACTTGATTAAAAAAAAAAAAAAAAAAGATTCGAGTCACTTACAATCTATAACTTATAAAACAAAATTATCAGTTTGTCTTTATGTATTCAATTTACTGGTTTTTCAGGTCTATTATTAAAATAAACCTAAATTACTAATTAGTTTTTACATTAAAAAGCAAAGCAATATTAAAAATAGTAAATTTAATATATAGAACATAATTTTCACATACGGTTTTGGACCCTCTCCAACATCTTTACCCATTCGATATCGGGGAGATCTTCATTTTGATTTTTACCTCAACAGCAAATTATTAAAAAGGAAGAGAAAATAAACAACATGTAAAAAATAATTCAATTTTCTGTTCAAAGAATCTTTAATTCCAAGACAAGAAAAGACTTTTAAAGAAATAAACAAAATATGAAGAATAGCGGAGTAACTTCCTATCACAACGCCCTAAAATCAATCGGATTAAAGTTTTATCAAACAAAAAACATCGCACTTAAGTACACAGAAGGTTCCTCCTAATTTAATCATAATGCGGATTTTGGTGACGAAATAAACAGCTCAGTAAGTTTAATACGTCTTTATAATTCTAAAAACTAAAAATTATGCATGCAGTTTTTATTATTATTATTATTATTGTTATTATTAAGTCGGATATTTAAAAAAAAAGTGCAAGGAAAAGTATTCAAAATTTAATGGAATGATCTTTATCTTGATTGATGGGGCAAATACCGTGCAATGCACATAAAATCTTGGTCGAAAATTTGCTGATCGTTGAAATAGATACAACACATCTTAATAAAAGGATGTTAGCTCGGTAAGTTAAATCCATCTTTTATACTCCCAAAAATTTTAAACTATGATTAGGCGATGTTTTTATAATTTTATGACTTATAAAGTTTCTTTTACAAATATTTTAATATGATTGAATGGAAATTGTTTGACTTCTTAGATTTCCATCTTAATCAATAGCGATTGTTTAATAAGCAATTCTACAAACTATTATTTGTAGCAATTCATAATGTGTATTTCATTTTTTCTCGTAAATTAGGAATATTAAATAGTTTCTTATAAAATACGAAAAATAATCAGAAATATCCATTATTGATAAAGGATTTTATTTATTTATTTCCTTACTCTTGTCAAATTTGGAAAGAAACTGAGATTCGATAAACGATGATAAAAGTGGGGTTTTTTTATACTTCATTTCGATTTTTATCTCTAACAGATAAGGGAAATCCAAGAATATTTCACAAACATACACTCTCTTATATAAATTATAACAATAAAATCGTCCTTCAGTGGATTTCCATTTAACAAAGTTTTTTATTGAACGAAATTTCAAACAAAACCTCGATTTCGAACGAAAAATACACGTTATTTACTCTTCGTATTAAGAAAAATAATTTCTATATAATGAAGTTCTAACGACTTCTCCCCCCTTCAGTAGCAACATTTTGCGATTCCTATTTATTGAAGCAGCCGTAAAAAAATGGAAGCATCTGAAAGACAAGAACGATGTTGAAGAAGCTAAGAGCTGCTCATTCTTCATGAAAACACAGTGATTATGATGTTTCATACTTTAGGTTGTTGAGCAAAATGTTAGGAAATGTAATGAAGACACGACATTAGAGTGATGAAGATAATAAAGAAGAGGTTATTAAAAATATTCTCAAAAAGAAATGCTAAACACCTTTGATACAAGGATTTAGAAGAAAGAAAGATTATCATAAAAAAAGTATCACGGTGTGTTTCAATCTTAACAAAAACATATAAAAAATTTTATGAAAAATATATTTTCTATATGAACCTAACAGTATAAATAAAGCAAGCATGCAGATTTCTTTTGCAGCTAACATATATTTAAAAAATCTAATTAAACACGGATGTAGAAGTACAATATATGAAATATTCTATTTCACTATTTTATCATATAGCTGTTTTCATGAAGCAATAATGAAATTAATTCCAACATTTTTTCGTAGTTAATTATTAAGTAATTTACGCATAAAGGATAGCAACTAGTTCGTTATATACAACAAACAAAGGCATAATTTTCAATGATGAACCAAATACTTTAAAATGTGTAGTTAATTTCCGAATTTGAAAAAATGTATCCAATTAAAGCATCTGTTTATAGCACTGGAAAGAAAAACGCAATAGTCATAAGAAAGCTAGATTTCGTTGATTTACAATTCATAACTGATATGCATCATGTCAATGACTTTTAATGATCGCATTATCATTAAACGACGATAATTTAATCATTTTTAATCAAAGGCTTTTGCTATCGTTCATTTTCAAAACTGTTCTGCAACATTCGCATTAAGACTGAAATAATTAACATTATTAAATGCTATTACGGCTGCTTTTTACACTTCTTTACAGTGTTTGGTATAGGGCATTTTAATCAAACATGCCCTATATTTCACTTATTTCAAGTAAATCTTCAACTTGTACATGACTGCAAGAAACTTTAAGGGGGGTGGGGTAGAGTAGCTAACTTCGAATAAAAATTGTAAAAAGAATTTGAAGCATAATATCAGATATAAAGATAATTCCTGATTTCAATTTATAAAAAAAATGGAAGCGTTTTCAATAAATGTGAAAATTTATAGGTATTTCGGAAGAACAGATTAAGAATTGTAACTCAAGATTTTTTTAAAAAAATCGAATCTTAATTTATTAATTATGCTAATAACCTCCTTTCGTAACCAGTGGTTTGCTCATCATTTATAGGATATTTAAAATAAACAATAAAACCAAAGAACTAGACCCTATTCAAATCATTAGCCTTATTTCATCAATTTTTATATCCTATGACAGCCCATATTCCTTATATATGCCCCCAATGGTCTGTCACCCATCCCTTTATGACCAATTTTCGAGTGAAATCTCAAAACCACTACCTCGTTGTACAATCTCTAGGGGTGGAGGTGGAGGAAGATGAAGCCCGACAAAGTTCCTTAACTTCAAACAATATATCGATAATCACCAATTTATGCTTCTCTTGAAAGTCCGTGATATCTAGATAGATCATCACTAGAGTCGCTTTCTTCCTTACCATCCGTTTTCAAAAGATATCACAAAATAAAAATTGGACAATCCCAATTTCAACAACTGCATTGATTTCGACAATTTTTATTCCAATTAATTTTGTCATTTTCATACTAAATGAAATACTATATTAAATTAAACTTGCACGATACACATAGAGCATTCTGATTGATTAGCTATACAGGCGCAAAGTGGCAAATAAAATTAGCAAAATCAGTCCAATTGTTGAAGGTGAGGACTGTGTCGATATTTTATTTTACGATATCTCACGAAAATAAAAAAGAGAACGGGGAGTAGAGAGGGGTACGATTATTAATGAATCTCGGATTCTTGTGTTTCATATAAAACAAAAATTGGTGAAATCAATACAATGGCTATGGCTGGAGAATGTTGTGAGTTTTTTCCCCCCATAAAGAATGTATAATGAAGTAGTGTGTGTATAATTTCTCCAGAAAATGGAAAGCGACTAGGAGAGAGTGTAGGTGATCACTGATAACGTATCTAGAGGTTAAGAACTTTCATATAGATAATAAAAAAAGGCAAAATCGGACCAGTGGTTGGAACCGCGGAACAGTCAATTGGTTTTCATTTTTATTTTCTCTCTCTCTCTCTCTCTCTATATATATATATATATATATATATATATATATATATATTATATAGGTAAATGAACTAAAATTAATGTACGTGCAATTTTATATACAAAAATGTTTCAAACTGAGATCTCGAGACTGGAAAATTCTACAGATTTCATATTCCCTTTTTCCTCGTTAATGTATCATATATTTTTTTTTTTTCATTAAACTGCTTAAAACTGAACAACAAATTATACATTACAGCAACAAGTATCATCTCTATCTAAACAGAAGTCTAGAATTTAATATTGAAAAAATACATAAAAAGTTAACGGGTAAGACAGAAAAACAATTACTCAACACAAGAAAACAAATTAACAAAGGAGCAGATGAATTAAGACGAAAATATACATCGCAGGAATTTAAGTTTATCTTACATTTGAAATTTTCTTAACTGAAATTTTTTTAAAAAATGATGATGATGATGATTTATTCTAACTGTATAAAAGATATGACTCCATGCTACTCAAAAACTGGACTTCGGAATTTGAATTCCCAGAATTCAGAAATTTAAACATATCATAACCCATTATTTATGAAAAGGCTGCTGAATTTTCTAAATTACAACCTTCCAAGTAATTCTTCGTAAACAAATTACGTAGGAACAATAAAGCAGTTTTAAAGATTCTAGTTCGGCAACACAAACTATTTTCCAACCAATTTATTAGAAGGTAAATTATACTTAAACAAAGATAACAATGGAAAGGTAAAAAAATACGCAAAATCAAAAAAAAAGCATTCAGAAGTTACAAAATGCTTCAGCTGTATATTGGCATTCATTCATTCTTAAAAAAATAATGTGGAATTGAGAAATTACTCATAAATTCTTTAGCAACTTGGTTATAATGACCTCAAAAATAATTGGAATTTAATTAATATTATTTTTTAAAAAAATAGGCTCAAGACCATGTATTTGTTACTAGAAATTCAATATGTATCTTAAATTTAAACGACAATTCTTGCACATACATAAATTTATTTAGTGTATCTCGGTAACGGCTCTAACGATTTGGATCAAATTTTATAGACAGGTTAGGTTTATCTTTTACTTTTTAAGTTTATCTATATAGGTGTCTTTCCTTTTAAAAAAAAGGCGATTTTACATGTACAAAATAATTATAACTATTAGAATAAATATATTCAACTTCCGTTTCGATTTGTAGGCAGCACAGTATAGTTGTTTGGTTTGGTTTGGTTTAGTTATATTAACGTCCCGTTTAAAGCAACACTTGGGCTATTTTGGGACGGACCTCGTAATTTTGAACCGCGGTCAGATGACGAGGACGACACCTGAACTGGCACCCCCCTCTCCACACCACACCACACCAACGACGTTTGGTCAGGACGGATTTAACGTGCAACTGACCCCCTTACACGACGGTTCTTCGGTGGAATCGGGTCTCGAACCTGAAACCCTCCGGTTCCGAAGCCGAGACCGTACCACCAGGCCACCGCGGCCCTACAGTATAGTTGTTAGAATAACATGAATGACATGTATTTCGAGTGCTCGGTTCAAGGCGCGCTTTTTGTTTTTATTTTATACTTATGTATTTATATTTAATATTTTTGTTTTTTAAGTTTATCTCTATAAGTGTCTATCCTGAAAAAACGCAATTTTACACACACAAAAAAAAAAAAAATATTTTTATAATTAGGATTTTCTATCTATTTCTAAATAGTCTTTTAAAGACTTTTTCTATCTGCTCTCATACTTGCAATTTCATATAGCGCCATCTCGGACCCAATTTCACAAGGGCAAAACTAAATGTAAGTTCAAAAATAAAAGTAATGATAGATAAACTGTAAAATGAATACTGTAATTTAACAGATTGTTTCTAACAACAGATTAAACTAAGTGCATTCATGATTTTTTTTTTATTTAAATGGCCAGTTGATATGTAGGTAACATTGAAAAATATTCATATGTAACTGGTGTGTGATTCGCATTGAAATATTTTCTCCGAAAAAAAAAAAAACTCTCGGTCTTCCAGACACTATAATAATAAACTACCAGTATTTTCAACTTTTGGATAAACCAAACCAGCAAAGACAAAATAGGAAGGAAAGAGGATAGCAAAGACTAAGATTAGATTAAGCTTGTTTATAAAACAATCTTTATAAAAAAAATAATATTTTCGTTAATAAAAAAAAATAGTTTTTCACATGAAATACCCGCACTTTCCACGTGAAGAAAGTAATTTTAGCTTATTATCTTACCAGACACGCAAAAGACAAGACTGTGGAACCCAAATCTCTTCCCCCCCCCCCAATTTTAGGGAACTTCAAAATCTTTTTTTAATTTTATGTAAATATTATTTTGGTAAAAAATATAATTAAAAACTTGTAGTAATTAATTATGAAGATAAACAAAAAAAAGAACAACATTAAAGGAAAAAAATGGTTTGATATTATAAATTAATGGATGAAATGCAATTGCTTAAAACAAAGGAGGAAGAAATGAGTGGAAGAATCGATTAACAGCTGTCCTTTCCTCCCAAATGTCAAAAAAAAAAAAAAAAAAAAAAAAAAAAACCTCTAAAAAATGCGTTAACGATATTATTGAATCCGGTGCAACCTACATCAATCATGTCTACCGGTCATTAAGCATTAATGCTTTCCTTTATAAATATTCTATAGAGCAATTGGTAACAAATTAAGAATGAAAAAGGACTACCATCTTTGCTTTTTATTTTGGCCTCAGAGTATTTTCGATGATATTCTCATGCCCCGAATATAAAAGAATCGGATTTCGCTTCAAACGGAATTAGATTTTAAAATAAGTCTAGAATCAATAAAATTTCTATTTCTCTAACACATCCATTGTTGAATGAAAAATTCCGCAGAAATAAGAAAAAGTCTGCAAGAGTTGGCATGTAAAGGCATCTTATTTTTTTCCCCCTTTCCCTACAGGCAAAAAAAAAAAAGTTAAAGGGAAAAAATATATATATTCCGTGTATGCTTCCCCCCCCTTTTTTTTCCATCATCTCATTCTAAGTACTTTTCTTCAAATCTTGCAACATAATCTCATTTTAACGCAACGATTCAAAAATCATTGCAGGAGTTCGTAAAACATTTAAAATCCAATACTCTTTTTCGACAATTCACTTTTTTAATGCATTAGAATGTAAAATTATTTAATTGAGATGTTTAGCAACGTTGAAACATTTTTGATTTTTTTATTTTTATTTTGATTTATTTTTAATTTCTTTCTAAATTTGAAACACGTTTCATTTTTTGTAAATTTTGATGCAGCAATATTAAAAACATTTTTAATATAAAAAAATAAAATAGTAAATTTTAAAGATATTTAATTAATTTTCCTTTTTCCTATAACAGAAGATTAGTCGGCAAAAGTAGAAAAATTAAGTACTGAATTTTAAGAGGCAGAATTTTTTGTTAATACTTCATGGCATAGAACTTCTAACAATAAATAATATATTGAACAATCTATAAAAATTATGTTCAAAAGAATTCTCATAAAATTAACAAAAATTAAATACATACCAATTGATCAATAATATTAAAAAATGTATATGAATATAAATAAGAAAATCCCCATTGTGAAGTTGCTGTCATTGGAAAAAAAAATTCTCACAAAAAAAAAGGAATATCAAAATTGAACTTAACCTGATAAAATAAAGGGTATAGTGAGAAAAAGAAATAATGCCATCTGCTATAGGACACACAACCTTCAAACAGAAATCCCCCTTCCTTCAAAAAAAAAAAAAAAAAACTCAAAGGGGTCACTGATAAAGGGAACTAGCAAGGAGGCTTGAATTGGGGACAGGTCTTCCTCTTCAATATGGGAAAGGAAACCTCAAGACATGTGTACCCAATATTTTATGATGAATGTGTCATAACACCTGTCAATGAATACTGGGAATAATAATATACTCAGAAATATTTCCTGAAGAATGAGCTTAAATACAAGCACATAATGCTATAATTATGAACTACAAAGTTTATACATCTACACAATTTAAATAGATTTTTGTCATTTAATTGGTTTAAAATAGAATATCAATTATTAAATTGATTGACTATAATATTAATACATTTAGAAAGTGCTTGGTATTTTCTGAATAAATAAAAATATGCTCATTAAATTTTAAAAGAATTAAGATAATATTTTAACTTATGAAAAATGCTATTTCTACAAAAGCTTAAGTGGTGATATTTATAAAAAAGTAATTGATAATACAGCTTGACCTACAAGCATTCATTAACAAAGGAATAATAGAAGTATATTAACTGTCAAAATTTAATTTACATTTTCCAGTCACCCAAAAATATTGAAATACTTATAGTTTTTAAACCTATCAGTTTAAATACTATAAGTTTTAAATACTTATAGTATTTAAAACTATCAGTCATGCTACTATGCTTATTAAAACACAAAATTAATTACGCTGGCAGCTTCTACATGTTGCATATTAATATTAACAAAAAAATGAATTGTAATGCATGTTTGTTTTTTTTCTATGTTATCCATTTATAAAGGGAAAAAACTTTTTACAATTATAATGCTTTTTTTTTACAAATGTAAAGATATCTCCCCTTATTACAACATGAAAAAAAATATTCTAAAGATGAAATTCATTTACTAACTTTAGCACTGAATATAAATTATAAGCAATTATTCATCTTGACATATCATTGCAGAAAATTTAATCTATTTTTTAAAAAAATAAATAGCATTTTATATTAATTTAGTTCTAATTCCACGGTATCTTCTTAATCGAATTACTAAAAGAAATTTGCTTGAATGACTTGCATGCTTTTGAATTACGTAGATAAGATTATTAATATTTTCACACACACACACACACATATATATATATATCTCAAAACTAATAGTAAATAAATTTTTTTATATAGAATTAATTTATTACAACAAATCATTTACATATTTTTTTTTTATTTTCAAATAATACACTTGATTCTATAACGCATACTGATATCTCATTTTTAAAATGTATACCCAAATCTTCTACCAAAGCAATTTCTTTAAAAATAAAATGAAGGTATCTAAAGGTTTTCGAAAAAAATTCATGTAAATACCCCAAACAAAAAAGGGCGGGGAGAGATATTTCAATAAATAGCATGACTTATTTCTTTCATTTTAAAAGTAAGATCGTAATTTTTAAAAGATCAATCCTATCTCGCAGTATTCTCGTAATCATAGATTACAATAAATTTAGCATAAATTCATTGACAAATATTTCTATTTTATATCTAAAAAAATCAGCATATCTTGAGATCCAAAAACATTAGGTGATTTGAACACAAGTCAAGGGTACCTGATATGTTAAAATGACCATTCACAAAAAAATCAGAAATATATTTCAATCACTTACAAATAGAATACACATATAGAAACAATAGACAGAATTACTATTACTTATTTAGTATTATTTGTATGTTAAAAATATAAGCAAACAAATTTTACTTAACAAAAAATAAAATAACATAAAAATTCAAAATTATTCCATGGCAGAATTAAATTTTGCAAGTTACTATGCAATCTATGAATCCTTTGACAATTTAAATGTAATAATGAGTATATAATTATAATAATATTATTAGCAACAAAGACAAAATAAATATTAGCATATATATTTATATTAATTGTGATTAACATGTTGCAATAAATAATGCTGATGTTCAATTTTCAGTAGATGTGCATCTTCTACAGCAAAAGCAAAAAATAAAACAAACCACATACAAGTACAAAACAAATATATTTAGAACAAAAAAAATTAGGGAAAAAATTCATTATCACATGCATATAAAGCTAAATACAAATCATCAACATGACTTGTTCATTAATATTTTTTTTAAAAAATCTTAACTGACAAATTTCACAAGGAACTTTGAAGGAAAGGTTAAAAGCTGTTTTATGAACTCTTAATGTTCTTCTTAAGATGACTTATTTAAAAAGTTTCTCTTTAATCTTTTCTTTATTTGAAATAAAATTGATTAAATAAAATAGAAAAAGGTAGAAAATAAAACAATATTTTACAAATAAAAAATTATTGACAAAATCTATTATATTACGATTAGTATTAAGGTCCTACAAATGCTGAAATACCACTTGAAAACTACTAAAAAATGTCAAAAATAGTATGATAACATTATTTTTCAACAAAAGTAATATATTTTTATAAAAAATGATTTATTATATACATAGTTTAAGTGTTAAAGACTTCATACTATTTCTTAAAATGCCACTCTTTCTTACTTTAAATTTAATTAGTTGTACTAAACGCAGATATACACTTAATATATAGAATACCTAAACTTACTATTGCAAAAAAGTATATTCTCTGCATATGCAAATTTCAGTGCATCACAGATTTTCATAGGAAATGCAGGAAATATTCTCTAATGAATAAGTAAAATAAAATTGATTTTGAAATTGACTGATTAAAATAATGTTTTCCCTATTTCTATAAAGATTATAGGATTTTTAATTAATAATCTTTTAAACTAATTATAATTATCATTTTGTTTCTTGAATATATATGTAAATCATAAAATGAAATTAAGGAACTATAGTTTAATTTTAAATACATAACAATGAATTTTATGAAAATTATCTGTATTTATATTATCTCTTAAATTTGATGGCTATTTAACGATAAATTAATCCATTTGTTGCGCTTAAAGAGAGAAACTGACAAATCAATGTGACAAAAATTTAATAAACAATTTACATTATTCTAAGAATCACAGAAGTGAAAGAAAATGCAATATCATATCACGACGACTATATAAAAAGATGCATGCATGTGAGAATTTATAATTTATGAAATATTTCAAAGAGATCGAAAAATGTTATTTCAGCAAAACTCCGCAACGGAAACAATCGCAAAATTATTAATAATAATGCAAATAATAAAAAAACGAAGTTCTGCAATATTTTATAGTGAAAGAAGAAACTTGATATATACGAAAACAGAAAAAGGAACACATATATAGAAAACGATAAACATTCAAGTGCAAACATATGATAATTGTTCAAATGCATTTATCATTTTTAAAACCAAAAACTTAAACACGGAGCAAAATGTCAATGTAAATATCTGATAAAGCTGCAAAATCTTGCAATCATAACGCATGATGCATATCTTACGAATATTTATCACTAGGAACTTATATAAAGTGGAACTAATGTTTACTTTATAATGTCAGTAAAATATCAGTAAATAATCTTTATTTATTACCTGTATAATTAAAGACTACTTGTCTTCTAATGCTGTAAGAAAATCAAAAGAAAATTACGGCTGGCACTGCCAATCTTCGTTGGAGTATTTGTCTATGCAATATATCATAAACATTTAAATGTATAAATATGAATGGTAATTGTACAGAGGTAATACATTCCAGAGCAAAAACTTTCCCGATTGACATTGATCCTCAAAACAGACGAACGTCGTTAACCCCGAGCAACTCACTTCACTTTATTTTGAATTGCTGTTTTCTAAATCGAAAAAGACCCCGCCCACAAATTTTACTTTCATTTTCCTTGACGCCTCATTTGCTAAGAGGATAGGTACAACTAAGAAATATTCATTTCCGAAAGATAAGTTGAAGCATTTGAAACGAATTATCTTTTCAAGAGTTAAAATAATTATTGCGTAAGTACTTCTTAAGACTATCAAGATTATTAGTTAAAGTTTATGGGACTCGATTCGTTTGTGCATTAATGTACTAAAAATTAAAAAATTTTCATGCATATTCTCAGAAGTTTTATTTTTAAGTCCTCAAATCAATCTTTGAGCATTTCAACTCATCGGAATCAAATCCTGTCGAATTCTCTGACTTATTTCATTCAGGATTAGATACTTTCATTCTTATCTTTTTTTATCCAAAAATGGTATTTTCTAATTCTTTATTTATTATTAATTTCGATTTACTTATTTTTGCTTTCCCAAAACAATCACTTCAAAGAAAATATGATATCCAGAACTAAGAAAAGATGTAAATAGAATGTTCATTTTGACAACAATCATTTTGAATGGAGTTTGGAATGACAATTTTTGTAAAATAAATTATATAAATTAAAATAATGACTATTGCTTGAAATAAGATTTGGTTGATAACCATTCCTGGAAATGAGGTTTTAGAATGGTTAGTCATACAAATAAAAGAATAACAGTCTTTGTGGTTAAAATCCCTAAACGCATGGTTTCATACTCTTAAATGTCAGGAGTAACATCTAAGAAGAATCTTGGAAATAGAAATCACACCAGTACATGATACTCTCATTTAAAAATTAAAAAAAAAAACCACATCAGACATATTTGTATGATCTAAAATTGTTCAAGATGAAAAGTTTGAAATCGAATCTAAGTAATTTGAGATTATAGAATAATTTATTACTTTGCTTTCTCAGAGACAAGTGGGATGATGCCATTGCCACTAAAAATATAAATTGCTTGTTCAAATATCATGTTCGTGTAATTATAGAGAACTAATGAGTATATAATTGAAGAAAATTAGAAAAAGACATACAATTTTACTATAATTCCTCAAGTAATATAACTCCCACATTTTTGTAGCATAAAAAAAATTATTAAAGAATTTCCAGGAATAAAAGTTATTTATATGTTGATAATAAAAAACTATTTCAGATAAATACAAAACATATCTTGAATGTGTTAGAGTAGCTTCCAGCTTTGCAAATTTGAGAATATAAGGAACAGATTTTAATAATTTTAATCTGTCCACCCCTCGTTCCATCTTTTTCATCTACTCCTCGTTCACAAAATTCTGTTTGATAAAAACATGCGATTATTTATAAAATTTCATCAAATTTAGAATATATTCGATTCGTCTCTAATACATTTTGAGGGAAACTGAGAATTAATTTACGATTCTCTATAACCGAAATTGGGACTCTGTCAGACCAGCGCTATCCATTCGCACATGCAAACACACACACACATAAAAAATAGCAAAAGTGACGGAAATATTATAAAACATGTGGTGAATAGCATATAAGCCAGTTAACAGCTCTTATACCGGAACGATCGTCTTGATATAAAGGTTTAGTTACTGGACTGCAAACCACAAGTTCCCAGGTTCTATCCGCGTGCATCCTGTATCGCTTCATTGGTGACCTCGGACAATGAACCTTCAACCTTCGTACAGCTGTTGTGGCGCCATCTACCCTCAACCAAAGTCGCCAGATACACTTGGCGCATCAGCACCCACACAAGCTCGCCATTAACACTTGGCTCTAATCAACTGGGTACAGGCCCATTTAGACAACAGCTACTCAATACATCACACTCAACATCCATATCGTTCGTCTCAACTCCGACTCACTGGAGGGAGAATACTGTGGTGAATAGCATATAAGCCAGTTAACAACTACGCTACAGAAGCGTATGCTTTTGTATCATGGTTTAGTTACTGGACTGCGAACCACAAGGTCCCAGGTTCTATCCTCGCTCATCCTATATCACCAAATTGGTGACCTCGGACAATGAACCTTTAACCTTCATACAGCTGTTGTGGCTCCATCTACCCGCAACCAAAGTCTTCAGACTCACTTGACGCAGCAACCACTCACCCACACACACTCGCTACTCAACTGTTGTCTAATGGGGTAGACCCATTAGACAACAGCTCAATACATCACCGCTCAAAAGCCATATAATTTGTCTCATCTCCGACTCACTGCAGGGAGAGTCTGTGGTGAATAGCATATAAGCCAGTTAACAGCTCTTCTACCTGAACAATTGTTTTGGTATAATGGTTATGTTACTGGACTGCGAATCTCAAGGTCCCAAGTCCTATCTTCACTCATAAACTGATGAAATGTGTCTTCATATCAGAGGAAAAATCAAAAATTTTCATTAAGTCCAGAACTTTCAGAAAATAAATATCGTTACAAATAAGATAAATTTTTTAAAATTTTATTTCGATGATATCACCTTATTTTACCGTTCAGAAAACTCTTCTAAAATATGATAAAATGTTTTTATAAAACCTCAGCGGAATATCCAAATATTTTTTTTAAACATTTCTTACATTAATCAATTTTTGCCAAATGATAGTTTGCAATTTACCACTGATTAATTGAGTTTATTTACTGTCACTGATATATTTACTTGATTAAACTTTTTTCAAATTTAATTAATTTTCTTTCTTTTTTTTAGTTGTGTAATCGAATGGAATTTCATTGGTTAATAATTTTCTAATATCATTTTATAATGTTCGCATATCTTTGAATATTGTCATTACGATTTCCATCACAAGAAGAACAGTTTTTTTTAAGAATTAATATCGTATTCATCGATTAGTTTTACTCACAGAGGAAATTGAACAATTTAGGAAATACATGAATTTTTATTCATGATTACTGAAACATTTCAAAGACCACAATATGAATAGAAAATAAATCCTAGTTCTCTTAATAGCAGTCATTTCATTCAAGTTAAAAGGCGCCGGCGTCCTTGCATAGGGGTAGCGCGTCTTCCCCGTGGTCTAGGCGTCCCGCATTCGAGTCATGGTTCGGGCATGGTTGTTCTTCTTGTGTGTTCTATCTGTGAGGTGTGTGAACGTGCCCTCCTGTAAGAAAAGGGTTGTGCAAGCGAATGTGACGCATTAAGTAGCTAAGTCGTACGTTTGGCCCTAGGTGGCGCTACTGAAAAAACAAGTGACGCTCACTCGGCTTATATCGCTGACAGATAACTGTTGGGTTTGTAAAGCACCATAAGTCACTACACAACAAGTTAAAGGGCACTTATTAAGTTTTATTATTCCATTTCATTTATTTGGTTTTCCTGCATAACTTTACGCATTCCATTAAGATTCTTTTTTATTTTACCTATATATGAGAAGCTTAGTGTTCATCCTGTAAGAGTGAGCTCTGTATCTGTATCGGCGCTTACTCCCTTCTTTGTCTTTTTGAAACTCGAAACTTATTAGAATAAGATATCATTACTGTACTAGACATATTAAATGACATATCGACATATTAAATACTATGCAACGTCGTGAAGATATTGTATCTGTATTATAGAGCATTTTGTGCTTAGAAAGATTATAAACCGAATCTTTAAAACGAAATTCCACCATCGAAACCATAAAGTCTTATAGATCCCCCTTTTGTCAGCGTGTGTCCTTTTGCACATATAAGATCTTGTGACGTGTGTCCTTTCCTAAGCCTTATTCCGAAATCACTATTAGATTGTCATCAGTCGGCAGTTTTCCTTAATAATAAGTAGTAGAACTTTAATATTTGTCTAAATTTTTAAATAATGTCATGGGCCGTGCGCTTTTGCAACACTTATGCCCAATTTGTCACAGATTTTTTTCATGTATCACACTATGTGATATGAGGTAAGATGGAAGAGTTAGAGGATGGAAGCGCATTTGTTTACAATCATCTAACTCTCAGCAAATACAAGTTTCAATTTTTTATACAACTGATTCAGACATAGTCTAGTGAAAAAGAAAATCTAGCAGAGAAATATAATAGGCGTAATTTTCAACCCATCCAACATAAATTCTTGTTTAATCCTGTAAATAGGATTTGCTCGTTTGAGAAAACAAATTCTGCGAAGTTTCTTTTCATACATAAAGCTTCATCTGCTACAATATTAAATTTTTTTAGAAGAATCTGTTATTATATTGAAACTGGTTTCTGAAGTCTTACTTTTTTGAAACATTCATTAAGCTATTTAGTTACAAAAGTAATATAAACAAACCATAAACGATCACTTCGATACGCCATTAAAGCACACGGAGAAAACTGAATGACTTGATCACCGCGACAGCAACACTGTCTGGAATATGGTTGAATCCTAAGGGCCAACACCGGCCACGATACAACCCTTCCCGTGGGAACTAAGTCACGTCATCAATGGGAGATAGCCGACCCCTCCCCCCACATTTCTGTACCCACTAGGGTAATGAGAACCAACCACTATATTGGAAGCTTCTGATCCTCATTTCTAAAATGCCCCTGGTGGGAAGTAATACAAGTAAAACGTTTGCATACAATTTTGATTGCAGACTGCCATCAGTTTCTACGAAATATACAGTCTTCCTAGCGGATCTAAATATTTGGATTCACAGTCATCGGAGAAGTCATCAGCTTAAGCTCAACCATCACTAACATTTTTGTAAAAGCTTCTGGCTGCTTAATCTTTAGATTATAAGAAGATGAAATCTCAAATATATATCTTTTTTCATGAAAGTTTTGGTAAAGAAACAGAAAGCTCGCCTCTTTGCAAGTTATTAGAGAATAATTTTCTTCTTTTTCAATCGATCGTAAATGTACAAAGAATGGTCATTTTTGGTATGCAATAAATTTAGACATCATAAGTGAAGTAATGGCTAAAGCACACGTGACATAGAGAGAGGAATAAACAATCTAAAAAGGAAAGATAGCTCAGTATATCTTGGTTAAAATGAAATCTGAATTAAGTAGGAGTATAATATTTGAATCAGCCCGAATACAAAAGTGAAATTTCTGCTACTAAATCAGATATTCATTTAGTGTTGGAAGTACTAATATTTTTTCCTATAATTCTCTTCGTATGGTAAAGATATATAACAGTATAAGTTTGTGCGCTTTTTCTGAGATAGAAATAGCAAGAAAACTAATTTTCAAGTTTTAACGTAACATTTTATCCTTGTTGTGCTTGCGAGTTCTCAAATTGTATAGACTAAGTCTATGGCAAAGGATACCGACTTGCTCTGATTGGTTTAAGCCTTGGCATCTTTTTGGAAATGTTTTGCACTTATAATAGTATAGTTTTCGCTTATTTGGCTCAAATCTTGTACCTTTCATTAGTTTTATGGAAGATACAGTGAATATCAACACGATCTAATTTTTATTAATATAATTATTTTCTCTAAATATTACTAGTAATACTAATTATTATTAATAATAATAAATATTACTAATAATACTAGCAATACAAGTAACTAATGTCATTTATGCACAAAAGTATAAAAACTATATTAAAGTAATTACTCAACATATTTGCAGCAATTAAATAATTCTTATTTTTCTATGATTTTCGTGCCTTTATTAGATAATTTATGCAGTCATTGAAACTTGTTGCTGAACGTTTGTTACTGTCCCATCAACTACATATGGGAAGGTGATTACTTAATGCCGAAAGCGTATAAATATGTAAGCATTAACGGAATATGTGATTTCGTAGCTATTTTTTTAATTATATCATGATAATATTAAGAAGAAGCACAAACTAAAAATATTTTTAATGAATTGTAATTTGTATATTTCCTGAATTTAGGTTTCAGGATTTGATCTTTTCTGCTGTATATGTGTCCCAGATTAATATTACATGTAAACCGTAAAAAGTAGAGGGGGAGGAGATAAATTTACATATCTTATTTATTTTTATAAAAATATATTTCGGTATGGCATCTTTTTGGCAAAACATTTCCAAAAAGATGTCAAGGCTTAAACCAATCAGAGCACGTCGGTATCCTTTGCCATAGACTTAGTCTGTACAATTTGCGAACTCACGTTGTGTTTAGGTACAATTCAACTTCCAATCTACAAAAACAAAGTTTTGATTAATTAGCGATTGCTTATTTCTTTCAATATTTGCCCACTTCATAGGCTCTATCTGTTTATTTTTTTAGAACTCATTCATAATACGGCTTAGGTTTTACGAACCATTTGATTCGATCTATTTTAAATTCTCTTTT
>JAPMOR010099002.1:84482-96851 GCA_026543865.1 Argiope aurantia
AGATTGGTATTTGCAATTGCAAAAACTCTCAAATATACCTGCTTCTTTCTTTCTTATCTATGAAATGTATAGAGAAAGTATTGTGATCATCAATTTTTTCGTTTCGAGGATTTGACAGATCTCCGCGTTTCAGACCTTCTCGAGTTCGAAAAACAAATTTTTGGTATTATGTATGTCTCTCTATTTGGGATCAAAAATGTTTTGAGCTAACCGGATGAAATCTGACTTACGGAAAAACCAAATGAGTAGATATCTATCAAATTTCGAACATGATACATTCAGCTGAATCCGTCTGTCCGGCTGTTCGAACAAAAGATAACACACGATAATGACAAAACGAAAACAGCTAAATAAATAAAATTTGGTACAGATATTTAGCACCTAAAATGTAGATTCTTTTTTAAATTTTTAAACAAATCTTTCAAAGGGCTGACAGACGGTACATGCGCATGCTTGTAAGTGAAGTAACGCAAAAACACAAAAACTTAGATCGATGAAGTTCGACACGTGATCTTGTGCTCTGACAATACTCAAAAAATCAATCGATTGCTAATAAAGCTTTCAAAATATATATTTGCTCTCTAGATTTAGCAATAATATCGGATTTACACCAAAGATCTATATTTCGTAACTGTTGTTCTCCAATGGCATGTAAGATATTAGTTGCTTTACCTAAATTCATAGCTTTATGGAAAGAAATGTCTATAATCACAAGTTGACTGCACCGACCCGCCTTTAGACATATGGAAAAATAGAGCAGCCGTGAAAGTATTAGTGGGAACTGAGGGGGAGTTCTAAGGGTCATCACCGGCCATGATACCCTCTCAAGGAAGATACGTCTTGTCATCTGTAGGGTGTAGCCGATCCCACACCATTTTTATTCCCACCCGGATGACGAGAACCAACCACCATGCTTCTTCATTCTCATATCTGAGGTACCCCGAGCGGAAAAGAGAAGAGAATAAGATCTTCACTGAAGGATATGTAAGAGAGTTTCGAGGAGACTGGTTCCTCTTTAATCCTTACTGCATCATAGTGTACTTAGTTTGTTCCATAAGTTGTATTTGATAATTAACGTGAGAGTTCCTGAAAGTCCAGTGTTAGACTGTACTAGAGACAAGGAGGAATGACGATCCTGACATAATTCTTAGAAGTCGCTATGCGGCCAAAATGTTAGGGAGTCAATATCATTTTTTTAAACTTAAATTGTTGAGGGAGCAAAAATATATTTCGCGTATCATTTGCATCTACTAAGCCACTGATAATGACTGGGAGCAAGAAAAATCATTTTATATCCCAGGCGCTACTTAATGCTTGCTGTGCTACTAGAATACAAACTTTTATGCCCTAAATCTATATATGGTATAAGATCTTTTAAATTTCTTCTCTAGAAAAATATTTTTTCAGACTTTCTAATGAGCTTTATGTTGATATTGTAAAGGAGAAAAAAATGATTGACTGGAGAATTTTTTGAGAGTTGCCTTCATAATCTGAGTGAATTTCATCACTCAAATTTGTAACCCATGAAAATGTGACATAAATTCTGACTAATTTTCAAGAGAAATAACGGTTTAGTAGCAAGATTTCGTCTGATTGTTTTGACGTAGCTTCTTTTTTTTATTATATGGAATTAAACAAAATGACTTCACAATCGTTGGACAAAAGTAACTGATCATATAATCTAGAATCATTTGCAGTGGTTTCCGAAACAATTTTGGCACTCTTGACATGTTTCAAGTGATCATGAATTCACTGGAATGGTTTTATCAACAAATATTCTTCAAACATTTATGTTAACTGTTGATTTTGGTTTATTTTCAATTCCATTCCCAACAATTATTTTTTCTGATTTATATGATCTTTTGTGTATGTATTATTGCATATATTATTGTGTAATATGAAGCCTGTATTTTGTATGCGTAACAAAGTATTCGGTGTACATTGGCATGTATTATTATTTATATTATCATGTATTATTGTGCAATATAAACAATATATTGTTCTGGTTAATTCTGTTCTCAATTCTTTTGCTCCTGGTTTAAATTTTTTTCTGTGTTATAAATTATCACTGAACACACAAATGATTATAACGTTTTAGTAATTATATTATTATAAATACAATTATTAATCTGCACATTTATTAAAATACTGCATTTGTAAATGATGAGACTGATTGTGTAATGATCAATGTTATATATTTTTCAATGTTATATATTTTTCAATGTTATATATATATTGTATTGTAGGTAGGCTGTTATATACTTTTTTTTCACTCGACATATTTTATGTTTATAAAGATGGAATTTGCAGTCAAATTTTTACTCACTTTCTCACTTGGTAGAATTTTGAAATTTTTTATGGTTGTATATTTTTGAAAAGAATATATTATTTTAATATTTTCAGAATATAGTTATGAATTAAGAAATTAATTCAATAAATTTTTATTGCATACTAGTAGTGCCACCTAGAAGTAAATTTAAGATTTTATATCCAAATTTTATGACATTTATAAATTAAACCAGCGGGAGTGGTCTCCCAAAATCCTTCTCGCATCTCTCTAACAAAGGTGTTATCTCCGAGAATGCCTTGCATAGCACTCTCGTACAACAGCTACGAAATATTAACCTTTAGCGAGAATTTCGCATTTTTACTGATTCTATTGTGTTATACTAGGCGAGTAAAAAGGGCCGCGGTGGCCTGGTGGTAAGGTCTCGGCTTCGAAACCGGAGGGTTTCAGGTTCGAGACCCGATTCCACCGAAGAACCGTCGTGTAAGGGGGTCTGTTGCACGTTAAATCCGTCCTGATCAAACGTCCTCCCGTTGGTGTGGTGTGGAGAGGGGGGTGCCAGCTCAGGTGTCGTCCTCGTCATCTGACCGCGGTTCAAAATTACGAGGTCCGTCCCAAAATAGCCCTAGTGTTGCTTCAAAAGGGACGTTAATATAACCAAACCAAACCAAACTAGGCGAGTAATTTCGCAATTACTCCCAACATGATACAATTAATCCCTAGCATGATTTTATAGCATCAAAAAAGAGAATTTGTATATTAGATAGGTTCTTCTTAATCAATTGAAACAACGATTTGGCGCAAAATTATACTTGTAGTCACAAAATCACATACCAAATTTGGTATATTTAAGGCATTGCGTCTTTGAGTTATCACTTTCGTATGTTTCTAAAAGAACAGACAGTCGACCCTTAGTTGGATTTAGTTCAAATTTGATAGGTGTCTACATTATGGATGTTAAATCTGTGTAATAAATTTTATCTATCTAGCTCTCTTTGTTTTGCAGTTATCTTTATAATTTATATTGGAACTGTCGGACAAACAGACTTCCTCTGAACGAATTTTGCTCAAAATTTGATATAAATCTACAAATTTGGTTAAGCCTGTGCACCAAATTTCATCCGTCTAGCTCAAAACGTTTTTTAGTTATCTTTGTCACAGACAGATAGACAAGCGGACATTTTCCAAAAATGTATTTTTCTAATTCAGGGAGGTTTAAAATGTAGAGATTCGTCAAAATCTCGAGTTCGAATTATATTACTTGTATGAGAAAGTAAAAACAGGAAATTATTAAAAAAATTTTTTTAATTTTTTA
The DNA here is from genome assembly GCA_026543865.1 of Argiope aurantia. Classification (NCBI taxonomy): domain Eukaryota; kingdom Metazoa; phylum Arthropoda; class Arachnida; order Araneae; family Araneidae; genus Argiope; species Argiope aurantia. The sequence continues at coordinate 88,085 of JAPMOR010099002.1, forward strand.
ATACCTTACTGATAAAAGTTTATTTTTAAAAACAGGTATCTTATCGAATTTTTTTTACCGGTTTACATGCTCCTAGTACATTCTTTGGTTGGCAAAGCCGGAAAAGGTTAAATTAATAAATAATTCCACTTCAAATACTAACAATATGTCATGAAGGGCACACAAATTATTTTATTTCCTAAAGAAATCTGAAAATGAACAAAAAATATTGGAAGAAGTTGTTAATTGTTACATCTTACGAAATCCAAGGCTCTGGATTACAATAAGAGGGTCTTGAGGTACTTCCGTTATCATAGTAACTAATTAAAATTCCGCCGTCGAAAGCGTAGCTCCATGGATGACGTCTAAATCCTTTCTTTAATGCCAGCCACTCGTTAAAAGCTAATGGTTTTCTTTTTTGACATCTGGCTTCCATTTCTTTTGCCTTTATTATCTGTGATTTGTTTGATTTATTTCGAATATCCAAGGCTAATTTTTCAGAAAAGTTTACTCCAGAATATCGCATTTTCTCGATTATGGTATCCGCTCCTGCTATCCTATGTCTGAAAAAAAATTACTGAGCAACAAGTTGTTTTCGAATTTTACGACTTTTTTTATTAAATTATTTATTCTTAACACACTATTAATTATGATTAGTAAACTTATTATGAGAAATAGTAGAAGTAATAGTAAATAAACACAATAATCGTAAAAAATTTCCACCATCAAACGGATTAGACTTAAAATTACAGTATGCCCGCCAATCTTGATTTTTTTTACATGCGATAACTCGCCAAGTATGATAATGCAGGATATTCCTCTTACAGAAGATCAGCTGACTCGCCGGGAATACGGCTTATATTTGATTTCAAATATTTTTTTTTATAATTTCAGATTTATGATTATGCCATATTGTCTGACTTTAAAGATGCGTTTTTTTTAACTGTCTTAGTTAAGTTCTGCTTAATGTGTATACTAACCTTTCTAATGAAGTCGGTCCCATATCATCATAGCGCTAATAAAAACGTAATATCCGGGTTTTCTAGATTAAACTTCGGGTTGTTGCAGCTTTACTTTTATATGTGTCTTGCAAACTATACTGGTATTAGTCAGTATCCTTCTTTAGCTTCCAACAATGGAAGAAAATCAAGCGATTCAATATTTAATGGAACAATGAAAGCGGTTTGAATTTCGGAATAACAAAGTAATATATTGTTGGAAATTAGACAAATAAATGAATGAAAATTACCGATCAAAAATTCACAGGAATGTTAAACTGGTATCCTTAAAAAGGCATTTAAAAAATTGGAACGGTGTAAAATACATTTTAGTGCAATGATATTTCCAGAATAACGCCAAAATTCAATTTAATTTTTAATAAATTAAAATTCCCAAAAAATCGCACCACTATGTACATTCCCGTCTTCCCAAGTCTAAAGGTGCCAAGTTTGGCAACTCTAGTTCAAACGGCGTGGTCTGTAGAGCGCCAACATTCGCACACACGCACATTCATCTTTATTATAAGTATAAATAGCAGCATTCCCGTGTGATACTTTGTAGTGCACGGGGGATTTATAAATGTTCACTTAAAAAAAATAGCAGTAATTTGGCGTGCGTTCTTTTTTGGTGAATGTTTGAAGAGTTTGCCAATAGGACTGAACCGCAATCAATAATTGAACCAGAAAATATTTACTTATTATTATTGTTGATTTTAAATATCTCAACAATGAAATTTTATTAGCATTAGTGTATTAATCCCATGGCAGTGATAAATCACTGAAAAATTCACGAAAGATATCAATTTTTATTGGATTTATTGGAATCAGCATTAATCGCCAAAGATGTCATACTATCAAGCAGGTTCGCCAAAAGTATGCCGCTAAGCCAATGGCATGCGGTAAATATATAATAAACAAGTACTAATTTATTTTACCTTTAGATTATTATTTTATATATATCAAAGTTTAAATTATTTTTATTTTCCTCTCAATATTTTAACGTATGGGATCTGCATTTTCTTATGAATGAGAAATTTGGTTTTAAAATTTTATATAACAATAAACAATTATTGTTTAACTTATTTTTTTTTTCTTTTTAAGGCATACAATTCAATATGATAAAAAGATTACCTTGATACTTGTCATTAAAATTTAGATTAAATTTTTCATTAAATGATTTGTATATTTACATCTCTGACTTAATATTTATTTTTCATTTATTGCCAAAATTTATAACACGATGTTTAGGCTATAGCTACGAAAATTATAGTTTATAGTAAAATTTACATGTACCGTTTTAGATTAATTGCAAAGTTATTAATCAATTATTTCTTTTCTTTTCTTTTTTTTGGGGGGGGGGGATAAAATGATTTTAAGAAATGGTTTTGCGTTAAAATTTAGAAATAGGTCTAAAATAAAAGCTCTAAAAAATTTCTGCAAATTCTCTCTTGGGGAAAAAACCACGTTGAAATAATTCAGTTTTTTACACAACTAAGAAAACCTCTCTTCTTTGAAACATTGTTAATCTATATGAAATTGGCAACATTATAGTTGTTGATTTGCTTTTTTAAAGCTTCAACTTATGAAATTCGGCTTAAAGGATAAGTTTATGTGCATAATTAATATTTTAAGAAGTAAATTTCATGCAGCTATCTCACAATATATGCAATGCCGGGTTTACACTTTGCCAGTTCTAAGACAGCCAGTAAGCAGCGCATGCGTATAGAAAGGGACTGATTTATGTTTGCCACAATCTCATATGATAGATTCAGGAATTCCATGCTTGGCCATAAATTGTTGTTTAGGTGACCCTGAATTTTTCTTTTTCACTGTGTATCATATTAAAATGATAGATATTTACATAAAGGAGCATGGTAAAAAAAAAGTCAATATACTTTAATTTGGAAAACTATAGAAAAAAAGACAGATAAGATAAATTTAAGAAACACAACCTTGCATCAGAAAGAACAAAGAGCAAAAAATGGCGCAATTAATTTATAAAAAGTGATCATTTTTTTTCAAGCCAAAAAATTCCGCCAAATTTTACAAACGCATGCGCAGTAAGGAGAAAAAAATACCATACAGCGGCACGTTGTTTTCCCATCAGAACAATTATTTGCCATCGACTGAACAGCATTTTTCAGTTTTCTAAGCATGCGCTGCCTACTGGCCGTCTTATAACTACTGGCCGGGTGTAAACTCGGCATACTGATATATAATTTGGCATAATATTTGGATGCGACATTGCACAAATCCATCTGATAACTTTAAAAGTCACATTTCATATTTTAAATTAATTTGTCAACAATATTTTAGTTTCATTTTTTCATCTATTCAGAGGTTTGACACAGAATAATACCTAGAAAAAAAATTAACAATTAATTAAAATAGCTTAATTAATCTATATATTTCTATTAATAAAAAAGATGAATGTGTGCGTGAGTGTTAGCGATCTACAGGTCATACCACTTTCCCTACAGCTAACATGTTTGATATATATTTATATCTTTAGAGTTTGGGTACGTGCACTTGGAAAAGATTTTTTCTCAAATTTTAATTAGATAAAAAATAAGCTGAATTTCAGCGTCTTTTCACAATAACTTCTAAAAATATTGTAGTATAAAATTAATTTTACGTCGTTTCAAAGTTTTAATACTAATTTAATGGCGTTACCAATTTTTCTGAATTAAAGCGATATTTTAAATACTAATAAGCAATTTTTAGACTATTAAATACTGTTATATTACAAAGCAATACTATTAAATACTATTATACAATTCCTAGTATTAACTCACACACTCTCTTTCTCTCTCTCTCTCTATATATATATATCTTGTTCAAATTTTCAATCGTTAATAAAATACTTTTTTATTCATCCACTCAAGTTCAAATACATTTTTTTAAACTTGTAGTGGATGACACTTGATGTTAATGCAGTTTTTTAAATATTAATTAATTAATTAAATTTGTCCAGTAACTTCAATTTGGTTGCCAAAGTCACCAAATTCATCACCATGTCGCCAAATGGTCGCCAAGTTTGTCGCCAAACTCTATTTTGCCACTTAATATTGTAATTCTGTCATATGTGTATGCATATTTATATTAATTGTAATTATTTAATAAAAAGTAATTAAAATAAAAAAATTGTTGATATAAGTAGGAATTGACTTAATTTTTTTTTTTATAAATTACTTGTTTTTTGCTCATTTCTTTAACAGATTATATTGTTACCCAAAAATTCAAACCGTTTCATTATTTCATCAAATATTCATTAGAAGGAGTTTCCTCCATTGTTGAAAATTAAGGAAAAAGCATTCTATTTAATAACTGGGCAGTTTTCAAAATAAATACAAAAATGAAATTTTAAGACAGCAAGATTTAGAAGATAGATGCAACGCACGTTTCTTTTTTTAATAGCGTTATGACGTCATGGAAGCTATCTCCATGAGAAATGTTCGTGTTCACAATGAACAGAGCACGTATAAGACTATTAAAATAACACGACTTTAATGTCTAACAGTTTGGTAAAATCATTAACATGAAGCTATATCTAAACGATTCATCTGATATATAAACAATGTATCCAGTGGTCACTAAAGGCGACAAATAAATGAGGTCAAATATCGTGAAAGTTATATTTTTAAAAGTGCTGTGATGTTACGGGATTTAACTATCAGCATATTTCATATGCATAATGAACAAGATAGGAATAAGGTTATTAAAGTAATTCAGTTTTAATTTCTTTCACAGATTGATTTTTGAAAATATTTTCTTGAGGGAATCATGCATAAGAGATTTAATTGAAAATAATTCAAATAGTATTACCTTGGACCACCTGTCACCAAAAGTGGCTAGTTTAAAATAAATTGGAAAACAGAGAACCCATTCTCCAAAGCTTAACAAATTTTACCAATTTTTATTTCATATGAAAGTGCTTGATTCGCATATATATCACCAATCGTCGACTGCCCTCCTCTGTTTTCATTTTTTTTTCTTTACTATCTCAGAAACCCTACTTTGTTATGGTCATTCTTTAAGGGAAATAAGTACGACAGAGCTGCGCAACTGCAATCACAGAATAGATCACCTCTATTTATATTTCATTTGGAAACTCATGTACTTTAGATGTGCCATCAATGATCATCAGTCCTCTCCCATTCCATTTTTGACAAATATCGCCAAAATTCAAGATCTAATGCAATTTCGTAAATTAATTCGTCCATATCGCAAGCATAGCTAACAAATTAGAATGCTTTATATTTATTATGTAAGTATAACTCAACGTATGCCTTTTTCTGAAATGATAAAATGTTGTTTATCGAGGATTTTTAGCATGAACTTTCAAATGAATAAAAATTGGCGGAATTGGTTCTGCGAGAGGAGCTTTGAATTATTAATGCTATCAATAAGACGCCTATGGCTGACTAGTTATTAAAAAGTCAGTTAGTTTAATTAATAATTTAAGATTTTTAATTTCCACTTTCAGCTTTCATCCACTGCTTGTCACATGCTTCAAGTCATATAAATTTAATAGCCGTGTAAATTTTTGTTGAATTTTGACAATTTTTTTAAATATTTTTTTACCTGATTGTCAATGATAGATTATATTAGTTCCCTGAAAATTAAACCCTTTTCATTGCTCCACCAAACAATTTTCTTCTATTGTTGAAAGCTAGAGAAGGAGCATTATGTTTAAAATCTGCGTAGTTTAAAAGATGTTACAAAAGAAGAAGTTACAATACCGCAAAGTTTAAAAGATAGTTGAACTGGATATTTAGGATTTGAATAGCGCTATTATGTTATGGAACTGTCTTCATTAGAAAGATGCGCGTACACAATGAACAGAACATATATAAATAATACGGCTTTAATGTCAAATAATTTGGTGTAATCTTGACTATGGAGTTTCAAAAGACTATTTATCTGAAATTGAATTTAATCAATACTCCCGTCCTGAGACGATTAATTATTACATAAAATTAGGAACACATAATAAATAACAACGAATAAAATACGAAATACATATGAACTTCTAATTAGAACTAGAATGATATTGTTGCGATACATATTTTTGTTAAAAAATTGATATAATTAAAAATAAAATTTTTGTCTGTGACTAAAACTTGATTCTTCTTCTTTTTCTAAGAGAAGATAGAGCCTTTTATTGCTCTATCAATATCTATAGTATTATATAGACAGCTTATGTCTCAATGGACAAGATAGCCAAATTAGGTAGTCTTAAAGTACTTATTTGTTGATCTTAAATACTTTTTCATCAACTGCCATTTGAATATCCTCTCACATAGCTGGCATTGCTTATAGCAATTGTAAGGAATATTCAGAGCCTTATTATATTATTGGGCACAGTATCTTCTAACTTGGGTTTCGCATTCAATTGTAATAATCCAAATAGTTTAAACAATTTATTTATTTTCCTTGCCTGTGGCAGCTATGAAAGCCCGTAACCGAATTCATTCGAGCTATAATAGTCCTGCTAGTCAATTTCGGCAGATACATTATCTAGCTAGCATTCAGTATCGTCCTCATCAGATTGTCACATTTCCACTAAATTCCAAAGCGGCTGAGACTTCCCAAGAATTTATACAGTTATTCTATTTAACGAAGTAAACAGCTTCCGTTTCAATTCATTTTCATGGAACAAATTGTGGTCTATATATGGAAATATGGTATATATGTGGTAAAACATATATGTTGATGTCTGTGGCGCCAGAGCTTTTAACAAGTAATTCTAAAATCAATCGCACCATTTTAAATCTTTAATGTGGTTCAGTGGATTTAATTATCTGTGATCTAACATCAAAATTTATTTACTAATTCTCAGTAATTTAGTAAATCCTTAAACATAGTTTGCATTTATTGACGAACACGAACACAAACACAAACATAAAGATATTCACGGTTACATCTCTAATCTAAACAGTTAAACATAAAATAAAAAAAAAAAAAACATGTCAAAATTCTACAAAAACGGCGCATGTGCTAGGTTTCAATGTCAACCGCAGCTGGAAAGGAAAAAAAGGAAAGGCTGGAAAGGGAAAACTAGGACCTAGGCAGCTATCTAGTATGCTGAATAAGAAATCCTCTATTGTCTGCACTTTTTGGAGATAATTCTCCAAAAAATGCGGACAATAGAGGATTTCTTATATATTCAATTTTTCATTGTTTTATAAACCATAAAGTGATTCTTTATTTTATATTTTGAATGTCCGGTGACATCAATACTTCTATAGCGACAGATCACAAACCAGCGGAAATGGTCTCCCCAAAATTTTCTTGCATACTCTGTAATAAACTTGTGAAAAAGAACGCATTGATAACACTGACGTATAATACTTACGAAATATTACATTTTGGGGTGAATTTAGCATTTTTACTAAATCTATCGTGTCATCCTTGTCGAATTATTTTGTGATACTCCGGACATGCGTGAATAGTATGCGAAAATGCGTGAATAGTATGCTTTAGCCACGTTTTTCTCAATCATTGAAACAATAATTTGATACAAAACTGCATTAGTAGTCACAAAATTCCATACCAAATTTGACACATTTAAATCCTAATGTCTTTGTGTTCCCGTTGACGGTCAACCCCTCGTTGGGTTTGGCTCAAACTTGGCGAATGTCTAACTGTTGGGTTTGGCAAACTTGGCTACAGATGTTGAATCTGTATACCGAAATTTATCCATCTTGCTTTCTGCATCTTGTACTTTTTTCGTGTCGTCTTATATTCGAATAGCCCGACAGACAGACTTCCTCTGAATGGGTTTAGCACAAAATTTAATAGAAATATACAACTTGTTGTAAATACCATATACCAAACTTCATCCGTCTAGCTCAAAGCGTCTTTGAGTTTTTGAATTACCGCATTTATACGTTTTTGAAAGTATAGATCGGCAGACGGTCAACCCGTTATTGGTTGTTGCTCAAAATTGACGAGTTTCAACACATATGCTGCTGAATTTGTGCAACGAATTTTTTATATTTAGATCTATCCATTTTATAGTAGGTTATATTCGAACAGTTGGGCAGATGGACCTTCTATGAACACATTTCACTCAAAATTTGATAGGAATCTGAAAATTTAATATAGAAACTGTATACCAAATTTCATTCGTCTAACTCAATGTGTTTTTGACTTATCTTTGTCACAGACAGACAAGTGGACATTTTTCAAAAATGTGTTTTTTTCACTCAGGGAGAACTAAAACGTGGTGATTCGCCAAAATATTGAGTTTCAATATTTTGACGATTACTATACTTCCTCTGTACTATGTTACGAGAAAGTAGAAAGCAGCTAGTTTATGTGACACTTTGTGTAAAATTAAAAAAAAAAATTACTTCAACAAACATTTCAAGTTATTCATTGACCAAATGGATAGGACCACAACCAAAATTCGCAAGGGGTGTTACCCCCCTTCCCGACTCTTTTAGTTGTGGAGTTCCCTAAAAGACAATATCTAATATCAAAGGCGATTTTTTTATAGCAGCTTTGCCAGATCTGAAGAACATCATTCGTTGCCATGTTCTTGATAATTGGTAGACTTACTACGTTCAACAGCGGAAAATATAATTGTCCTTTTTGAGCACATTTTTGAACACGAAAGGACATATATTAAGAAGTTTCAATGACACTTTTTTTTAAATATTGGATTGGCAACTAAGTAATTGCGGGTTTTGTCGACAGGTGGATTTTACACTTTCTTTTGGTTCGTTAACGTAAACAAAAGAAAGTGTAAAACCTATTTATATATATATATATATATATATATA
>JAPMOR010099007.1:0-13501 GCA_026543865.1 Argiope aurantia
TTTTTTATTGATTTCTCCTTTTTTATTTTAGTTAAAACTGAGTATAAAAAAATAATGGTGGGTGAAAAAAGAACTGTAAAACTTAATATTTTATGACACCCTTCTTGACTTCACTTCGTATTTGTATTTTAAAGAAATTATTAACATTGTTTCCATCCCCTTCCCCTTTTTTTTTATGTTACCGCAAATATGAATTTCACAACGTTAAGAGATAAAAAAAATAATAATAAACTCCGTTTTGAAAACAAAAAATATTGTAAAAATATGTTTTATTAACAGAAATACTGTCCTTTGATATTACTTCCACAAAACTTTTTTATACGGTCAGAAAATCTGACTTTTTCATCTTACAGCAAAAGAAATAATCAATAAGAAATAAGGCCTTTCTTGTTTGATACTTTTTATTCACTAACACTACATAGAAACATCATTTTATTTTCTATCTAGAATTTATAATTGTCTTTGTACAGGCTAAAGTATTAACGAAATATGATTAATTGGACTCGAAGGGACTCTGTTGATTGCATTTATTTTTTCTACTTTTTTCATCCAAATATTTTTGCATTCTTATATATATAGAATATTGGAATAATTGACAGCTAATGATAAAAATTAAACAGAATTAAAAAAGTCAAAAACTGTTTTTTAAATTGATTAAGATGAGAATATAAAAAATTTCAGTCCATTCAATACCTATTTTTCTATTTAAAAATTTCTAAAAAGATTCTACACTAAATATTTATTTGCTTTTCTTAAGAAAGGACATATTTAAATCATGCAATACCAATTAATTTGAAATATCAACTGAAATACCTGCGAAGACTGTTTTGACTAAACTCCCATTCTTTACACCATTTTGCATCTTTTGTAGCTGAATTTCAATAGTTTTAAGAATCTCTGGCAATCACATCAGAATTTAATTAATTGTAAAAATCTCAGATAGTTACATCTCTGATTTGTCATCTATATCCAGTATCTATATATTTAAAATAATAAGAAAAAGAAATGAATGAATCGTCCATCCCCAATCACAGAATTGATTTCTCAAATCTTTTATTCATGTGAAAGTTCATGACCTTTAGATATTCTACGAATGATCTCTAGCTCGCTTCTTTCTTTTATTTTTGAAAAAAAAATTGCAAAACCACAATCTTACTATATATTCCGTATGGGGAAATATTCAACTGAATCCGTCAGTTTAAACTATCGATTCCATTTCAAAAGGTTTTATTTCATTGCAAAGGTGCTGCCACTTTAATATTCCCTTCTCCATTATTAAGAGAAATTGAAAATGCAGTACCTCACTGGTCATTCTCTAAGAGAAAAACCAACAATAGAATTTTTCAGTCCAATCCACTGAAACAACCTCAAAAAGACCTCATAAACTCTAAAACATAAACATAACCCCTCATAAATTCGAGATCAAGCAATCAAGAATTTATGGATTCATCAAATTTAGTTTAGTTATATTAACGTCCCGTTTTAAAGCAACTCTAGGGCTATAAGTGGACGGACCTCGTAATTTGAACCGCGGTTAGATGACGAGGAAAACCCCTTCTTCAAACTTCCACACCACAATAGCAAGAGGACATTTGATCCCGAAGGATTTAACGTGCACCATACCTGCTTGCATGACAGTTCATCGGTTCATTGGGTCTCGAACCTGAAATCCTCCCGCTCCGAAACCGAGACCTTGTAGAAATCTGAATCTTTGGAATTTTGAATTATTTTTTGGAAATAAGGAAGGTGATTTCAAGAAATCCAATATTGATTTTATATGAATTTTATATGACCTTGATATGATCACTGGTGAATTTAATTTCACGTGAAATAAAAATTGGCAAAATCGGTAGAATATTTGTAGCTGGGGGAAATTGTCCTTTGGCTTTACTAATATAAAATATATAAATGATGTGTGAACTACTGATTGTCAACGGCGGCAAGTATAAAGTTTATTTTTTAAATCACATTAACGCTATCTATTCAAATATACTTCCTTTTCCAATGCTTAGGAAACCCATTATAGATTCATCATAAAAATATGGAAGCGACCACAAAAACGAAAGACTAAGAAGACACCTCAGGTTTCATATAAGCATTAGTAAATAGAGAATCGAATATGATTATCTGAATTATTCAAGACTAGAATGGCCGTTAAATAGTTGCCGGAAAATATGCTGCAACAGAGCTAGAAGAAATAGTTTGACCCAAGTGAAAAGAAACAAAATAGATGTCTTTTATTCCCCTGAAGAATAGAAACACGGAGATATGCTTTTAACCGCCGATAAAACAAGAGAATATGAAAAACGCTCTTCATGCAAAATTCTCTAATATATGTTTGCATTCCAATCGACTGATGCTTCCTGGGATTATATTTCTTCAAAAATATTCTGCCAGAGAATAATTTCGTCGCTGGTGATGGCTACGGATTATCTGTCAAAGAATTTCGTTTTATTTGTAGATAATAAAAATGAATAGTAAGGAAAAATATTCAAAGAATTCGAAAAAAAATACTCTAGCTTGAAATGTATCAGTTGAAAAAGTGCGTATGTGTGTGTGTGTGTGTATGTTGTGAAATTTTTTTTTGTCATGATCTGCTATATATTTTCGAATTATAATTAATTCAGGACATTTAGCTGACATTCAGACAAATATGGAAAGTATATTAGATTAATAATAATAAAATGAGATTTTAAAACTTTATTTTATAACTTTACATAAGTACAAAAATTTATTTTTCAAGTTTAAAAATGGCGAAATAAAATTGTTAAACCATGAGACTGTAAGAAGTATTCTAAGCAAAACGGTAATTCCAATGAATATGAGGAATATGAGGATATCATTCCATTTTGAATATGAGGAATATCAAACACTAAATTCCGTTAACCAATTAAAAGGAAAAGTAAACTATTATCAGAAAAATACTTTTAATGCATAATAAAATGCAATATTTAGGTTATTTTTCAACATAATTCAAACCATTGTTGTAGCATTTTTCTTAGCAGCGTATGAACTTTAGTATGATCAAGTCGTAAAACAATGCCACCTTCGATAATGAAGAATGGGATATTTGGGGAAAATGAATTGACAATGTTGTAATGGCGAATCATCGGTTCTCATTAATTCTTGTCTTCAACTTCTTTAAGCAAATCATCATCCACCAGACATCTCCGCTCACTTCTTTCATCTTGGTAATGATTTTCACTCTCTTCGTTAAAATGTTGCATGTACTTCCTTATTATCGAACCACTCATAGCGATTTGTTCATAAATCTCGAAAACTTGTCTCTAAATTTCAATTGGTTTTGTTTTATTAGTATTAACAAAGCGAATGACAGAACGTAATTCGCATGCGGCGGGGCATATTAATTTTTTTTCAACATTATAAACACTCAACATACAGCCGACGTAATACGCGGCGATATCAATGGTTTGGTTTGGTTATATTAGCGTCACGTTTGAAGCAACACTTGGGCTATTTTGGGACGGACCTCGTAATTTTGAACCGCGGTCAGATGACGAGGACAACACCTGAGCTGGCACCCCCCTCTTCACACCAGCGGGAGTACGTTTGGTTAGGACGGATTTAACGTGCAACAGGCCCCCTTACACGACCGTACTTCGGTGGAATCGCGTCTGGAACCTGAAACCCTCCGGTTCCGAAGCCGAGACCTTACCACCAGGTCACCGCCGCCTGCGGTGATATCAAAATGACTTCTTTTGTTTGCCAATGTGTCAGCGAAATAAATGCGCATGCCTGAAATCACAGATGCGCCGATTTCATGCCAAAAATTGGAAACGGAGCTTAGTTTCTGGATATCTTAGTATATTCTAATATTGATAATCTATGAATACGTATGTGATATCTTTCTTATGGTATTTCTTGGGATTTGATTTAACTTATAATGCTAATTTCAATTATTTTGTAATAATGTTGTACAAATCCGAAAACCCAGCAGTTGCCGCTGCTCAGTTGGCAGAGCATCTCGTTTAAGATTGGTTGGTCTATGATTCCAATCCTAACCACGATGTTTTATCCAAAAACTTGAATTCTTTTATTGAAAATGTAATCTTTTCATTGTCTGTCTGAAAGGTTCCCTATCTTACTTAAATATTTCAATTGGATTGTTTTTGAATAATCTATGTACGCATAAAAGCTGAGCCCTATTAGTGATGAGTAAGTTCTCAGTCTCGTGCTGTTGTGCATTGCCGAGATCTAATAGATCGCATTGTTTGTTTAAACTAACGGTTCTTTACATCTTTGTGACAATTTTTTTATGATCTATAAACTCCAAAATTATACATAAAATTCATTTTTTTATTTAAATATAATATAATAGCGTATTTTTCCCTTTTTATCACCGTTTTTTTTCCTTATTTTTAGTTTTTAATGTATATATTTTATGATTTCCTTTTATGATTTTTTTGTAATCACATAATTAGGTTTTTTTTTTTCTTAAATTCACATTCAAATGGCTCTGTTTGTATTTTTGTATTCTGAAAATATTAAAACTTTTTTCTTCCGGGTGGAAACATACAGTTATTCTTAATTTGAGAACTCTAGCACATTAAGAAATGTCTGAAATTTCTATTTCAAAATTTCGTCAACACAAATATAAAACAAATATGAAAGAAAATACTAGCTTTTTAATAATAAAATTTTCATCAACTCATTTAAAATTAAATATTAATTAATTCATTAAATAATATATAATTGACTCAAGTAATATAAGAGATTTTAAAATATAATGAAATGCTTAAATAGTTTTGAGTTCATTTCCATTATTTTCAACGGAACAAATTATTTTGTAATGAGGAATTTAAGTAATTATTTGAATCTCAAACTGTCATGTATCTTATCCGGCAGTAAATATCTATAATATTTTCGCGAATTTCTTCATGTACAGTAACTTTAATATATTTTTGCAATGTTTAGGAAAGCCATCAAAAATGGATTGTAAAGAATGCAAAACATATCAAAAGTAAAAAAAAAATTCAAAAAAGGCATCTAATTTTTCGAATGAGAATTTATTTATATAAAATTGAATATTTCGTGCTGGAATTACTGCTAAATAATTGCCGAAATAAACACTGAAACTAAGTAGGAAGATACATTTTAAATAAAAAGATAAAGAAATAAAAATAAAATGTCTCTTTTCGTTTTCGTATCGAAAAGTAGTCACGTGAATCAATACATTTACACTTCAGTTTATGGTATGCTCTCTCCCAGTACAATTTTCTCACGTATATTTTGCATTCTAACTATCAGACATTTCCTCAGGTGAAAAGTTCCTTTAAACCGCTCTACCCGTGAATAATTCAACGACGGCTGACTGAGATCAAAGGATTTCGTTTCCATTACAGATAATAAAAAAAGAACAGTATTGGAAATATTTACGTATTTTGAAATAATGGTATAGTATGAAACTTATCAAAGACTGAAAAAAATTTATCAATAAAAATAACATGCATATTTACAAGTTATTGATTTAGATGAATGATGCAAAAACCACATAGTTAATATTGGAACTCATTTCTATATTCTGGAATTCTTTCCTTAATAATCATTTTTTGCTATTTTTTGCATTAAGTAAAATCTATACACAAACTAACTGTGGTGGTAACTTCATATAAGTCAGATAACAACTTACGGACCCGCGTGTACACTTTTGTCTAGTGGCTTTGTTACTCGGCTATGAACCCTAACGTTGCGAGTTCGAACCTTAAAACTTGCACATTGGTGACCCTGGTTCTGAACATCCGCATCCTTCGTTCAGCTGTCGTGGCTCCATCTACCGGCAGCAACCACTCACACACGCTCTCCATCGCCCACCATAACGCTTGGCGCGATAACAACGTTCGTCTCTCGCCATAACGCCTGGCGCGACAAACTCCACCGACTCACTGGTGGGGGAGTATTGTGGTGGTAACTTCATAAAAGCCAGATAACAACTTCCGGACACGAGTGTACACTTTTGTCTAGTGGCTTTGTTACTCGGCTATGAATCCTAACGTTGCGAGTTCGAACCTTAAAACTTGCACATAACATATGCCACCGAAAACTGAAATTGAGAATCAGTTGAATGAAGCAGGATCCCATATCTCTGATAACTACGTATTACGTTTCTTCATTGTTTGTTTATGCAATAATAAATCACTTTTCATTTAATATAATAATTGGTATATTTTTTTTTCTTTTTTTTTTACTTTTGATGATAGATTTTCACTGAATGATCTCATGATATATTTTCCAAAATGAATATCTAAATAAGTGATTTATCATGACTAATTGTCTTTCATTTTCATAATTATACAATACATCCATTTCATATTATAAATGCAAATGAATGCAATAAGTCTTTCCGAAGATTTTTCTTTAAGCTTCAAAATTTTGCTTTAAAAGTCATCTCAGTATCAGAATTCTAAACTTCTAGGAAGAGCAGAGAAATATGTTTTGGAATCACGCAGCAATGGCAGGTCGGAAACGCTTGCCAAACACTGTAGATGGCGTTGCATGTGCATGGAATTCCCGAATGTTTCCTAAGATAATCTTCGTTTTAATATTCTATAGGAAGTCCCAATCATCATGACAACTTAATAACGTCACAGTTTACCACGTTAAACAGAGCATGGTCATAAACCAATGATTTCAGAGTTCAGGTCCACACGTTGAAAATTTATATCCAAAATAAATATAAATAATAAATTCATGTCAAAGTTAGGAAAAAAATATCTTCACTGTCGACATAAAACGTGTCAAATACTTTAATAGAGACGACAATAAAAATCTTACTTTGACTGATTTATTCTACTCAAATTTTCCCCCTACCAAACAAAAAAAGGAAAACGAGCAAGTAAATGCCAAATTAATTTCTTTCAAATAAAAACATTTTAGACGTCATATATATAAATACCGATATACATATCTGTGATAAGGGGACGGTTTTTTTTCTACACACGAACGAAGCATATTTAATCTTGTGATGTCAGCTATGACTACATAAACTGTGACTCAGGTAATGATCAAAGTCTGTTCACTTGGGCAGCTGTGGTTTTGATCACTAAATCTTGCTATGAAATGCTGGAATAAAGATTCTCTTAGGAATCATTCGTTCAATTCGTGCATGTTCAACGCCATCCATCGTATCTGGCAATCATTTCTTATAAAAATAGTAATAAATGTATAATATATTTCTCGAAACTAAGCTATGAATAAAGATTTTAAGCAAGAACCTACAGAAAAAATATTGGGGCCATGAAAATTTTGAAAATGTTTACTTTCGGATTCATTAACATTAATTATTAGAATTCATCAAAAGAAATCATTTGAAATGAGGAAAATTTTATTCAAATGTAATTGCAGTAAAAACTGTTTTTACTTTGTACCAGTTGCATTACTCTATCTTATCTTTTGGATAATAGATGGCGATACTTGATAAGATACGAATCCCATAGTGCATTGCGATTTTTATTATAATGAGATGAGATGGTGTTCTGAGAGGTGCGCGCGTTAATGTCTCGTCTTGTCTTTGTGTTTGTTTTGTGTGAAATGTGATAATTAAAAAATGTTCAAGAAAACATACGTCCTCTTGCTTCCACTGCACGGATCATAATGACCTTCATTCCATCAAATTTGGCCCCACGTTGGACGCCAACGAATCTATAATTAATTAAAATAATATATTTATTACAATTTTTTTTTTAATTTATGCAGCTAAAAAAATTCTTGGCAGTGAAAAAATATTAAAAACTTTGTTTTTAATATCGCTGAGACATTTCCACGAGCAAACAAATTCCTTTAAAACATTCTTCCCGTAAATAATTCAGCACGGCTGGTGAAAATAAAAGGCTTTCTTTTCCTTTACATATAATTAAAAAAAATGTGAAAATATTTAAGAATTTCGAAATAATGCTGTAGTATATAACTTACCAAAGACATAACATAACGCCATCTTGAGCCTCGATGCCTATAACACTAAGTTATTTAACCAGTTGGATGAGCACAAGATGGAAGGAAGTGAAAAAAAAGGGGGGAAGGGAAAACATAAATAAAAGAAAATATAGAATAATAATAATCCGCCTGGTTCCTGTGTTTTGATTTTCTTCGTGAGAACTGCCCTTTTAAATGAATAATTTAATTGATTTTGACAATTATTCATTCAAATTTTATATAAAAAAATTTAAATTTTTTTTCATGAAAATTATATGTATCTTTACGAGTTTTTAAATGAGGCCATCTGAAGACAACATACAACTTGTATCCTCCAAGTCATGCAAACATTTTCAAGTTTATTTATAATAACGTCCCATTTTAAAGCCACACTAGGGCTATTTTGGGACAGACCTAAATATTGAACGGCGTTCAGATGAAGAGAATGACACCTGAGCTGATACCCCCTTCTCCAAGCTTGCACACCGCACCAACGGGTGGACGTTTGGCCCCGACGGATTTAATGTGCACTGAATCCGCTTACACGATGGATTGGAAATCGGGTCTCGGATTTGAAACCTTCCGGTTCCGAAACCAAGACTTACCACCAGACCACCGCGGCCTATAACCTTTGACAAACCGTCTTTATCTATCTCTTAATGACTGTACCTTCAGAATAGTTAATCCTCATATTTAATTCATAAGTCATGTTTTTAAAAAGATTCTTTTTGTAATTTTCTTTTGAAATTTTCGACGTTTCCATATTTCTATAACTAATACAAATAAAATAAAATATTATTCTTTTCCATCCATAGTACTTTTATTTTATATCCTTGGATTTATTTTATAACTGCAGGAAAATTTCTGTTATTAATAGAACTATCAAAGTCTAATATTTCCTTCAGTGCGATCCCATTTCCGATTCCAAATCTCCCATCCCACGCTAAATCAATACGGTACGGAGAGGCTATTTTGATTAGTTTCTCCTTTTCTCATGGGTACGAATCAAATATGTATAAATAACCAGTTAGTAGACGAGAAAAGTAATCAAGCATTAGTAATTAATTTTTCACGTATTTATGATCACGTCTTTTTTATGTTTTTATGAGTCGAAACATTGAATATTGAATTAATTAGATATTCATATCGATGTTCAATTATATATTTATACAATCAGACATGTTTTATATTATATTCATAAGCATACTAATTAAATTAAAACTTGAATCAAAAGTGGAGCTTACTTAAGAGCTGCGCAAATTGTTTTAAGAAAAATTTCTTTAAAATATTCTGTTAATTATCTTTAATGTTGTTCTGCCGATTTAAAATTACATATCTATCAAAACAATTTCCTAACTGAGCTACATTAATATATCTTATATGTAAGGGAGGGATGTAAAAAGATGAAGTTTAGATTGAAAACAATTTAAAATTAAAGAGAATAAAAATCATTCGCTTTGTTAATGTACATCTATGTAATTCTTTAAAATATACAATTACATATAAGTTGAATATTTATAAGCGATAAACATTAAGAAAGGTAGATACTCATTTTAAAATACACGACGTTTAGTTTGCCTTATTTATTTTACTCCTATAAGATCTACTGTTCCTGTCGACCACCCACGTAGTTAATTTGTATTTCTTACTTAATAATTAATGTATTATCCGTTTCTGTAAAAACAGGGTAGCATTTGGTAACGTAGTTAATGTAAGCTATTTTAACTACAGATGGCTGCATTCGATTCCTACAAAGGACTTATGTGTTGTTGCATGGAAATGAAATATATATATTCTACTGTCAAGTGTCTTGTCTATACTTATAATAAAGCTCAATGTGTGTGTGTGTATGTTGGCGCTCTACAGGCCAGACCATTCAACCTACAGCTACCAAATTTGGCACGTGTATACCTTGGAGGCCGGGAATGTGCACCTGGGTGTTATTTTTTCGAATTTTTAACTAGAATTTTATTTATTTAAAAATTAAGCGAAATTTTGACGTGTTTCTGCTATAACTTCCGAAAATATTACCGCACAAAAAAGATTTTTACATCAAGTTAAAGATACAAAATTTATCTTTTAAATGATACTAATGTTTTAATCTTAAAATTAAATTTCTATTTTTAATGAATTTTTAAATAAATATTTTAACTATGTTTTTCAATAATTTTTTTCGTAAAAAATAAAAATTAAGATTAAGCACGTTTCGCATTCATTGGAAAAAATTAGCTTTTTTCAAAGTGTTGCCATCACATTTATTAAAGCCCCAATTAAAAATAAATTAAATCTTTTTGGAAATGAAATCTGCAAAAATATAATTTTCGGCACGTGTCTGTAGGAAATGAAACAAATATGAAATATTATTTTTTCTAAAAAATAAATTCAAGAAAAATTATTTATGATCTTTTGCACTCTCTATACAGGGTGTTTATTTAGTCCCGGACCCATTTTGATATTTAATGACTCATAAAATAATGAAGATATAAACAAACGTATGGCATTTATTGATGGAATAACTCATATATTTTCCTTTTCAGGTTTGAATATTTTTACTTTTGTAAATATCGTCTGCGCGTGTTTTTAATTTCAGATAATTTCATTTTCCAGTCTAAATATCTGCTCTTTACTAAATATCGTCTGCTTATTAATTGCATTTTTCTCTCTTTTGTTTTTGGCAAATATTGAAATGTTATGTTTAGTTTTGATGTGTTTGTTCTATGTAGTACTTTTGTATGTGATGCTTTATTCGAGCGGATATTAAGGAGAATACATACACCACAAGAGAAAGCACAGATTTTATGGTGGTCATAGAGTTAATTTCCAATCAACTAAATCACCGACTTTTAAGAGTTAATTTCCAATCACTTAAACTGACTGATTTATGAAAATTTGAATATCACTATTCAATAAAAAAAGGATAATTTTAGATTTACCATCGATTGCTTCAAAGAAAATACGCCAATCAGCGCGCAGGTTTCTAAAGATTAATTGGCCTAAGATTATGAAAATGTTGAGTTTTTCTAACAGTATAACGATCTAAACAGTATAAGTTTGGTATGGCTATCAAAATTTGAAGATTAAAAATGTTTTGTTTGAGAATCCTTTAAGAGACCAGTTACTTAAAATATTTAAGTGAAAATTGTAGCGAGCGGTAATACTGGCGAACCGGCTGGTCGCCAAAGGCGGCTAGTTATTAAATAAAGCAGAATAACAATTGTAAAAATGAATACATATAATAAATCATCATCCTATTTGGCTAGACAGCCTAGGGGGGGGGGGCAGTGCCTGCCTATGAATTCTGTTCCGCTGCATTCTACTTTTGACACTTTTGCGACAGTTTCTTTCTCGGATAGCCAGGAAATCTGTCCCCTCTGACTCCATCCATCTCATTTTGAGTCTACCCCTTTTCCTACTTATTAGAGGTTTATGTAAAAGAATTTTTTTATATGGAATCATCATGCATTCTAAATATATGAGTTGCCCAGTTCATTAGAGTTATTTTTATGAACTTGATAATATCTGGCTCTCTATAGATTTTATGTAGCTCAAAGTGATATCTTCTTCTCCAAAGATTGTTGATTTCTATCCCACCAAGAACGGTTCGCAGAATTTTTCTTTCGAAAATAACTATTTTATTTTCTCCAGATTTGGTCAGGGTCCAGGTCTCTGAGCCATATTAAGTCTCTGAGTCTAATTAAAATTTTGTATTTCTTGATAGTGGTGAGGATTTTAAAAAATCGTTTCTCGTTCGTAAAAGGCTTTATTTGCCTTTATTAGACGACCTTGAATCTCCTTGACTATGCAATTGTCATCAATAACTATAGAACCAAGATAAGTAAAAGTTTAGACAACCTGAAATTTGTGAGAACCAATTTCTAGATGGGATTCATGGGAGGTTCCATTACTTAGTACAGGCATATATTTGGCCTTTTCGCTATTTATCCCATGCTATTAACAGCATGCTCTAAAGATAGAAACGAACCTCTTAATGCGGAAACGGTTCTTGAAATGATATCAATATCGTCCGCACAGGCAAAAATTTGCGTTGATTTTGAGAATATATTGCCTCTGATGTTAATTCCTGAATCTCTTACGACTTTCTCTAAAGAAACGTTAAAAAGAAGACATGATAAAGAATCATCCTGCCTGACTCCATTATTGACACTAATTTCTTCTGATAAAGATCCTAAGAATTTGAGCCTGCAAGTGGTATTGGACATACTTGCAATTATAAGTCTAATTAATTTAGGAGGTATTTGAAATTCAGCCAGAGCTTCATTCAAGCGATTTCTATTAATATTATCAAAAGCTTCTTTGAAGTCTATAAAAAAATGATGTGTAGTAATACCAAATTCTTTGATCTTTTCCTGAGTGCAAAAATCCTATCTTTAGTAGATTTACCCTTGCGAAAAGCACATTGATACTTCCAATTTGAGGGTCTATATATTGTTTAAGTCTTTTGCATAAGACAAAATTCTATAAATGGTACATGAAAAACTGATGCATCTGTAATTAGAACAATCCATTGTATCACCTTTTTTTATATATTGGGCATATAACGTTTGTGTTCCAATCAGAAGGCAGTATTTCGACATTCCGGGCATCAATAGTAAGATCATAGATTAACTTTAGAAGTACTGGTCCATGACATTTCAACAGCTCAGCTGCGATGCGGTCATGCCCAGTTGCTTTGCTGTTTTTTAACTTTTTTATAGCAGTTTCAATTTCCACAAGTTCAGGTGGAGGTACTTCTTCACTATTTTGGTTTTCAAAAACAATTTCAGAACTGAAGGGTCGATCATGTTTACTGAATATTTCATGAAAATGACGTATAATAAATATTTTTATGAATTTTTTATTAATCAACAGACTAACAGAATAAAGAGATAAAATAGTCTATGATGCAATCGCAGCTACAAATTGTAACCACTTGGGATCTAAATAGGGTTACAGGAATCATGATTGCTGCTACAAAGGAGTGGTGCATAATCTGCATAACTTATTTCTTGCAAATGATACTGAACTTTTACAACTAGCAAGGAAGAGATTAAACAAAAAGAAGAGTTTGTTTACTAATTTACAAAAATCAAGTTAGAATACATCTCAAATATCTTCTTACAAAAGGAATTTTTGAAGGAGAAACCAGAAACTGCTTTCTCTTCTTTACAAATAATTGAATAATAAGGCATTTGGAGAGTTCTTACTCTTTTCCATGCATCGACCCCTTCGATTTTTCGTATATTCCATTTATGTCGGTAAGTTCATTAGAAACACAAAACGGAGCGAGAGGCATTGTCGGCATACATGTATATAAATAGCAGTTAAGTAATCACACTCCTACTCGCCCTGAAAGTAATTGATAAATCTGAGTGATCAGACGCCGTTACAACATAGACGGGGACTATGAATGAATTCTAACCGCCATCAACTGCTACAGTATAACCCCTCTCGCAGGAAGCACATCCCATCATCAATAAGAAGCACTCACCCATATCAGGGCAGCGAGAACCAACCACCATATCGAAAGCTTCTCGTCTCCTCTACCTCTCTCTCTTCTCTCTTCCTCTCTTTC
>JAPMOR010099007.1:13601-71763 GCA_026543865.1 Argiope aurantia
TATATATATATATATATATATATAGATATAGATATAATTAGATTAAATTAAACCCTAATTAATTCCCAAAGTTTTATCTTCAATATAAAATATTCTCTTATTTCCTAATCCAATTCGACTTATTTTTATTTAATTAATGTTACAGAATCTCTGTGAAAATGTTTAAATCAGCGGTTTTCACACTCCGAGTGATGGGATAAAAATCTGTCAAACTGAATCCTTTTAAAAAATACCTGTAACCTCCTTACCTAAATCGATACATGTAAAGAAATCCCTACCAGAATCTCACAGTATATAATCATTGGGGATAAACGTGAAAGCATTTTGTTATATATATACACACACACACACATATATATATACATATACATTTCCCATAGACAGGAAAAATTATCATAAAATCCATGCATGAAATGATACATTGTTCAAATTAAATAAATAATAGTTAATATTACATTATTCAAATTAACTACAAACTCTAGTAAAAGTCTGATTAATGCTTCCCATTTTTAACGCTTTTAAAAACGATTTTAGATCGAAACATTTAATATTAATCCTGAATCAGATGACGCGCGCGATACTGTCACAGTACACGATTGCCAAAATTTTCCTACCTTACTAGTGAGATCTCTATTGACCTAGGTAGGAAGATTTAATTTGCAACTAACTCGCTTATACAGCTAGACTTGTCTGATGCATGACCTCTAAGCCCCGAGACTGATCTCAACTACGAGACTGTTACCAAGTCTCTACAACCGTGATTTCATTGAACATTTTGAAACCTTTACTTTTTCATAATTTGTTTATGTGTCTTATTTTTTTCGCACTTCTTTGTCTTAATCATTCAAAATTAAATCAAATATCTATTATTTATTGAAATTCAAATAGAATTTTTCCATAGTTTTCGAAATAATTCACTAACCTAAGAATATTATTAATCTTAAAGAACATAGGCTAGAGGCCACATCTACATGGAAGTTTTAACAAAGCGCTTCGTATATATTAAAAGAAATGTCAAATTAAACCGTTAAAAGAATAAAAGGGCAACAGATTATTACATTAAAATTATATTTATATTTGTTATTTTTTTACGTATAAACAACAATGTTCCAAACATAACTATTAGCAAAAGGATTTTAATTTTAATTTTTGAATAATGTTCCGCATTCGTGCAATCAGCTAATTCAACATAATTAAGCAAAATGGAAATAATATCTACAAAGAGAAAATTTTAAACAATAGCAATTTTATAAAGATCAATGACTGAATTTAAATATGTGTCAATTTTAGATTACATAAAAATAAATTTAACGTCTTTTGCAGATATTTTAAGCAACTGAAATAGTTTACAAAATTTTGGAAGAAATGAATCGGTTTCCACTTCAATAACTAAATTATATAATCATATTATAATTCAAGTAATAATTTTAATTCATTAAATAAATTTGAGAAAATATAAAACCTTAAGATTAGAATTTAAATAAATTATACGAACAAGACACGATTACAAGTAAGAATGGGATTTAAAAAGATTGTTCTCAATAACAAGATGTTATTCTTTTTTCTTTTCTTTTTTTTTTTCGAAAACTTTCTTAAACTTAGAAATACATAAATCTAGCAGTTCTAAGAACAATAGACCCTGTATCCCCAAAACAATATGTTACTAAATTTTTGAAAATATCCAAGGTTGGGACAGGCCATCGAATATTATAGTTTGTCTCTAGAAAACGTACGTTCTTTTGACAAATATGACTTCTTTCTACCAAACTATACTCAAAATGAAATGAAACATTTAGGAGCTTGACTTATTATAATTCATAATTATGACTATTCTAATATTTTGTCTTTGAAAAAATTTCCATTTTTTTACTAACTTATTTATTTAGCAATTAAGGAAACATTAATAAGTATAATGAATTAATTCTTAATGCATAATTATCTGTTATGATACATGTCACCTGATTATATTAATAAATACTAATACCCAAAAATATTAATACATAATAATAATAAATAAATAAAGTTATATTTAATTAATAAATAAAATAAATATTATGATTAATTAAGAAATAAATCAAATATTAATACATGTCAACAAATAATTATCTATTATGATGCAGATTATTATCCAAATACAATATTACTGAAACACATGTTCTGTTTCATAAACATTCCAATAACTAGGTTACTATAATAAATCGTTTAGGAATTTGATCTAATTATACTTGATAAAGTGCTAATACTATTCTAATATTTTATCATTCACAGTATTTGTATTTTTTTTACTAACTTATATAGTTAGGAATTATAAAATAAAGTTTTTAAATCGGCCTACGTGCATGCAGCCCCTTCTCCGCTTAACGATCCTGGATAACTGCCCAATCCACCTATTTCGAAATCCACCACTGATCCTAACTAATTAATAATCTTACAAACACCTAAATAACCACTTATGTAAAAACATTTGGTTGTTCTTAAATATTCATTATTTGAAGATTGGATACGTCCTTTCTTATTTTGCTCTCATTCGTAAAAATTTCAACTCTTTGCTCCCATCTCTGTTAACAAGTTTTCTAATAAATATCTAATCAATATCAAAATGACTTAAATATTTTAATGAGGCCATTAACTCATCATTAACGTGTCAAATATTGACTCCATTAAATCGACTGCCATCTCTTAACGGAATTATAAGTTTTAAAAAACCTTGCATGTATCTCGTTTATTGTGGCATAAAATGGCATTGATCCCAAAACAAAGAATATCAGATAACAAGTTTGGTCATGATTTCAGAACAATCTAATTTACAGACAAGCAGGCGAAATGGAGAACAGACTAATTAAAAGAGGTCTTCGTTTCTTTCGAATTAGCAACTCGAAAAACGGGAATCTTTCAAAAATTCAAAAGATTCTAATAAAAAAATGTCTATAATTATAGCTATGTTACAAATAAAATTTCTGGTGAAATCAATATAAAAAATAAAAATTGTCTTACCTGAAGAATAATGGATACAATGACAAAGATAACTTGATTGATTTCAAGTTTCATCTTAAAAATCGAACGACTGATTCTCGTAAATCTTTCTTTGCAAATATCAATCCTCTTTATATTCGGCTGGTTGCTCTACATTGTTTATTGTTTCCTGAAAGCAATTTCGAATTTTTGTTTAAAAATTTTAAACAGTTTAATAAAGATGCTCAATCTTTTTCAAATATTGATTAGATCAATTATTTCATTCAAATTTAGACGAAAAAATATTTGAGAAAATAGAGAAGAATTTATAAGAAGTCATAAGAATTAATTATTATTTTGTTTCAGTTTCATAAAATATTTCACATTTCAGCTAACACATTTCATAATTGATTCGTTAAGTATTATTTCAAAATTTCCTTTCTTTCTGTGATGTCATTCTAATATTTTGATGAAAAATTGTTTATATTAGATTTCTACTTTATTTTTCACTTTCAAAACATTATTTTTCCAAGGAAAATAGGTTTTTTTTTTTTTAATGAAGTTTGAACTTTTTTCTGCATATCCATTTTGAAGAAAGAAAAGCCAAGAAAATATCACTGCATTGCACTTCGTATTAAAACAACGCTTCTTCAGCAAAGTCAAGACACACATCACCTGGGATGTTCGAACGTTTCAGCTGCTCTCATTCTTGTTTCCGCAGACGATTTGCTCATCCTGAAAAGTTGGGAAGGATATAACAATGCGCCCTCTGTGGCTGTAGTTGAAAATGCGCGCAGCTACGAAATCACTTTCCCCCCTCCCTCTCTTCTCTCTCTATCTCTCTTATTTTTAACTGTTGAGAAGATTTTCCGTTTCTTTCAGCGGAAGTACAACAAGATACCGTTTATGCTGTATCGTTTTAATGCGATTCTATCTAATCCGATTTGAAATTCATATTTTCCGCCGATTCATTTTAGAAGATAATCGAATCAAACTTGTTATAAAATCGATTTGTGATGAAATATTCAATTCAGTACTTTGCGTCTAATTTTCACTGTAAATTCATTTGCAAATTATGCAACAGTTTTATGGAATAGTGAAATTAAGGAAGGAATAATTGCAAATTTTGTAACAATGGAATCTTAACCCTTGTAAAAGTAAATGTATTAAGTAGAAACATAAAACGAAAAAATTACTTGTAATTACGATGTATCATAGTATATGATTCATTATAACTGGGATTTATTATAACGTTTTCTCATGTTTGTTTTTTTTTTTTGAGTATGAAACAAATTGTTGATTATTTAACCAAGAATGTATATAATATATATATGTGTATTTAATATATTTAACCAATATATTTAACCAATGTAAGTACAAATAAAATAAATTTTTCCGGATTTCATTTATTATCGTCCCATTTCTATTCCTTTACTTTGAATAATTTTATGAAGGAAATCTTTGATAATTTGGGGAGAAATAAAATATCACAAAAAATTAATTACTTTATTTTAATCATTTCATTTAACAAATTAATAAATTTGTTCTTTCTTAAATGAGTTCTTAAATGAGTTGTTCTTTCTTATTTTATCATAATCATAATGACCGATATCGGATGAAAAATTTAATTTTGAAAAATAAAATGCATGCATATAAGGTGTAAGATTACTGAATGGCACAATTCTGACTAAAAATAGAAATTAAAACCTACTTTCAGCATTTTGGAGGTTTTTGCTTCGGAGGAAGAAGGAGTATTATGCCAGAACATACAAAAAGTTAATAAAAATATTCTTTGCATATTATAGCACGGAATTCATTAACTTTCACGGAAACAGGATAAACCATGAATCAAAAAGGTTGTATTTTTTAAAGATATAGAGATTTCATAGAAAGCGGAAATTCAATATATTTTATGATGGTAAATGT
The DNA here is from genome assembly GCA_026543865.1 of Argiope aurantia. Lineage (NCBI taxonomy): Eukaryota > Metazoa > Arthropoda > Arachnida > Araneae > Araneidae > Argiope > Argiope aurantia. The sequence goes on from JAPMOR010099007.1 coordinate 18,480, forward strand.
TTTTCCTAGAATTAGTGTATGCTTCCGAAATCACTTTAGATTCCCGTTTTCAATTACTGTTGATTTGCATATTCGATGCATAATTTTCGTTGCCATTCCAAGAAGTAAGAAAATTATGAGGCTGCAAGTATGAATTCCTTAAAGAATAAAAAATATAAAGATTTTACAGAAAAATGGAAATTTATATTTTAAGTTGGCAATGTTTATTTTTCCAAGAAATATGAACTATGCATAATTACTTTTTATTTGCGTTTCCTATTGAATATTATTCGTTGACATTATTCTGCATGAAAATCATAATAGCACAACAAAAAGAATGTAGAATTCCTTCTGATTTCGACAAGAAATACATTGTCTAATAAATTTAAAATTCATATTAAAAATTCATAAAATTCATATTAAAAATTCATATTAAAATTCATATAAAAATTTCATTTATTCTTCGATTGATACACTGCATAAAAAGTATCCATTTTCTTTACTTGTTAAAATTTTATACTTTTTCGTAAGTTATAAAGGAATATTACACTCTTTTGCTAGAAAGGCAAAGAAATCGAAGCTCAAAGCAGCAGAAATGATCTCCTCGAAAGTTTCTCGTATACTCTGCAATTTAGCTCTTATCCTCTTTTCTTCACATAAAATTATGGACTTTGGATAAGGACGCGAATTCCTTGCATTGGTGAACAATAATTACGAAATACAGAAGAATGGATCTTAAAAATTTGACTCGAAACTAAAGTTGAAGTCACAAGAACACATTCCGAATTTCTTTGTATTAAGTTATTGCTTTCATGAGTTATTGAGCCTGCATGCAAGTGAAAGTATGGGCCTGTAGACGGTCAGTCGTTTGGTGAATTTGGTTTCAAATTTGATATCTATATTTTAGATGTTAAACATCTGTACAAAATTATATTTACCTAGCTCGTTGCATTTTGGAGTTATCGAGTTCACACGTGCTCCAAAGCATTTATATACTAGTTTATGCTTCAAAACATGCTGTATATTGTGAAATTTCATGTTAAATCTTGTTTAAAATCATGAGTCGAACGAATCTTTCATCAAATTCACTTTGGAAACTGCAAATAAATAATGAAACACATGGTGAAACATTAAATTAAAAGTTTAAAGTTTCCAGAACAAATATTTTAATTCATAGATGACTAAATATAGGAACATTTTCAGATTGGACTTGATTATCATTTAAATAGTCTAATATTGGTTCGAGTTAAAAAAATTATCGCATCTTTTAAAATTTCAATACATATCATTTCTTTTCTTTTATACTTCTTTATTTGAAACCACACTACATTTCAAATAATTTAGTAAGAAATTTAAATCAATAATTGAGAAATATATTAGATAACTAGTGGATTCAATTTAACCAGCAACAAATTAACTACTAATAAATTTAATTTAGCATTAAAGTTCGGATTGATATACATCTAAAGATGATATTCTTTTAATTCTTAATGCTTAGAATGATTGAATTAATTTTTGATTATGGAATTAATTATTTCCTCTAAAACAACATATAAAAGTTTACATGTCTCTGCATATAAAGTATAAAGAAATTACAGAAATCCGCAAAAAATTTGGACTTTAAATTTTGAAGAATCTCCTCTTTTCAAACCTCTATCAATCCGAAAACGACAACTTTTATATTGTTTTTCAGTCTGTCTGTGAACGTAATAACTCAAAAACGTTTTAATCTAGATGAATGAAATTTGGTATATGGATTTAAAATCTACATTTGTAGATTTCTACCAAATTCTGAACGAAGTCATTCACAAATTCATCCATTCTAAATCTGTCTGCCCAGATATAAGTTAGCATGATAACTACAAAAACGAAGAGCTAAAACGGGATAGCTTCGTTGGTAGGATGTTGGATTCGCATCCCTTTAGTTGTGAGTTTGAACTCCACCGGCCGAAGACTCTCTATGTACATGGTGGATGGCTCAGGTATAAATCTGTCGTAGCCATAAAGTCGTCGAATTTGAAACAATACCACTAGGGGTACTGGATCAAAGGTGATCGTCCTCGGATTCAGGTCTAAATTACGATCTGTGGATGAGTGAATGAAATGTACAAATAAGGTCCGCCCCGTGAATAGGGCTGTGACGCATGCGTAGCTAAGACATACTCTTGGCCTTAAATGAGGCTACTGAAACAAGAGACGCTAAAACTAGTCTTAAGATGGCTGACTTCTTCAGCGGGCTTGTCTATGACAAGTACCATAAACACCAACACAAAAATGCTAGCTGCTAAAATTTGGCATTTGGTTTGTTTGGATTTTAGAATATAGATTCTTCTTTCAAATGTTGAGTTAATTCATTCAAATGCTTCACCATCTGTCGGTCTGTATTTTCACATGCATTTAAACGCAATGACTTAAATCAATAATATTTGGTATGTTATTTTGTGACTACAACTGTAGTTCGGTGTCAGTCGTTCGGCAAAAGGGCGTCAAACTATGTATTCACATGATGGATTCACTAAAAAGGCGTGACTCACATCAAGATTTTTTATTTCGTTACTATCATTCCCCAACGCCATTTACTCACGGTCCACAATTTTATGTGGGAAAAGAAGAGGGGAATTATTGAAAAGAATGCGAGAAAGTTTTGGGAAGACCAAACTCAGTAAATGAATTCAGAACAAACTTGTTCTGAATTCATTTTGCTCAGTTAATTGTACTCACTTATTCTAAATTCCAATGTTATTCATCATTTAGTTCAAGAATAACAGTTGTTCAGAAATTTTATTTGAAAATTGCTTCATCGGACAATTTTATTTCAAACTGTAATATTAAGTATAACAATAATTACTACTATACCAGCTTTTGAATTTTATAAAGGGTGACCTAGCTGATCTTCGAAAGCGGTCATTAAATTAATTGAAATCGTTCATTATATTACTAACATTCGAAAAAGAATGATTTTGATATATATATATATATGGTATTGCATATTCTAAATGTCAGTATTAAAAAAAGCACACACATTTCTGACTGTTAGAGTTTCGCTTTTTCTCTAAACTTCCTCTAAACAGATGAAACAGAATTTCTACAAGGTACCATGGAATGGTTTCTATCGAATTGTGCAGTGAAAAATAAGAAAAAGTATTCTAAAAATTCTCAGCATCCAGATAACAACAGATTAGGAAGAAATAAAAATCATGTTTAGTATGCAAACGATAAAAATATCACACTGCGCACATCGGGGAATAAAAGATTTTTTTTTCTTTTTTAAGTTTTTATGGCATTTCGATTGAATGTTTTTAATCCATCTCCCTAAGGTAAAAAAAAAAAAAAAAAAACTGTATAAAATGGCTGAGTCATGATTAATTCAAACGAGTCCGAAGGAAAAAGAATTTTCTGTGGCAAGCGATTTTTAAAATAATGATATCCCACGTAATTTGTGATGGCAGCAAAATGGAATCTGTCTTGAGTGTGGTTTCATTTACAGTTCTCTCTACGATGTTCAGGTTTTTAATATGAAGATCAGAAGTATAAAAAATAAAAAGTACAAGAACAGTTTATTTTTTCACTTATTTCTCTGGAAAAAAAATTACTACAATTAACATTCAACACATTAATGTTAATTGCATTAATTGATCAGTGTGATAGAAAATTTTGGTGGATGATAATTTCAAAAATCAAAGTAAATTTGACCTCTAATTCGAAATATCATAGAATGATAATATTGTTATTATGCTAAGAAAGTATTATTAATTGATTTTATAATATTATAAAGTCATACCTAGATTAATTTTCTCATTTTTGAAGTTATTTGAAAATAATACAAAATACTAGATGCTTCAGTTAAATTTGAAAGATAACACCAGCCAGTCATTACAAATAAATATCTTTGAAAAGTAGAATCACTAATTTTTATTTTCTCATATATGAAATATAGAAAAAATATAATGGTTAAAAATTTCTAACTTCAGAATCTAATAAATATACATATTTTATTTCCCCGTGAATTCAAAAAACACATTTTTGATATTATGTATGTATGTATATGAACACGATAACAAAAAAAACTCTTTGAGCTAGATTAAGGAAATTTGGTATAGGGAATCATGGCATTGATTCCATATACTGGAACTATCAAAATTTACGTTTCTATCAAAATTTGAATGGAATCCATTCACAAGAAGTCTGTCTGTATGACGGTCTGAATATATTAGTTAATACGATAACCACAAAACGCAAATCCATAGGTAGATAAAATTTGGTACCCAGGTTTATCATTTAAAATGTATATTCTTATCAACTTTTGAACCAAATCCGTCAGATGGTTGTCTATCTGCCGGTCTGTATTTTCGCATGTATGTAAAAGTGATAATTCATAAACGCAATGGCTTACATTTATAATATTCGGTACATTATTTTGTTATTTCATTTGTATTTTTGTGCCAAATATTCGTTCCAGTCGGCTGTCAAAAAGGCGCCCCAAATGCATATCCACACGATAGACTCAATAAAAATGATAGATTTACGCCAAAGACCTATGCAAAGACCGTAAATGGCGTTAATAAATGCCAGGCAACATGTTCACGTCCTTTTCCAAGTCCCGAAATTTACACAGAGGAAGGGATATAAGACCTTCAGAGAAAATTTAAGTTTATTCCCTTCTAGAGAGATTTTTGAATGGAAAGGAATATAATGAAAGCTGTTTCTATGATTTTAGTTTTATTCATCTGTTTTGAAACAGCAGGGGCCATCCCATCACGAAGTTTCATACCACATCAGCAAGGTGGCGCAGTTGAATTCACCTTGAACCAAACCCTCTTTAACGAATTTTCTTCAATGGAGTAGAATTTCGAAACTGAAATTCTCCGATTACAAAGCCGAGGTTTTACCGCCATGTTACTGAATTAAAAAAAATCTTAACTAAAAACTTAACAAAACATGTTTAAGCACTCTCAAAATATCATCTCTTCATTTTAAATAGTACTACTTAATTATCAGAAAGTAATATTTAAAAGTTTCTACATCTGAAAAAAAGATAAACTAACAATTTACTTAATAAGCTGAGTTTGAATTACTTAAAGAATAAAAAAAATAATAATGACTAATTTTGAGTGCAATATTATTTTCCAATTACACTAGATACTCCGGAATCAAATGTATGCCAAATATCGAATTGTAAAAGAATCAGTCGTCATAACTTGAGAGGAAATTTGATATCTGGAGAACACACTATTGTGTATCAAAATAGACCATTGATGAAAAGAAGAGATAGATACAGTTCATGAAAGTTATTTAATTTCAAAATAAATTGCCGGAAAAATTTATCTTTCTTACGAAGTTAAAGAAAATTCAGCTTTTATATTTCTAAAAAGTAAGATTTCTGTAATTAAAACCGAATATCGTTTTTCAAAATTTGGAATTGAGTTCGTCGAAAAATAATGATTAAAGTGTTAAACTTTTGATCACTTATGTGGGTAAAAACCTTATGGGTAATGGCTATATTCATTTTGAATTACCCTGTTTTCTTGATACTGAGTTAAAGTTACTCTTTGAAGTTCACGTACTATTTCTAATATTTGTAATTTATTTGGTTTGTAGCAGAATTTTTATTCTTTTAACGTCCTCAGTTTATGAAAATATTTTTTTTCAACTTTGTCGATTGCCTTTTGTATCACAGTTATAAAAAATGAAATGAAATAAGCGAAATATGAGATATCTCATTATTTAGAAATCAGCTTATTGAAAAATCAATAAATATGGTGATATTTGACAAAATGATCTTGTGATGCGCATCGATTATCTGTTAAGGAACATCTTCGTTAGGTTTGAACATTTTGTGCAGAAATTCTTTTAACTTTTCATTCAAAATAGTACTTTTAGTCTTCTAAGTGGTGAGAAATGACAGATTAAGATTGCAAATCCCGTTTTTTTACCGCAACAGTCCCTCTTCCAATTGACATATAAGGAATAAAAAATTTTCTACACCTGTGATAATTATGGCTTGAATACATATTGAATTTTATATATTTTACTTTCACAATTGAAAAATTGCCGAATATGAGATATGAAGATAGAGTATTATTACCTTCATATTTTGCCTTATATCTTTCAAAATTTAATCATATGAAACACCTTACAAGAAACCGAAACATTTCTATGAGCATTAACAGTTTATATGCAACGAAGAAAATAAGATATTATTTAATCTCATTCTTCGCGCTTGTTAACTCATATGTACGGAAACTTTTATTTGTGACATTGGATTTTTCTAATGCGTATGTTGGCAAATATTTTAGGGGTGATTTATTGGATAGGTGGAAGCAGTACGAAAGGTTATTATGATTTTACTATCTAATATCCAGTCTCTTCAGTACTCTTCCAGGTAAAGTTAATCAAGACTCGTAAATATACAAACTGCTGGTTCTAATCAAACATCTATTAAAGGAAAATGCATTGGTTGTGATATTAAACTTTCCTTCGCTGCAAGAGAGGAATAGATTAAACGTAATGTTAGTTTTAAATGAAATTCAAAAATAGCTGAATGAAAATTTATTTGCAAGTTTTATTAAAGCTTTCAATTAAAATCATTTTTTTTCCCATCACTTTCTTGGTAAAAGAAAAATGATGCTTATTTAAGTATTGCGTTGAAAACAGATCATTCTTCTGGAATGATATTTTACATAGAGATCTTAAAACTCCAAAGCTCGAAGTTTTCATCAAAGAACTCAAGAAAATTTTTAATAAACTCAAAACTCACGAAAATCCAACCATCAAGGAACAAATTAACTATATCCATTGCAATGAAAAGCATGCCTTTCTTTACTCCACTACTAAATGGACTTTGCCACTTAAACCTCCGTAGCTTCTTCCGAAATTTAAATTACATCAATTTTCACCTTAAGCGCTTTTAAGCAACATTTTATTTTTCTACTGAACTGATGCGCCAGTATTACATTATTTCTGTTTTTCCTACAGCTACTAACCATCTCAAACTGAGTAGAAGTGCCTAGGCACTAAGGCTCTTCATGCATCTAATGCAAGCAAGATAATTCTTAACCACTGATTTTTTAGAATTTATTTACTTAAGTTAAGCCTTTCGAATGAAAGCATTTGCCTTTAGAAATATACTTAAAAATAAATTCAAAACATTACAAGACATTAATTGCAGTAATTTTAGGGAACTTAAATACTGAATCGAAAATAATAGGCAAATAAATAATAATAATAAAAAATACTGTTTGTGCTCTATAAATAATATCTCTTAAACAGTATTCCAATTTCCAGAAAGGATAAACAAATTAAACTACATTTAATAAATCCAATGTTTTATTATTATTATTATTTGCTTCAAATGCCTTATTTCAATTTGCCCAGTATGATTTAAATTAGTTCATTTCTTCTTCGAGCATTATCAATAATTCAGATGGAAAAGGACATATTTTTAACAACATCTTAGATGGAAATGAACAACTTTTTAAAAACTTCTTAGGTTGAAAAAAATAACTTTTTCACAACTTCTTAGTTGGAAAAGAACATATTTTTAACAACATCTTAGATGTAAAAAAACAATCTTCTAATAATTTCTTAGATTGAAAAGAACAACTTTTTAACAACTTCTTAGTTGGAAAAGAACATATTTTTAACAACATCTTAGATGGAAAAAAACAATTTTCTAATAATTTCTTAGACGGAAAAGAACAACTTTTTAACAACTTCTTAGTTGGAAAAGAACATATTTTTAACAACTTCTTACAGGGGAAAGAACAACTTTTTACCAGATGGAGAAAATGAGTAACCCATAAGTCACGATCGTTCCCCATGCTGTCAGAATGGTGATCTTTTTATACTGGATCAGATCGCAACCGGATAAAGAGAATGCTTTCTCTTTTAAAAGAAGTTTTTCTACCACTATATTCTCTGAAATTATCCCAAGAAATACTCTTTGCTCATACTGATTTCTCAAAACATCAGATAACCGTTTCATCTCTTCTGGAATCTGATCACCATTGAAGAATATGCACCCCATGGACACCACAGAAATTCAGCTATCGCGTACGCCTTAAAGTCTGACTAGAAATGTATTATTTAATCAATGCCAGCGAAACACGCCATGACATTCAAATGATGAAAGTCACCTTCGAAAAAATTTTTGTATTTCTTTTAAAACCTTGATGACTCTATTTCGATTTTTCAAGACTTCAATCTGTTTAATGGTTGTTGAGTCCTTTGGTGAGCATCGTTCCACTTTCAAACCAAGATTTTGTAAAGATTCGTAGCAAATACGGCAAGATTCACAGTAAATTAATGCTACAAAATTTGTGACAGTAGGACAAAGAAGATGAAGCGTGAAAAGTCTATAAAATATTATAATAAGATTGATTCCGAATCTGAATGCCATAACTAAATGATTTGAAATGACATTCATCTTCAAATCTGATGCAATAAATTAACATTGTAGGAACATAAGCAAGTGGTAAGCAAAATATTACAAACAACGTAATAATCACATTCTTCCGATAACTATTTGGTCGTATAGATCGGAGAGTATTTAGCAGATTTGTCAAACACTTACGTTTACGATTCAACAAAACCATGACTGTTGCACTCGAAATTAGACTGATAATAATTTCTACTTGGAATTGAAGCAAAATGCTTGGGTTATGAAGTAGAGTCACAAATATTATTATATTATCGAAGTAAGTAATCATCAAAAATAATCTAAGGACAAATGTTCGAATGCGATCTACAGTTTTTGGATTGGTTTGATTTAAGAAACCAAAACAACGGAGAATTATCATAACTGTACTATCCATTTTAAACACTTAGTTCTATGATTTAGAGATTTTATATCAATATCTTAAAATCTGTTAACAGGTCCTTTTTCAGTAAAATGGCAGAATTTATGTATATTGAATTTCACACCATTTAATAATCGATATGTTTTGTCGTTTATGAGCATTTGATTCTTACTGATGCAATTGATGAATAACTTCGCTAATCAATCGTTTGCTTTCGTTTTATTCATATTAACAATGACCAATCGAAACATCGATTGCTTTTAGCAAATTTGATTGAGATATAGAATTCAAGAGCTTTAAAGAGGAAAAAGCTTTTAGAATTTTTGATTGAGATTTAGAATTCAAGAGCTTTAAAGAGGAAAAAGCTTTTAGAATTTTTGATTGAGATTTAGAATTCAAGAGCTTTAAAGACAAAAAAGCTTTTAAAATTTTCTTTTCCTTTCACATCTGTTTACTTTTCCCATGCACCTTTCCCCTTTGGTGGTCCCATAATTACAATAAGTTTAATCAATTTTTTTAGAAAATAGTTTAACTAGTAAATATCACTAGATGACATTGTGAATAAATAATAGTAATCAACCAATTAACCACAGAATGTCAGTTATCTTGCCAAAGGGTAAAGTAGGTTGCTGCTCAAACTTTGAAATATTCCTTTTATAAAGAAAAAGTTTTTATAAAATTCTGCATATTTTGTGTAATAAACATACGTTTTATTATTAATTCACTTATTAAATGAATTATTCGATATTCCAGAGCATTTGTTAATTTGGTGATCCTTTGTTTAGATGCCCGCCACGTTATTTAGAATATAGTATATTAAAGAAAGATAATCATTGTAGCTTTTATACAAGTATGGGTACTTGCATTAACCCCATTACGGTGATTAATGGCCAAAAATTGTCGTCAAAGATATCATGTCAGTCAATTGACTATATTCGCTACTTTCATGAGGTTTAGTCTAAAGTTCAGCATGGTATGCAGCTAATACACAAGTATTGAAATATGTTTTGTTTAAAAAAAATGATATACTCCCTTTTATTCCAATTAATAATTATAAATGAAATATTCAAAGGTGCAACAGATAAGATCTTAAATCCAACAATAATTAAGAAAAACAGACAATTTTCTCTCCAATATAATAGATTCGTATTTTCTATCATAAAACGGTATTTTTGTATTTGATTAAAAGAAGAATATTCGCAAACGATAGTTGATTCCTACAGATATACTTAAATTTCAACGATAAACTTAAGTTTTTGCAAACTTATACAAATCTTTGACATTTGCTTAAAAACTTCAAAGCTTTTCAATAATAAAAAGATTGTAATAAGTCTATATTTGTATATTATTTTTATAAAATTTGTTACCTTAACATTATTTTTTACAGTACATACTGAATGATGAGATAGCAATAAAATCATTATCTATCTAGCTTCAAAATGTAATATGCTTTTGTCCAAGGATTGAAAGAAATTTGTAAAATAAATAAATAAATAACTTAGATAATGAGAAATTTACCTTTGTTTTCCAGTATACCATGATTTTTTTTTATTTATTTCACATGTTTAAAAAATATTTCAAAAGTAATAAGTATATTTGATTTGCAACAAAAACATATAAATAATCTATCAGTTTAAATTTTGCATTAATCTTTAAAAAGTAAAATGCAGATTAAACAATGGAAGTTAGTAAAAATTTCTAAAGAATGAATATAATGAAGTTCTATATCATATTAAATTACTAAACACAACTTGAGTTTACTTAAATACACTTAAAGTAATGGAATTATTTGTTAAAAGAAAAAAATTACTTGAAAAGCTATGAACATCATATATGTATTGTTACAAAATTTTTCCGGGGTTCGTTTAGATAGTGGAAGTTATATGGTGTGGAGAACGCTCAATCAGCAGGCGGCAGTAGAAAAGGAAACAACGACGTTTATTTACACGAAGACACACAGGACAGCACAAAAACGACAAATATATACAGCAAAGAAGACGATTATCTTCAGCCGAGACGTGTAGCATACAACAAGAACTCTACTGCAGACAGTAGCGCACATCTTAGTTCAGCACCAGCTTGACTCCGTCGCTGCTCCCCTAATCCCTGGAAGACCAGTTCTTCTTCGTCGCTTTCGACTGCGACTACTCCGTCGACTTCCACTATTCTTCTTCGACTCTCTTGCGACTACTGACTTCGACCACTCCGGCAGTTCGAGTTCGATGAAAGGCTTATCGGGGCACCCGTCCTTAAGTAGGACTATCCCCTTAATGACATTACTGTTAAACATTGCTTTTGGTATTTTGGCATGACCTTTGATGGTTCTTGACGAGACGGTGGAGGGAGAGAGAATGACATGGAACTTCTGCCGAAATTTGTACTTTGCAGGTGAGGGAGAGTGGGAGAGTTGTCTTGGCCAATAGGAATGCAGGCTGTCAGGGGAGTAGGAGAGGGTGATGCAGACGGTTTTCCAAGTTATGAGGGATATACTATTGTCCATGAGTAGCCAACCAGAGAGCTGGGTTATTGAGGGGGAGTAACTTAAGTTTTGGAACATCTTAGCCGATCAATGCATTGAGAATGATTAACTTTTTTTCTTCTTTATTTTCTGTTTTCCTCGCTAGCTTGGCGGCTTCGATTAAATTAGGGAATTCTTTGAAGATTTCTCTCAATTCCTTGAGGATTTGCAGTGTTTCTTGGAGGGAGGGGAGATCTTCATTTGCTGTCAAAGTTGGCTCCGTGTTCAGTTTAGGTGGTGCGGGAATGGGTTGTTGTACTGGATTTCTTGGGGAATTTCTTGTTATCTCAGCGTAGGAGGGTCTTCCGTTGATTGTTGTTAATTTCGGGAACTTTCTGTACCCTTTCCAGGCAGCTGTGTGACTCTTTTCCTGGCAATTTACACAAACTGGGTCTTGCAACTTTTCAGTGATACTGCAGGATCTGGTAGCGTGCGAGCCGTCGCATTTTATACACTTTGGTGAAATTCTGCAGTTCCTTGCGGAATGATGAAAGCCTGCGCAATTATAACAGATAGTTGCCGTTTGTTTTCTTCTGTAACTCTCGATTTTAATTTTAAGGTGAAGGAGGGTTCTTTCGTTGTAAATATTGAGTGCGCTTCTGGACTTCTTAACCTCCAGGAGGAAGATAGGGTAAAGGGTCTTCATTTTGTAGTTTCTTAATTGTGAAATTCGAGCAATGCCGTAATTTCTTTCCCTGAGTTCTCTGGCAATTTCCTCTTTATCTGTGTCTATTGGAAGGCCTTTGAGAATGACTTTAATGGGTCTTTCATCAAAATTTTCTGATAGGATGAATTCTTCTTTTCTCTCCGTTAGGATCTCTATGATTTTAGCTCTGTTTTCTTCGTTAACTGGTTGGATTGAAATCATGTTGCGAAAAAGCTTGTTTTCTGTTTGAGGGAAAATTCTATGGATTTCTTGTAGTGTCAAATTATAGCTACTTGAGAGTTTCATGTTAATGCAAGCCGGTCTATTATTAGTACTTTCTTGGGCATCTTGGTTGTGGCTTAGGATTTCATATCTGTTAGTAGTGTCCATGCATTCGGGTTCATCATCTGTTTTCCTAATTTTGGCTGCCTTTTTTGGATTAACTAGTTGAAAATTGTCGTTGCTAGAGTGATTTTTCTTTGGGAAAACTTGTGTTGAATCATCGGTATCCATTGGTTTATCTTCATTTATGGCAAGGTCTATTTTAAAGTTGGGGAGATTCTCGTTGGGATCTTTGCGTGAATTATATTTTTTCATAAAAATTTCAATCTCTTTTGCGTATTTCGTGCTTTTGATTTTATGTGGGTTATGCTGGGTTTTTTCATCTTCGTATTTCGCAAAACTACTTGATGTGGGCGGGGCAACATTACTTGGCTTGTTACCCGTTCGACCACTCCGGCAGCACAAATTGACTCCTTTTATAGGTCTCAGGAGGTGGGGTTAGAAGCCTCTCAACCAATCAGGAACGTTCGAGGCGTATCTCGGTTCCTACTGGACGGATCGGGAAAATTCTCGATGTTTCGGGTATAATCCATTTTGACGCCAAAGTCGCCAAGTTTGTCGCCAAGCTCCGGGACCTCCGACGCGCCACCCGTATTCCGTCTAATACCGATGACTTTAAAACAGTCTTTCTGTTGATGGAACAAACTATGCTGGGAAGCCGAATTGTAGGTTTGTAACAGTATATTTCTTCAGAAAATCTTAGGTGCTTGTTCGAGGACATTTTTGGTGACCATTTTCCACATGCACATTCTTTCTCCCTTTTACTTTATCATATACATAGTACAGAGAAAGTATAGTGATCGCCGAAAAATTCGAACTCGAGATTTTGACGAATCTCCTCATTTTAGACCTCCCTAATTTCGAAAAATACATTTTTGGAAAATGTCTGCCTGTGACAAATACAACTGAAAAACATTTTGAGCTAGACAGTTGAAATTTGATATTCAATCTTAACACCAAATTTGCAGATTTCTATCAAATTTCGAGTAAAATCTGATCAGAAGAAGTCTGTCTGTCTATCCGGTTGTTCGAATATAATTTAACACAATAACTACAAAAGGAAGAAAGCTAAATGGAATAAATTCGATTCACAGATTTAACCTCTACAGTGCAGATATCTATAAAAGTTCTGAGCCAAATCCAACAAAGGTCTGAATTTTCAGAAATATGTAACTGCGATAACTCAATAACTTAAATATATCAAATTTGGTATGGGATTTTGTAACTATAAATGTAGTTAGGGGTCAAATTTTTGTTTCAATCTAGTAGAAAAAATAAGTGTAAAACATAAATCCAATTTTTGGATACTATTAACAGCATCCCAGAAAATGATTGCCAAAAAAACTCGCCAAGGTTGATACGATAGATTCATTAAAAATGCTACATTCATGTCAAAGGGTAATATTTTGTAACTATTATATGCTAATGCCATGCAAGGTGTTCTCTGGGATAACGCCTTTATTAGAGAGCGTACGAAGAAGTTTTTGAAGAGACCACTCCTGCTGGTTCTAACAGCATTTCCATGTTTGACAAATACATATGAGGCATGAGTTCCCAAAACAGATTTTCTCAGTGAATTTTCATTATATTGCTCCAAAAAACTCTAAATTCTTGAAGATTTTTTTTTTCCTTCACTAAAATTCTTTTTGCTTTAACCATTTGCGCTGAAAAGACATCTGCATGGCAAAAGGCTTTTGTCACCATATCACCAAAGACATGTAGTATACGTTGACAAGTAATTATCAAGAAGCAAAAATGTTGTTTGCAATTCTTGGACAAATATTGCTTGTTGGAGTATAGTTTATAAAAACACAGTCTTGGGTTCGAAAACCAATTACTTTCCAATTTTTTTAGGTATTGGATACTTCATGTGGCCTCTCTACGAGTTACAGTGGACTGTATTGGCAAGGCATCTGTGAATTTTTAACAGTTGTTCTTAATAGCACTTTTAAAATAGCAATTTTTATTATAACCACTGTGGATTTTTCAATCATTTAGTTCTTTATATTTAGTCGGTAGTACCCCCCCCCCCACACACACACACATAAAATATGATGAATACGATCAAACTCAGGCAGCAATGCATTAAAGGTAGTAGTGTACTATATATATATATATTATATGAATATCAGATAAGTGTTTTATATAACAAATTATAGATTCTGTCCATTGCCATTGATTAATTCATACAGTGAATGTAAAGACCCTTTTGAATTAGTGAAAATAAACCAGACATTTTTCATTTTACAGCTACAGCAAATCTGATCTTTAAACTTGGTAGTAAAATCGTCATAAATTAGGTTCTTTCTATTATATTGCAAGGGGAGAGAATATAGGATAAATTATTAATTTATGCAATAATCCAAACTGAAAAATAACTTTACAATTTGATTAACTATAAGGTAATTTGAGCTGATCTGAGTGAGTGTTGATGTCTTTTAAAATTTATACCAAGAGTTTTGAAATATTCTGTACATTGTTTGAAATAGCAGAATAGTATTGTAAGTGTTGTGGAGTAAATGGCCTCATGAAAAAGATATTAACAATTTTATGTTAGGAATTACTATTATCTTAAAATTAAGAAGAGCATTATATCATACTGGATGACTTTGGTGACTATTTCATCCACATTGTACTTTTAGATGGTAAAATATTAAAAGCATAATGCCATTTTTTTTAAATATGAGAATGCATATATTAAAAAAAATTCATCTTGTTATTTAAAAAGACTGAAAAGCATGAATTTAACTGAAAAAGCCATTATATATATATCATGCAAAATAAAAATTGTATATATTATGAAATAAAAGCTAAAGTAAATTTTCTACTTCAAAAGAAAGAAAGCGTTTTTTTTTTTTTTTTTAAAATTTTAAATTTTTAAAAAAAAAGGATCTTAACATTGGCAATAGCACATGATTGAATGTCTTGATGGATGAGTTTAAATTTCATAACATTAAAAATTGTGTATACTATTTTAAAAAATTATTAAAAACAATGAGTAGAAATAAAACTGATGTCATTAAAAAGGTAATTTTTTGAGTTTTAAGTTAATGCAAAAAACATTTTTGTGAGATTACAGTTTTGGAAAATACACTCATTAATTTCCATAGGCAAGCCATAGCAACTATTCATGTGGAAATGACTAAGCCTATTTTTATACTTCAATAAACTTTATTTAACACCCATTTCTTGATCCTTTTTATACCTTCTTTACTTTGAGTGAACAGATTTTGGTGAGCCCTACCCAAAGCATTTCTAATAATATTTTGAAACTTCATTAATTAGCATGGTTTTAAATGCAGCTGTAAAAATGCTCAATGAAACAATCTGTAATGTCTGTAAAGTGATTTGTTAACATTTGACTGTTACCAATCAGTGTAATAAGAGTGATTTTTGTGCTACTTGTATGTTATCATTTTATATACACAGATGGGATTAAACCAATTAGTCAATTAAAAACAACAATAACAAAAAAAATGGTTGGTCATATAATTTATTGTTGAAAATCACTACAAAACAGTTTCATATCATGTTTTCCAGCAATATGGTAAATTTTTACTCTTTTCACAGCAAATAAAAACTTTTAATCAATACTCTCAGTGTATGTCTTATGAAATCCATCTAACTTGGGCGATTCAGAGTAAAGATTTTTCTTTGTTCTTTCCCCAGAATAATATTGA
The DNA here is from genome assembly GCA_026543865.1 of Argiope aurantia. Classification (NCBI taxonomy): domain Eukaryota; kingdom Metazoa; phylum Arthropoda; class Arachnida; order Araneae; family Araneidae; genus Argiope; species Argiope aurantia. The sequence goes on from JAPMOR010099007.1 coordinate 34,443, forward strand.
CGCAAGCGTTCCTGTTGCATTGCAGCTACTCGAGCGTGCTGTAGAAAAAAATAAATTTGTTAAGCATATATACATATACAGTTTTTTTTTTTTAAGTCACAAGTGAAAATATTATATCTAACAACCCAGTTACACAGAAATATTTCGGAAATATTCTGCATAAAATTGAATCTTATTCCACAGATAGACCAGTTTTAGAGGAGAATTTTTTTAAAAAGTCCTCAAAAATTCCTTCCATTTCCACTCAAAGATTCAAAATAGCATTACATACAAAATATATATTATCGCTGCAACAATACTGGAAGCAAAACCATCTTTCTTTTGTTTAATTTGTTATTAAATCATTCATATGGAAATGTCACTTTATATTTGTATTAAACCAAATAGTTTTTTTTATCAATATTTTTACCTTAGTAATAAAATTGTGTATGTGTGAGTGTGTGCGTATGTGCATGCGTTTCGCCTACGGTTATCACATTTTTTGCATATATATTTTGAAGGGTAGGAATGCACATTGGAGCGATTTTTTTTTATATTTTACTAAAATTTTTTAATTAAATATTAAAAGAAGTTTTAAAGTTTGCACAAAAATGATTTGTGTACCATTTTAAAATTTAAAAAACTATCTTTCTAATTATACCAATTTAATAATCAAGAAAATTTCTGATGTTTTTAATTTTTTTTTTAAATTTCCAATCATAGATTACATTGGGGCTTAAGATTAAAGCCATTTTCACTTTTTCCATTGTTGAAATCTAGGGAAGAAAGATTCTGTTAATTATCTGTGCAGTTTACAAAACAAATAAAAGAAGTAAGTTAAAATACTAAAAAATTAGAAGATAAATAAACAGGGTATTTGGATTTTTAATAGTGCTATGAACTCTAAAGGACTGGTTTCCATTAGAAAGGTTCATGTACTCAATAAATAGACCATATGCAAGACAATATAGCATGGCTTTAATGCTTAACAATTTTGTGAGATCATAATCGTAAAATATATCAAAATGATTTATCCAAAATAAAATATAAACAATAAATAATAATATAATAACAAATATAACCAATATCCCTGTTAAACCAATTGGTTTCCAAAGGCAATTAGTTTAGGATATATGTGAAAAAAGTAGGAGGTTTTGTTTGCTTTCAAGTTTAAAAATTTTTCTACTATATTTCTTTATACCACATATTATTTAAAATATGTATCAAAGAATTTGAACCACTGTAAAAGATTCTGTGCTATTTTTAGGGAAACATCTCAATAAACTGAATAGAAATAAACAAGTTGTTTTTGAAAAATCTAAATTTATAAACTTTGTTATATATAAATGATTGTTAGAAAAATATTCAGTCTCTGAATGGAGCAATCAAGTTGTAGGTAAATGTTCTAAAGTGCAATGACTTTGTAATACAATTTATTTTTTTCAAAAGGATTTGAAGATTAGGGTTTGCATTCAAATATAACCGTTAAAATGTTCCTTTACTTCTATATAACTGGTCAATTATGCATTCAATAGATTGAGTAAAATCTATCCAAGAAAAAATTTACTATAAGCAAATTTTTTTTAATTGTTAAAAAAATATACTCTCATTAAGAAAAAGTGGACTGATGTGCACATAGAACAAGACTTCATGCATTCCATTAAATCTGTGGGAGGTCCAGAACATGGATGATATACAACTAATACCACTTTTTCAAAATGGGTCCTTGGCACTTTTTTTCTATTTCAAAGCATATGACACCTTTGAAAATTTTCTTTGAAAAACATCAAAAATATATAAATTATGAGAGCCAGGAAAAATAATTTTGTGATTTTCTAAAGTTTACTACAAAATAATATTTGGAAAGTATATTTTGTAATATATACTTTGGTTGCTTGAGATGAAAATAAATAGTCTTTAATTGTAAAGAATTATCAACTCAATCAATGACCATGAAACCTTCCTTATGTTTCAGTATTTGTAAACAAAATTTGGCATACATGTAGCATAACAAAGGTTATAAATATTACAAACAAAATTAGCTGAAAATGGTTAAGTGGTATTAATATAATAAGAAAATAAAAAAGCATTTAACACTTGGAACTTATGAGAATATGAATGTGCTTATAAATTAAAGCCTTTTCAGAAGGATATATAATTAATATAAAAAATAATGTACATAAAATTCTTAAACAAATTCTGTGAAGGTCTAAAACCTTAACTTCAAATGAAACTTAAAATGAAAATATTAGTAGTATCAAACAAATTTAAAACGAGAGATAATTCAAAACAAACCATTTTAAAAATCTGAAAGCCAATTTTTTTTATTAATCATTTATTCTTTTCAATATTTTATTAAACATAGCAAGCACAATTCAAATGTAAATAAATAAAAGGAACACAAAAGTTCACCTAACTGATATCATAAGCAATTTCTAATATTTGATCTGTTTCAGTCAAAGAGTCAGATATCTCATATTTTTATATCAGCACAATATGCATAATAAATTTTGTGTATCACATAATTTGAATTAAAATTTTATATTTTTCTTAATATGAATTTTTTAAATAAATAAAATTAATGATTAAGCATTTAAAACCAAATCTTACTTGTTTTTTATTGTATAAGCATTCTAAAAAATCTTCATATTCAGTTGCACACTGCTTCTTTAATCCTTTACGTCCATACACATCAGTACAATCAAGAACATTCAATTCAAGTTCTCGACATCTATGTATATGCTGACTGTGTGCAAAAAGTCCCAGATAATCAGCAAATGGAGAGTGGAAGTAAGAATAGTAGTCATTGACACAAGTCATCTGAAATATAAACAAGAAATTTATTAATAATTCATTACAGTCTCAAATATCACATTAACCATTACTGGCTAAATTTTAGACTGTTGAATTTCTTAATTATCTGAAATAAAATTACTTAAACTATAAATTGTAACTTCATTTGGAATTACAGAAACTTTAACAGGTTAATCTTCTCTCAGTTTAATAATGTCTTGACTTATGCAAACTTGAAGTTGTATGATTTCTTTATTTTACTGCTTCAGATCCTTTAATGTTAAAATACAATAAAATTTCAAAATTAAAAAATAAATAACAGTTATGAAAAGAATATTTGATCATTCTATTTCTTCTTCAAAAAAAAAGTATCTTAAGTAATGTCAGATTGATAAAATATTTAATAAAAGAATTTTCAATCTCGCAAGAGAATTGCATGCAGTTGATAGCAATTTTCTCAATGAGTTTATAAAGATATGCAAGCAAATCACACAAGCAAACCAAATGGCGACTATAATCACACAAAAGACATCAAGTCACTTGAAAAATAATAAAAAAATGTATTCTAGGTACATGGGTAAAAATAAAAAATATTGACACTTGAAACCTCATGCCTGCAATTAATCACCAAAGATGGCATATTGCTTATGCTTTATAATACTTATGTCAGAGATGCTTACATTAATCAGTGATTAATCTTCAAAGATGTCATGTTAGTCTATTGACTATATTCACCAATGACATACAATTAAGTCTAGAGTTCATTGATCCAGTATAGTTGATATAGTACAAGTACTGCCATAAAAAAAATGTTATGAAAGAAAAAGAATTTGAACCATCAAATAAGCTCATAATCATTCAATATTGAAATAATTCTCTTTTGTCTTGCATTTTTATTTTAAGATGTACTATTTTTAATTGATATGTATGTATATAACATTCTTTAATGCATACTTTTTTCTTCAAAGCTTATTCCCAAATTTCTTTCTTGAATTAAAATTCAATTATTTGCTAAGTTTGATTCCGCTTTACATGAATCCAATTTGTATGTCATTTTTTTTCACTTATTATGTAGCCAGAATATAATTAATTTATAAGAAATAAAAGAAAATACACATAATTTCAAAATAGCTATTTTTAATTACACTTCTTTCGATTAACATTTTATTCCTTCTACTAATGATATAGTAGATATTTTTTTATCAATTCAAAATAAAGTTGACAAGAAAAAAAATTAAGTTAATATAAATTAAATTAAAATATTGTTAAATAAATTATCAATTACATCTCAGAATATGAAGACAAGTTTTTAATAATGGTCCAGAAATGCCTGTAATATCTGATGCAAGTATTAGGTAATAATTCAATTCTAAAACACTAAGGAATTGTTAGCAATGGGAACCTAAAAATTTCATTAGAGAATTTAGAGTAAGAAATCTTGGTTTTTAAAATACACAAATCAAGTATGATAAATTGGACACATACGGTATCTGGAGGCTTTGCTAGCAAATCTAATTTAATCCTTTTAGGGGTCTTCAGACAATCCAGGTTTTATCAGCTTTAAATAATTACTGATTTTTATTTAAATGTTTAAGTACATAGACCAGGTAAATTAAATAAAATTAAATAAATTACTTTCCAAAATACCACATATCAAAAAGGGAGAAAATAACATTAGCTAATTATCTTATTTAATAATCTTACACTGTTTGGTATTTGCAAATACCAAACAGCTTAAATAGTTTCTCTATTGAATTAAAAGTATTCAACATACATACAAAACAGCAGCTAAATCAATAATTCAACATTTGGACAACATTTGGACAATTCAACTGTCAAAAATATTGATTCCAAGCAGTACAACATTTGGACAATTATCTGAATACCAATTTATAATTATCTATAAGAAGGAGAATATAATTCATATTTTGCATTTTCCAATCTCTTATTCTAGTATACCATCTAAAAAGAAAATTACATTATCTCATATATATGAATATCATGAAAGGAAAAATATAACAATTTTCTGTGCCTCCCCTCCCCTGAATGATTCAACCAAAACGACCAAATATACTTGAAAACAGTTTGTCTTCTAATTTGCTATTTAAATATAAATTTGTTTCCATATGAAATGAATCACTGAACAAAAATAGCAATTTAGAAAAATGCTTTGAATTTAAATATAAATTCTCTGCATAGCAAGTAATGACTGTACAAGAAAATGACAAACAAAACATTACTGCATTTATACATAAAAACTAATTCAAAAATAAATTTCAGAATTTTTCAGATATTGCATAGAATGAATATATGCACTTAATTTATGAAAAATTCATGATAATTATGAATTAAATTTTCAGTAAAATAATTTTTTGGCGATTCTTTTAAAAGAAATATGTGAATAAATAAATAAATGATAGTATTTGAATAAACTATCTAATACCGCATTCACAAAAACGTTTTTGATATTGACATTTGCTAAAACTCTATCTGTGTTCTTAGATTATAGTTTAAATATTGGTGTGAACATACGATTCAGGGAACTGCAGGAAATTAATGAAGAATATTCAATAACCTTCACCAACTCACAATACAAAATCCATGAAAATAAACCAATAATCAATTTCATTTCAGTTCGGATAATTCGATGCCGACATATTCTGACTTAAATGATACTAAGATTATTAAAAAGCAAAATATTCATTTATATGCCGCTGAAGTTCATAAGCATTCAAATAATTGCAATTATTGCAAACCTTCTTATTTATAATCCAAGATTACACTCCGAAAGAGAAATATTATACTTCATCTACTATGTTAGATAAGCGGCAGTAACTTTGACAAAACTTTAAGGAATACTACTTTGGCAACAAAAATCTTTTGAGGTGTTTATTTTTTTTTTTGTATACTTGACTCGACTGTGATCTTCTGAATTTGCAATTTGCAGTTTATCTTGTTATTTCATCATTGGGGAACGAATCGTGTTTCAGTTTCGTTGCGTAAGTATTAAAATTGATGGTTAATATTAATTTTTCTTACAGCCTTCAGTCGTTTGGAAAGTTTTAGATTTGTTACGACTTTTTAAGTATTTTATTGCGACTTCTTTTATAACCTAATGTGACATTTAAATATTTTTCAGACAGTGTTAATATTTTAACCTAAATCTAATTTCAAAAGGAAAATTATAAACCTATTGGTGAGAGTTATTTTATATTATTTAGCTTTTTTTTTCTTTTTAAATTTGCTTTAAAATATAATTTCACGTAACACTTGATTTTTGTGGCTTACATATATTTTACGTTTCAATATTTGCAACAATTTTTAAAATTTCATTTAACCATGTTTTTGCAAATTAATTCATTATTTTATTGATTTAAATTTTAAGCAGATGTTTTTATAATTGCGCGCATTTACAAAAACTTGATTATACAGGAATACAAGTAAATCTGTTTGTATGAAAACTATACGAGTTAGTAGAATCTATTTGCATTTTTTTCTTTACTAATTTAATAATGTAGAGATAAGTAATATTACTTTATTCAGTTGATGATTTAAATGTTTTTAATTATTATCCTGTTACCCTTGCATTGTTTTGTTATTGATATTCTTTTATTATTATTATTATTATTTGCAAGACAAATTTCAGAATAAAAGAAGATAATTACAAGAACAAATAAAACAATATGATATGCAGTAAAATAGAATTATGGAAACACTCAAATTCTATAAACTGATAAGGATTTTCTCTTTCATGTTTCTCGTAACATTCCTTTCATATCAAGTTCAAAATTGTTATTATTTTCTATAATTTATCTGCATTTCCATTATTATTCATGTTAACTTAAGTTCAATATTGAAAGATAATAGTTATAGGGACTTTTGCAATAATATAATTAAAATTAGACTGAAATTTTCATTTTTTAAAGTAATTATTCTTCCCATGCAAGACTTCTAAGGTACCTACATTGACATACCTATTTAATGCTTATTTCTTTTATATCCTTATATCAAAACAACTAGTAACTCATATAATGGATAGATATGCCCATTAACAAACACAACAAAATAACCTCCAAATATACATATTAGCACAACATTATACCATCTGTTATCCAGTTTGCAGAAATTTATTGTATGAATAAAAAAAATCAATTTCAGATCATTTTAAAAATTTATGAGTTTATGTCTATAAAAAAAATTCAAAAATTTAATTTAAAATCTTCTGAGAATATTCAAATTCAACCCAGCATTAAATTATTCTACAACCCGTTTTAAAAGGCATTGGTTCTGAATTAATTAAAAACTTCTTATTTTTCATTTCATTAAGCAGTCATCCATTTTATTCAGTTGAAAGTATCAAAGGCAGGTTGACAAGTAATTCTCGAAGAAAGGCATAGTTGATTAAATCACTATTGTGAGTGCCAGTGTTTAATCTACCGTCAATTAACTGTGCTTATATTTACTTGAATTGGTCATTTGTGTTTATCTATACAAATGTTTTATTATAGCTTCTATAAGAAAGTTATTTCATTGAAGAATAACCTTGAAAAATCAGTAATTATTAAAGTGGATAGACTATATGCTTTTGAAACAATCATGAAATACATTGAGCAACTAAGAGAAACTTTAAATCTAAATGTTGTACTCATCAAGAAATTGTTTAATACAGCATCTAGAAATTTTTAGTCTGTAGTAAAAATGAACAGGAACAATTTTTAGAAATGCAATTGACCATTGCAATTTTCTTCCTTGAAACTAATTGACTTGACTTTACGCATTCATTCTAAGGGAATTACCATTATTATGTTTTTATTATGCATAGACGATTGGTTTATTGGGTGGATCCTAGCACAGCCCACCTCTTGACGTCTTTTTGAATTCTCGCCAAGCGAGTGGCGATAATGTTGCCAATGTGATGGATTTTTTATTTATTTTATTCTATTTATTTTTTATTTATTTATTGATTATATTTATTATTTATTGATTATATTTATATTTATTGATTATTTCTGGCTTTCAAGTATCGTTTTTTAATTGAAAAATAATTATAACAAATATTCAATTAGTATTCAACTTGGCGAGATTTCAAATAAGTCACCAAGAGGTGGGCCCATCTAGGATTTTACTGGTTTATTGTTTATATAACTTCTATTTTTATCTTGAAATTTGATAATACATTGAAAATGCACCAGTTTAGATTGCATCATATTGTGTATATGAAACTGACACAAAAGCATAAATGATTGCAAAATAAAAATTATGATCCAGTCATGCATTTCAATTATAAACTGATGAAAAGTTTCTTTCAATAATGCTAATTATCCTATTTAAATTCATGATGGCATAATAACTGAGATTCTACTGTATTTATGGATTATAATTAGTAGAAACCCATTGGCCAAAAATTTCTTGTGCATCCATCTTTTGCATAGGCTTCTCACCCTTTCTATTTTCTTTTTTTCTCTGACCTTTTAAAATCCTTCTCTATCATTATGAATTATAAAATTAGAGGTATAAAGTCACCTATTAGTATTCTGATGGGCAGAGCTATTGAATATATAAGTATCAAATTCAGATATACTTTAAGGTGGTTGTTAATCAGCCTTAATTTTTTGCCCAATTAATCACAAATTGCAATTATTTTTGGCAATTAATTGCAGACTTCTATTAATGCACAAATGGAAAAAAAAATGATAATATGTCAAAAGATAATATCAAAACCTATTGACATTATTTTTTTCCCTTTTAATTTTTTTAATTGATTTATTTTACAATTATTTTAATTCAGATGTTTTCAATATAATTTGTTAAAAATATACTGAAACCTATGCTTTAAATTTCTTTGGTGTAGAAGAAAACTAACTTTGGTACTAAATAAAATACTTTGGTGTGCTAAATATGTACTAAAAATAAAGGAGAATTGTTCAATTCTGTTGGTGCTTCACATAAGCCATCTTTTGACAAATTTTACCAATGAATATACTTTTAAAAATAAGAATGTTCACCTCGGTATGAGAAATGTTAATTAATTAAAATTTAAACCAGACCTTCCTTTCTTCTTAAGCAAAAGACGTCAGATTTTCAATTATAATTTCTGAAAGTATTATTGTAGGAAAAAAAAATATTGAGACATTTTTTTTTAAAATTGGATAAATTTCAACAGTATTTTATATTATCACAATGAAATCCAAGCCATTTTCATTATTTTATAAAATATTTAGTTGTATTTTTTTTCTATTAAAAAAATCAAAAAATTAATTTTTTTTTTCTTTTTTTTTTTTTTCTGTAGTCTAGTTTCACATCCATCAATCCAAAACTGTTTGGATATTTTGAATCTCACTGCAAAATAATAAAACATTACTTGAGATTGAACATTAGCCAAGAATGTCTAAAAACAGTCTTAGATTTTATCTGTTGAAACCAAATTAGATAAAAGGATATTGCATTATATCTTCATTTAATTTCATGTAAAATGTTATTAAATGGAGAAAAAAATACTCATTCATCTTATTGATTGCATATCAAATTTATTTATAAGTTCATGATATAATGATTTTTTTTATATTTTCTATACTATTATTTTTGTTATTTAACATTAATTTTGTAAAAGTGCTTCTATTATTTATCACTTTCATATATTCTTTCTCCTTATTATATAAATTTATACATTCAAATATTTATTTTAATGTGCAAACTTTGTTTCAAGGATTTACAAATTAACTTTGCATTGTGTCCTGCTTATGTTTGAGTTGACCCTGTGTGTACACAATAAACAGAATTGGTTTTAAGCTATTGAAATAACGAGACTTTGTTGTAATTTGATGCTTAAAAGTATATGATTGAATGAATTGTGAAGGCAATTATGAACAATAAGAGGTTTGATTGAATCTATAAACAAATATTATTGGCAAATCAGCTAATCGCCAAGAACAGCTAGTAATATTAATAAAGCTGTATTCTGGAATTATGGTTCCTAATAAAAATTTGATAAATATATTTTATCTTTTTGTCAATAGAAAAAAAAGGGTAAAAAAAATACTTACCTTGATATATTAGAATCCCAGTAGTATGAACTTCAGTGCATGCATGACTGAATAATGCAAAGAAGTTGTAAAAATTAACAATAGGTGATCAGTCCATAATTAAAATATTATTCATATATAATAATGATGTGCATTAATTGCTTATTTTATTTGAATCAATTCAGTTTTTCCATTTATAATAAACAATTAATATGCATAAAATTGTTTGCTTATCTTAACAACTAAATATCAGTTTGATTTATGCAGTTAAGGTAAAGTATTAAAATAATGTTTTGCGTGATTATTTTTCTCCTTTTTCATTTCCCCATATTCTTATAAGCAATGCCCCTTCTCTTCCCCAATAGTGTTATTAATAGGAATATTTTAGTATTATTTATATTTAACTCATTGGTATTATATAAATATATTTCAGATTTCACTTTGTTGGAAAATTCTGATGGAAGAAAATATCCAAAATAGAAGCTGTAAAGCTTTAACCTCTAATGCTCTTATTGAAAGCCTTAAAATGCAATCCTCAAATATCCAAGATTCAGCTACTGGAACAGAAGTGCAGAATCCCAAGGGAGGAGTGAAGAAGAAAACTGGTGTTCGTACAAAAATGAAACATGAACAAAGTCTTCCTTCTGAAAATTCACCAACCATAAGAAGTCCAAAAAGTAGGAGTCGGAATAAAAAATCTTCAAAAGATAAAAGCATTGAACCTAAATCTTCAGAAACACCGAAATCTTCCAAAAATTCCAAGAAACCTAGTTCTGGTTCAAGTGATGCCTTTTCTGATATCTCTGCTAAACTCAATTCGTCTGGCAACATGAGAAACCCTAAACAAGGCCGAAGATCGTCTGTACCAAACCACTATGTAGAGCTTCAAAGTAAGAATGGTGCATCATCAGGTATTACAAGTCCTAAAGTTGTGGACAGAAAAAGCTCCAACTATAGGTCTAAAACACCTGACTGTCAAACAACTCCTAACAAGCCAAGACATCAAGCTAAAAGAGCAGGTTCTAAACAAGGTTTGAAATTTGAACCTTACATTCCACTGTTTCAAGTTCAGCAGGGACTTAAGCGTGGAGAGTTTATTGAAGGAGCACTGCGTATTAACCCCAGAAATTATGAAGATGCTTATGTAAATTCACCTGATGGAAAAATGGATATTTATATTGGAGGAATGCAGGATAGAAATAGAGCTCTTGCTGGAGATATAGTTGTTGTGCAAATAAATCCAAAACAAGAATGGAAAGTTCTGTGTGATGCTATTAAAGATTATCAAGAAAAGACTGGAGAAAGTGTTGCTGATACAGTTTGTGTGCCTATACCATCTCCTCCATGCAAAGTACACACCCCTGATAAATTATTGCGATCCCGTCCACAGTCCTCTAACTCATGGGGTAGTACCTTTGAAGATCATGGTCCTGATACCTTGAAAATATTAGGTGTAGATAAATTAGCAAAGCAAATGGAAGATTTTTCTATGGAAATGAAAAAGTCAAAGGGAAGGAGCAAGTGCAAATCTAAAATTAATCAGCAAAGTAAAGAGAATAGTAGTGGAAGAACAAGTACGTCCTATTCACATGAATCTTCAGAAGATTACTTAGATAAGATATCTCCAAAAATAGAGCATGAATCCTCACTGGGTATTCAAAGTAGCATCAAACCAACAAATTTGGAAAATGCTGATGCTTCTAATTCTCAAAAGGCTGAAAATAGTGGTACGCCATCTAACTTAGAACTGGGGTGTGCTGAAATAGAATACCCTGCATGTGATATGAGCAAAATAGGTACATTCACTTTAGAAATAGAACAAAATTTAAATACATCTAAAAATTGGGAGAATGAAGAATCTGCTCTTAATATTGTTGTATCTCCTGAAGAATTGCTAAGTATTGATGGTAATTCTATTTTGCAGCATGAAAATAATTATGAGATTGATGGTAGTGATAGTGATTTTGGTGGTATCATAGTCCCTCCTGGTGATCTCTCCGGAGATGAATTTACTGACTCTGCAAGTGTGGGAAGTAGTCGAAGTCAGCATATGGACCAGGTTTTAGAAGATGCTGAATTTCTTGCTTGTCAACAAGATGCTGACAATAATAATATTGTGTTTGATAATGTTACTAATATTGTGAACCAGTTCAATAGGATGGATATCCTTGGATTTGCTCCTACAAGTTCTATTCCTAGTAGAGAAAAATCATTAGAATGCCGAATACAGCACGGTAATGCAATTCCATCTTTACATCCTATTGAAATAAATTCTGAATCAGTTGTATGTTCTTCAGTTTCAGAAATTCATTTATCTAAAGTTCATAGCAGTTCAGATGAAAATGTAGATATTGAACCCTTGATAATTGGACACTTTAATCACCTTGAAGTTGGACAAAATATTAATGAATCATTTGCTTCACAAAGTAATAAAAAATCTAAGCACAGAAAGAGAAAAAAGAAGAATCAAGAAAAGAAAGAATCTGTGAATAACAATACAAGTGTGAAAATTCCCAATTTTGATATTGGTAATTTAACCATTGAAGACATAATGAGGCATCCTGAATGGCCTAAATTTATTCAAAAAACAGGAAAAATTGTGCATGTATTGGAAAGAAAGCATTCTCGTATTGCAGCTGGGCACTTGAAACTTTGTCCAGATAAAAATAAAAATTGGGCCCTATTTTCTCCAAATGATAGTCGTGTTCCTAGAATTATGGTACCTATGTCTGATTGCCCTCCTCATTTTTATAACCGCTCAGGTGATTATAATAATGTTTTGTTCCTAGCTGAAATTGCTGAATGGAATGAGACGTCCACTTTTGCAAGAGGAAAACTGATAAAATGTCTTGGCAACACAGGAGATGTTGAAGTGGAAACAGAAGGAATATTGGTAGAGAATGCTGTTGACTTTTCAGATTTTCCCAATGAAGTATTGGACTGTCTTCCACAAGAATCAAATTGGCAAGTACCTGAGCATGAAATAAGAAATCGCAGAGACTTTAGGAAAGAATGCGTTTTTACCATTGATCCAGCTACAGCACGTGATATGGATGATGCTGTTTCGTGTACACTTTTAGAAAATGGTAACTATGAGGTGGGTGTACATATTGCTGATGTTACGTATTTTGTTGAAGAAGGATCTAAACTAGATCTGTTTGCAAAAGAACGCTCTACAAGTGTTTACCTTGTGCAAAAAGTAATTCCTATGCTTCCTCGATTGCTCTGTGATAATTTATGCAGTTTAAATCCAGGCCAAGATAGATTGACATTTTCAGTTGTTTGGGAAATGACACCTGAAGGAGAAATATGTAGGCAGTGGATTGGTCGTTCAATCATAAATTCTTGTTCAAAGTTAAGCTATGAGCATGCACAGAGTATGCTTGAAAATCCAGAAAGAAAAGAGTGGAATCCTTCTGAATTTCCTGATATTTATGGTGATTTCACCTTAAATGACATTGCTACACGCGTTTACCAGCTTCATCTTTTAGCCCTTCAACTTCGTGAGAAACGATTTTACAATGGAGCTCTTCGCTTAGATCAAGTTAAACTGCAGTTTACTTTAGATGCTGAAACAGGGTTGCCATCAGGCTTTAATGTTTTTGTACATAAAGACAGCAATAAACTAATTGAAGAATTTATGTTATTAGCAAATATGTCAGTTGCAAAGCATATTTATGAAACTTTTCCTTCTCTTTCACTGCTTCGGCGTCATCCTGCACCCCAGCCAAAAATGATGGCAGATATAGTTTCTATGTGTGAAACCATGGGGATTATTCTTGATCCTAGTAGTAGTGGCACACTTCAAAGTTCTATCGCACAATATAACGGTGATGATTATTTATCTAAAGCTAGAACTGAATTACTTATGCATCTCTGTTCTAAGCCAATGAATTGTGCTCTTTATTTCTGTACTGGTGTCCTAGAAGAGCCATCCATGTTCCATCATTATGCTCTGAATGTCCCTCTGTACACTCACTTTACATCCCCTATAAGACGTTATCCTGATATTCTTGTTCATCGGCTACTGGGTGCATCGCTAAAGTACAATTCTGCTCCAGACATGGCCCCAGAAGAGATGGAAAAATGTGCTGTCCATTGTAATGATAAAAAATACAATGCCAAAAGAGTTAGTGACCAAAGTGCCGAGATATTCCTGTCGGCATTTATTCGAAAAATGGGTTGTGTTCATGCTAAAGCCATGGTGCTTGGAGTGATGGACCATTCCTTTGACTGTCTTATTCTTGATATGGGTATTATAAAAAGGGTTTACTGTGATAAATTGCCTTTGTTGAAGAAAGAGTTCAAAAGAACTCATGGAGTTAATCAGTTGAATTTATTTTGGAAAGACCCATCCTTAAAAGGAGGTCTGGAACAAGTAATTGTTATGTTTGCTTTGGTAGATGTCACGTTAATTACAGACAAGGCTTATTTGCAAATTAAAGTTACTCTCAGGAAACCTGGAACATAATTTAAAAAATTTAATAGCTTTTTTTACAACTCCTAATTTGTTTTCTTTATCATTGTTTGACAACTGTTATTTACATGCTTTCTTTTAGTTATATTATTTAAATAGCAATAAACCATTATATAGGTTTTCAATTAAAAGATAGATGAAAAATAATCAAGTTTTAGTAATATTTATATTTTTCAGGTACTTACAATTTTCCACCCCTTAATCCTATTCTGTACCTGCCATTTTGTTTAAGGCTACAATTTTTAGTCTATTCAGTAAAAATTTCTTTGAAAATTTTATTCAAGTTGGTTTTTCATCTTGAATTAAATTGAAAATTTAGAATTGTGTAGAAAAGTTAGCTATACATGATATTGATTTGTGAAGTGTGATATTGGATTATTTTCCTGTATTGGTTATATAACAATTGATAATTAACTTTTTTCAATCTGCTTCCAGAACTAGTCTTAATACAATTTTGTTTAGAATGTTGACTTTTCTCTCCTATTAAATCATAGGCAATAATTGAAAATATAGTTATACATACATCCAGTTATTTAAATTTAACTGAAGCAGAAAGATCTTCATATATGAGCTTAAACCAGTAAAGTTGTAGTAATTTAAAAAGTTTACTGTTTTTGTAGTAATATTTTTTCTTTTTCCTTTTTGTTTTTACAAGATATCTGTATACCTTAATTGTTACAAATTTCTATAAATTTTTGTCCTTTTTATTTTATTGTATTCCATAAAAAAAGTTTTAAGGAGATTTAGGGAAAAGTTTTCTTTTTAATTACAAAATATATATTTATCAAAATTTTTTTACATAATTATAATTAAATTCTATTTCCAAAATATTTTTTTAAGTATTGTAATGGACATTATAGAATGCATTGTTCTGAAATCTATATTTTATAAATTATAAAAAGAATTTTTAATTAGATCATATTTTAAAATAACATGTTGATTGAAAAATCTTAAGCTCTCTATTCTAAGACTCTAGAATTTTATTCCTAATTACAAATTAAAAGGAAATAGAAAAGGTATGGATTTAATAAGTTTTTTTCAGTTGTTGCTAATACTTACTAGCATCATAAATTTTAAAGGTATATGGATATCTTGGGTTGGATTTTCTTATAATTATATTAAACAAACATTAAGTAATTTTTTTCCTAGTAGTACTTATTTTCATCCATTGTTATCTCTAATCTTGATAGGGTATCAAGTTTTCTTACCATGAATTTTACCATGATTTGCTATTACTATTTGAATTTATTATAGTCTTAATGCACAATCGAGCATTTGTATTGTACATTTTAACAGTAGGAAATGTATATGTAGGTCAGCTATTTAAGAATTTTCTCAAGATCTCATAAAAATAAAAGAATAGAAAATATATAGATAATATTTCAAATTATACATGTTGCTCAGTTTATTTTGTATAAAATATAGAGTTTTTTTAAATTGTTTATTTAAAATGCTAATAATTATTTAAAATGTTTTCTTTCTCATGTTGTGTGTGAAACAGAGCTTTTCTGTGGTCTATTCCAAATAAATATGCAATCATTTTTCTATATGAAAAACAAGTACAATAAAACATAGTTGAGCCTACTAATGCACATTTTGCTGTTAATTTATCACTGTCTTTTTAGTGTAAACCTCTATTTTCTGATATCTTCTTTGACTAAGCTTTTGAGTGAATGTAAAGGGTTGAAAATATATTTTCAGTGATCTAGTTACCTCTATGGGCTTGAATATTAAATAAACACAACTTAGTGGTGCATGTAATTTTCTAATGTGATATGAACAGTATTCATTTTAGTGCAACATATTGTTACTTTTTCTCCTTGGTATTTTAAACTGTTGGAATGGAATTTTATATTTATATTAATTCTGGTATGTATTAATACCAGAAGCATATTAGTTTAAATAATTGGTTGTAGTTGATGAAACCCTACTATAGGAATACTAAAAATTTATTTTCCTGTTTTTTTTATTGTATTGTAACATTTTATTCTTTTTTTTCCCCCTTAAGGAGCTGAGATTTTAAAAATTATTTTTGGAAATAATTTTTATTACATTGAATAGATTACTAATATTCTATTGAGAGTTTTTTTTTTTTTTTAAAAAGCATTTAAAGATGTATGAAAAATACATTTTGTTTTGTACTTTTCTTTCAGTTATATTGTTAATATCCCCTTTTCACTTATTTTATTTTGTCTTTTTCATTTCATTATGGTTAGATTTTAAAATGCAGTATGCCCTTTTACCAAATTGTTGTATTTGTTTCTGTCACTTGCTGCTCTGATGGCTACTGTTATTGATTTGATGGATTTTAGCTTGGGAAATTTAGGTTTGCTGAATATTTAGTGATGCTATGGTGTTTTGAAGCATATATTTCTTGAGAGGATTTTTCCCCTCCATTATGTAGTTTAAAATCTTACTCATCCAGCATCTTTCCAAAAATGTATAAAACTTATGTTGCTCTCTTAATTTCCTTTCCTTTTCTTGATACTGCAAAAGGGTATTAAATAATTATAAATTCCTGATAAATCTAGGGAAAAGTTAAAAGCCTTAATAATTATTAAATTTGGTAATAAAACAATTTTTAGGGTTAATAATATTACTATCCATTTTAATCCTCAGTCACTTACATTATGCAATGCACCTTTTTATAATTTATTCATATTTTTGTTTTCTAGTTTAACATTTTATTTCTGTTTCTGAAATGTTTATTTATGGAAATATGTAATTAAAATTATGAGAGGAAACATAGGGAAGTATGCCAAAAGAGCAGCTTTTATACAATATTCTTATTCATGATATGTTTTCTTTATTAAAAAAACAAGTGAATTTTTTTATACAAATTCTTCAGATTTTTGCTGAGCAAAAAAAATTTTTCAAAGCTTTAAATGGGTATTTTGTAACAACTATTTATTTGTTGAATCTCAAAATCTGGTTCTTTTTGTCAAATAAATTCATAACTTGTTTATAGTAAATTAGTACAGTTATAAAAAGAAAAAAAAACTGTTTTATCTATTAACTTATTAATAGATAATATGTACCATATGTAAAAAGAACCAACAAAATGTGTGTGATGTTCATTGAATGTTGCTTAAAGTACAAACAAACTCTATGAATGACCCAATGGACATTCCTGAAATGGGCTTTGTTACCATTCAGATTTGTTTTGTTTACTTGTTGTATTTTTGTTTAAAGTTCATCTTTTTTTTTGGGGGGGGGGGGGGTAAAAATTATTTATATATTAAATTTATCTAATTTAGTAATAATCTCTGTCATTTATAACATTTTAGATTTGTTTTATATCATTTATCATAATTGGATTAGAAATTATTATTCTATAATATGAATAAATAGTTTTGGTCATATTTTGACATTTAGAATTTCAAAATATCAAGAGAAAAGCATCAGACATTATACAAATTATGTTATTGTTTTATTATGTATTTTCTATGTTCAAAATATTTTTAAAAATTTAAAAAAGAAAAATCTTATTTTTAACTCATAGATTTTTTTTTGTTGTTGTTGTTGTTGTAATTATTAAAAAAAATTATATTCTGCAGAACCAAAATTGGGAAGGATAGTTTTTGGATTATTATGTACTTTTCAGTATTGTTTAGTCTGTAATTTGCCTGTGTCAATATTGCTGTTCGTGTCGCTATTTTCAAGTTTGCTGAAGAATGTGTGTGTTTTTTTTCCCCCTCCAATTTTTGATGTAAGTGAAACATTTTCAGATTATGTTTTCTTTTATACTACTCTAAAAGGAAAATTTCGCACTTGTTGTCAAAAGTACTTTGTCTAATATAATGTTAACAGAAGTTAAATAATGTAAATTTGTAAAGGCTCAAAACATTTCTGTATATATTTCATTAAAAATATTTATAATTTGTGAAAAAGTAGAAATTTTGAGGAATTAGATTCATTGTTGTAAGCATATATTCTTCCTGCTATTATAACATGTATAATGTAGTATTATTCTTTACATATTACTATTTTTAACGGTGAAGGTTTCATCACTTTTCTAAAGTACTTTATCATGGTGAAACAAAATAATTGTATGTTTACTGAAGAGGATTTTTTTTTTCGTCATTTAAATATAAGAAGCTTAAATGAAAGCTATATTTTAGTTTTGTTATGTATTCATTTGAATTATTTAAATTGTTAGGGATACAACATCATGTTGCATTTAAATTGAATCTATGGAACATATTTAAAAATTGTAAAATTTTAAAGCTTAGGTATTAATTGTGGATGTATTGATTTCTACTTTTTTTAAAAATTTGGTTATTACTTGTGTTTAAATTTTAATATGTTACTTCCATATTTTGTTTTATATATGAAACACATCGATTGAAAATATGAAATTTATTTATTATCAATTCAGAACTGTATTCTATAGGTTAATATATCTGTTTGGTTCCACTGTTGATTCACAAAATTTTCGTTTCAAATTTATATTCGTTTCAAACATTTTAAAGAAGTTTTTGATATAACATTAGTTTTATTTGGAAGCGAAAGTTTTAAATTTGTTTAGTAAAATAAATCCTGCAAACATTTTAAAAGAGACGTAGTAGTTCGTTTTACATCTTTATTATTATTATTCAAGGATCATTTCATTTCTTGTTTTTGTTTACACAAAAATTTGTTAAAAATTCTCAAATGCAAATTTTGGAGCGAAATTCCATAATTATAATAGTTGTTAGCCGTTTTGATAAGCAACAAATTCTTAATGTTACAAAAGTTTTTTTTATTCTTTCTCCCTATTATTTTCTCCAATGCTGGTGCTGTATTTTTAATGCACAGCTTTTTGATCCTGAGAGAAAAGGGTCTTCCTAAATTAACTACGTTAACAAACAAAAAATTGACATAGCTTATCTTAAACTAAACTATCGTATTAAAAACTTTTGTGAATCTTTAAAAAATGATCATCGTACTACGAAAATCAACTTAAAATATTTCGAGAGTTATGAAATAAAGCGGCAGTATTTTGTTCCAAAAAGAATAATTCAACTTCAATTATTCTAAAAAAGCTATTTTTTTTATTATTATTATTATAATCTTTTTAGAATGAAACTTATTTATTTGTAAATGTTGTATTCTTATTGACAAAGAATACTCAATACAACGAAAGAATTTTTTTCTTTCTTAATAAACGATATTGAAGGTTAGCAGAATAATTGACCTATCACTTTTGTGACTATGCAAAATATTGAAAATGAAAATATCTGTACATTTTCACGCACAGAATTCTTTTTAGTAAGCACAATGACTAAAATTAAATTCTGTGCAATTTGTCAGCAAATCGATTGTGAGACTTTCTTTTTATGAAACCTTGACTATTATGCAAATGCTGGTTGGCTTCGATACTAAGTATAATAAAAATGATCAGTGCAAATTATTCTTTGTATTTCTTTTGCATGTTATTCATATCATTACTTTGACATGTCGTGCATTCACAAAATTGCGGTTTGTTTAATTTCTAGCAGATGCGCGTATGTGAGAGAGACATTAAAAAAGACTTTCGTTTAATGTCTTCTTTTTTTTTTTTTTTTTTTTTTACTACTGGGAGCGGCAAAAGCATGACTTTATCTATTCTTGCAGTTCCTTTCGACGAACTGTTTCTCAACGCTTAGAATTCGAGGCAACAATAGAACTCTGCGAATCTGCTATTTGTATTTCAGAAATGCGCGTGACCATTGATGAAAGTTTTTTTTTTTTTCCCCGTGTGTGTGTGCAGGCCCGATTTAGCCTATTTGGAGCCTGGGGGAAAACTTCTTTGGGGTCGCTACTTCAGTAATGAAGAACCGAACTTTATGGAAGTATTTAAATTTTTCACCTCATTATAGATATATAACAAGAGAATTGACTAGAACCTAAAATAGCTATAAAGTGCCCCCCCCCCCTCCTCCAATGGCCAGACGAAATATCGTTAATAAATAAATAATGCAAAATAAACTTTCTATTCGATGTGGGGGCCCAGGGCAACTGCCCTGTGTGTGTGTTTTATTATCATGCGAGAACATGATGCTGTTTTGGAGTTTCGCCCGAAGAAGCACTAAAAAGAAAACGGGAATCAACGCTAAACGGCAAGGTTAGGTATCGAAAAGTGTGTCTGTGTGATTTTCATTTTCAATTGTTTTAGCCGGCAAAAAAAGTTGGGAAGCTCGAACGGTTTTCAGATGATAAAAAAAAAACCATCGCTTTTCTAAAAGTTAACGATTGCGTAATTCAATTGTCACGTGGTCATTCTAAACCAGTTTGAACTGGATTTTTTGGGGTGGCACAAATTCTGGCTTTCAGAAAAAGTTTTGGAGTTCAAACGACTTTGAAATAGGAGAGGGGGGGGGAAACACACCTTTATTTATTTATTTTTAAATAATGGCGCATACGTAATCTGCTAGCCACCTGATTATTTTAAACTCGTTTTTCACGAAAAAAAATTATAGATGACTATTTTCTGTAAAAATGTAGAATAGGGATGTTTGAAAGACGTAAATATGAGTCATAGTAGTAGTACGTAGTCGAAATTATGTCGTAAATTGAGCTCTCGCTCCATCCGTAACGCATTTTATTCTGTCGGATTGATACCGCGTGACTTTATAAAAAATAATTTTCTCACATGATAACTTGAAATTTGCGATAGCAGATTTCAGTTTCTCGCTCTCTCTCTTTTTAAATAATGTGGGTGCGATCATCAGCTAGTTTCGACAAACAATAAAAAAAAATGTTATATACGATATCTATGGAAGCTGGCAAACATTCTTATGTTTAGTTATATTAACGTCCCGTTTTAAAGCAACACTTGGGTTATTTTGGGACGGACCTCATAATTTTGAACCGCGGTCAGATGACGTGACAACACCTCAACTGACACCCCATCTCCAAACTTCCACACTACAACAGCAGGAGGACGTTTGGTCGCGACGGATTGAACGTGCACCAGACCCGCTTACACGAGGGTTTTTCGGTGGAATCGGGTCTCAAACCTGAAACCCATCCGTTCCGAAGCCCAGGCCAAAATCTTTATTGGGAAATTGGTAATTTCAAAAAAATTTTTATCAATGTCATTCTAAAAAAAGTATCCAGAGTACTGAAAAGAATCCATTTAGCATCTTTAATTGTATAGAAGAGAAATGTTAATGCTTTAGTTAGTATTATAGTAATACTAAGGTATAATATTACAAATTTGTATAAAGACCGTATACCATCATCGTATATCATTTGCTTGGTTCAAAGTATTTTAAGTTATTTTAGTCATTAACAGACAGACATTTTTCAAAAATGTGTTGTTGTTTTTTAATAGAGGAAGTCTAAAACATGAAAATTTGTCAAAATTTTGAGTTTGAGTTTTTTAGCGATTTCAATACTTTCTGTGTACTACCTATGCAAGAAAGTACAAAAAAGAAAAGAAAAAAAGTGGGGGGGGGGGGATCCATAATTATTCATGCAAGAATCTATTATCAGATATATGGTCAGAAATTTAAAATAATTGAGAGCAGGATACACATAAAAGATTTATATCGAAAGCAACTAGTAGCCAAAGGCGGCTAACACTAATAATAAAGACGAGTGTGGGTGTTGACGCTATACAAGTCTACAGTTACGAAATTTGGCACATGTATCCTTGGAGGATGTAAATGTGCACCTGGAAGCGATTTTAAAAAAGTTAATTAAAAGTTTAGTTTGTTAAAACTTAAGCTGAATTTTGGTGTTTTTCCTCGATAACTTCCAAAAATATTACTAAATAAAATGTATTTTATACCTTTTAAAATATGATTTTTTTAATGATAATTACTGAATATTTGTTAGGATTTTGCTAAATTTTGGCAATTTTTAATTTATTTAATGTCTAATAATTGATTACATTCTTGCTCTGAAATTCAAACCGTTTTCATTGATTCATTTAATGTTTAATTGCGTGTTTTCCAATGTCGAAAGTTAAAAACGAAGGATTCTGCTTAATATCTGTGTCTCTGTAGTTTTCTAAAGGGATAAAATATGAAACTTACAATATCGTAAAATTTAGAAGAAATATGATGCTAATATTTATCCTTTTTAAGAGCGCCATGATATTATGGGATTGTCCCTATTAGAAAGATTCTGAGACACAATGAAGGTTTTGTTTGGTTTAGTTATATTAACGTCCGGTTTGAAGCAATTCTTGGGCTATTTTGGGATGGACCTTGTAATTTTGAATCGTGGTCAGATGACGAGGACGACACCTGAGCTGGCACCCCCCCCCCTCTCCTCACCAGCGGAAGGACGTTTGGTCAGGACGGATTTAACGTGCAACAGACCCCCTTTAACGACGGTTCTTCGGTGGAATCGGGTCTCGAACCTGAAGCCCTCCTGTTCCGAAGCCGAGACCTTACCACCGCGGCCCTAAAACACAATGAAGAGAACTAAAATAAGACAATTAAAATAATACAGCTTTACTATTAAACAATTTGTCAGAATCATGGATATGAAGCTATATACAAACAATTTATCTAAAAACAAATATGATCAATATTCCTGGTGATCCAGCTAATCACCTAACGCGATTGCCGAGAGTAAATGCAATTATGAGCAAAGATATATTGCCAAATTTTTCACTAGTATATTTTATATTATTAAACTATACATAGGAAGATCATCCTTTGAAATATGGATTTCTCTAAACTATTTTAAGAACGAGCAAGATATATGTAATTTGGCATGAGATCTGAATCAAGTTTTGTGGGCAATGAGAAGTGGCCCAAAATACATTCTCTGCAATATTTAATAAGAATAAACAGAAAATTCCTCACATAATATACTTGCCGCCTTTGGTGATCTGTTGGTACGACGGAAATATTGGTTGTTTAGTTAATTTATTATGAATGAATTGTTATTCATTTAAACAATGTGTTTTTAAACATCAAATTGTGACAAATATTTGTGACTTGTTATTTTTTAGTATTAGCCTGCTCTATTTATTGTACACATAAATCTCCTTAATGGTTTTATTTTGTTTATATCGTACTATTTGTCTTAGGCTATCAATTGATTCGCCATTGATATTGATTATATTTAACTTCATATGCAATTTCCCGTCATGGCACCGTCGAATTATCAGACATAAAAATCGCGTTTTATTAATTGTCTTACAAATACTCTATTTATTGTGTGCATGAACTTTCCTAATGGAGACCTATCCCATGATTTCATGAAGCTATTTAAAACGCAATTGTCCGTTTCATTTCTCCTCTAACTTACAGGGAACTATAATGCTGTACTTTTATTCGTCTCTGGATTTTTTTCCTTTTTAGCTTTCAACAATGAAAGAAAATCCCGAGTTTGAATATTTTCTGAAATTATGACAACTGCTTGAATTTAAGGCAGCAATGCAATCTATTGTTGAAATGCGAATAAAAAATACTTTTAAAAGTATCAAAAAGCGGGAAGATTATGCATGATTATTTAATTGATATCATTAAAAACATTATTTTTTGAAACAGTTTTGGGACAATAATAGTTTCGTAAATTAACGCTTGTAAAATTTCAAAATTCAGATTATATTTTAATTAATATTCTAATTAAATATTTTTAAAAATCACTCAGAGATGCATATTTTTATCTTCCAAATTATATATATGCCAAGATTGTTAGCTCTAGGTCAAAAGGTATGGTCTGTAGAGCATTAACACACACGAATACCCATATTCGTCTTTTTTGTTAGTAGAGATTATCACATTTAATGTTATGTTAGGTGGATTGAAGCATGGGGATAAGAAAAATTAATAATAGTTAATAATTAATTCCAAATAGATTTCACAATAAAATGTGATGATGTAAAATGAGAAAGTATACATTTATTTCGATATTGTCAAATGATGCGAAAAAAAATTGGAAATTCATGCTTTAGCTTCTAAAAGAGGGGAAAAAACATGAAATTAGATATTTGTCGGAATAGTGTAAAATTTAATTGCAAGTATGAAGAGTATTGTTGCAAATATTGCATAAAAAAATATTTTTTTTTAATTCTCAAGATACACGAAATAATTTCGCAATAGAATGGGAATCATTAAAAAGATAAATTTGTTGAATTTTAAGGTAATATATAAAAAAAAAATCTTGTGCGATTATATCTCCGAAAGTTATCGACGGAAAACTTTAACTAATTGAAACTTCGAAAAAAATTGCTCCGTGATGCATATTTCCATTCTCTGAAGCATATTTATGCTCGCTTTGGTAATTCTTGAACGAACGATTTACTCTGTAATGCACCATCGAATAGATAATTTTATTCATGTGAGAACATGATGTTGTTTTGATTAGGGCGTTTTGAAGATCGGAATCGCGTAAGCAATGAATATTAAAGCTCGAAATCGCGTAGGCAATGAATGAAGCATAAATGGCAATTTTCATCACCGTTTTTTAATATCATATATTTTTTGCCTGCTTTTATCAGTATTGCATTATTATTATATATACTTCTTTGACAGCAGTTTTTAAAAGGTTGAGGTAGAATTATGACATCATAGCTGTTATTCGATCGAACTCCAAAACTTTGTTTGTCAGCTAGAAAAATTGAAAATGAAAGTTTAAAAAAATTATCATTCTCTATCTATACATATATATGTTAAAGCCAAAGCCCGAAATCGGCCAATTCGCGAACTGGCCAACGTTGCTGTAAACTTACCAGCCAATCCCCGATCTTTCCTTGATTTCGGGCTTTGGCCGGCCAATTCGCGAAGTAGCTTGGGACGATCGGCCAAAGTCGGAAGAAAGGAATCAAGAGCACACTATTATTTTACACACTATTAAAAATTAAGTATTTAAAAGTGAGTACTTCTGTGTACTGTTATTTTTTAAGTACAATTGTTTCAGAAACCAGTTCAAATATAAGTGACACTTCTGATTTAAAAATAAGCTTGTAATATATAAAAATATGATCTCGTGTTATTCTGTTCTTATATTAAAGCCATAATAGAAATTATTCAGTGAACGTATATGCTGTAACAACGTGATAGCGTGAAGATTAGATTTGTGCCCTTCAAAATGAACGAGCTATATCTTGAGCGTCTTTGCGTTATGTATCGTGTATGAATACAAAAGTAAATTGAGTACTCAATTTTCAACTACCTTTAATGGTGATCCTTACTCTTTTTCTGCTCCATGGACCTAATGTTAAAGATCCCAGATCACATTGTCTCCCGAAATATCGCTTCAAAAAATATGAAATTTTTTGCAAAGGCTAATAACAAATATGAGGGCTAATTAAAACAAATATAAGGAAAAATAGTTTTGTTGTTAATATCATTTAAAGACATTTCTTTGTTGGCGCCATCTGCCGAATTTCACCTACAACATGTCCTTATTTATATTTTATACATAAATGTCATTATATTTATTTACCACTAATCGCCTTTGGTGACCAGCCGGTTCGCAGTATTAATGACTGCTAAAATTTTCAATTAATGTAACTTGTTCTCTTAGTAGTTTTTTTTTTTTTGCAAAAGATTTTTGAGCTTCATATTTTGGTACTTATATGATTTAGTCATACTTTTATGTAGGCCTTAAACAGTTGTGTTCATTATACTACTTATCACTTTCTCTAATGTTCTGTCAGCATCCATAAAATTTCTACTTTAAATTAAAGTGGAAATGTTAAACTGCAATCAGTATAAAAGCTTTTTATACTGAAGCTAACCATGTTTTTTTTTTTAAATATGAAAAGTTAAATCAGAGTCGTTCGGCAGTGAATTTATATGTGCACTTCAGAATAATTTATATAATATCTAAAAGAATTATTCTGCAAAAATTTCTCTGATTCTTCGTAAAATTAATTTTTTACTTTCAAAAGACTTAAATGATGCAAATAGAAATATTTTATTTTATTTCAATCAATAAATAAACTTATGAAAAAATTACGAATTTTAAATTTAACACAGTCCTTTGGTCCCAAGGAATCCTATTCTGCGAAATACTCCTGATACTTCAACTTGTAAATAAATAAATAAACGTCCCTATCTTCTGCGATAAATCTGACCGATTTATGAATATTTTATGTATCAGTTTTAGAACAATCAACATTTTTATAATCACAGGCCAATCACTGTCGAGAAACCCTGGCAGAAGATTAGCGTATCTTCATTGAGGCAGTTGGTGAAGTAGTCTAAAATCGCCATTTTTTGTAGAAGAGCGCTATTCAAATTTAATAAATTTTTCAATCTTAATGAATAATTTTGTTGATAGGAGTCCGATGAATTAGGAATTTAAAATTCCTACTTCATCGGAGCATTTATTGACTAAAGCTACATTAAATATAATTATTCAGTTCCTTTAGACCATTTTGTTAACAAATGTATGCCCCAAATAAGCTGATGGTCGCTGATTAGAATGATTATCCTAATATTAAACTATGTTTGACTTAAATGAAATTGTTTTATTAAATTAGTAATATATTGTCAAAGCTCATAGAAAACTTTTCCTCCTTTTACTTTTCAGAAAATATCTTATTTCCTTTTTTTTTTTTTATACAGACACCTGCCGAAAATTACAATTTTATTTATTAAATTTGTAATAATAGTTGATTTATCTGTTAATTTAAACTTCTATCAATGTGATGGCAACACGTTGATAAAAGCTAATTTTTTTTTTAATTTGACGTGCTCGTGCAGATTAAATTTTATTTTTATATTGAGCGAAATATATTATTGAAAAATATGATTAAAATATTTCTTTAAAAATTCGTTAAAAATCTAAGCATAATTTATAAATTAAAACATTGGTATCATTAAAAAGATAATTTTTTTAACTTTAATTTGATGCAAAAATCGATTTTGTGCTGTAATATTTTCTGAAGCTATAACGACAAAACACCGAAATTACACAATTTTTAATTAATTAAAATTCTAATTAAAAATTTAAAAAATAGCTTCAAGGTGCACATTTTTGATCTCCAAGATACCAAATTTGATAACTGTATGTCTAAAATGGTTTGGACTGTAAAGCGTCAATACACACACACACGCACATTGAGCTTTATTTATAAGTATAGATTATCACATCGGGCTTTGGCCAAGGATTCCCGGCCACTTCGCGAAATGGCCAGCCAAAGTAGAATATATAATATTAATTGCAAATACTTCGAACTTTGGCCAAACTTCTTGGCCAGTTCGTGAACTAGGCGAACTTCGGGCTTTGGCCGTAACATATATACACTGGTGTGCAAAACTTAAGCAACAATGCAAATTTTAAGCAGATAGCCATGAAATTGCAGAAAAGGAGTTCTTGCGATCAGTACAATGAACACGTAATTCAAGAGAAAGGTCATGCGTATGCAAATTTCAGGAACAAAACGTCACAGGTGACGTGAGCGTACGCAAAACACGTGCGGAAGGCGCGCGCAGCTCAACGCTACAATAAAAGGAAGAACGGAGACGCAATTAAAGACATTCGCTGCAAGTGCACGTGAGTTAACTCGTGAAATATGGCTAGCAGAAATCACCTGGATGATTTCACACGTGAAAGAATGATCGGAAAGCTGGAGGAGGGGCGTAGTGTGACCAGTGTAGCTGAAGAGTTCGGAATCAACAAAAGTGTCGTTTCGCGGGCTTGGAAAGCCTTCCAAACCACAGGTACAGCTGTGAGAAAGGTTGGTGGTGGCCGCCCCAGGAAAACAACTGCAGTGGATGACCGACATATCGTCCTGCAGGCGAAAAGAACCCGGAACCAGTCAGTCAGCAGGCGCCATTGCTCAGCAACTGTATGCAACAACGGGGCGACAAGTGTCGCGGTTTACTGTGTCCAGACGCCTTCACAAAGGTGGCCTATTCGCCCGCCGTCCTGAACGCTGCATCCCTTTGACAGTTTCCCACCGGCGGCACCGTTTAGAATGGTGCAGGGAGCACAAACAACTGGACATCTCATCAATGGAGTCGTGTCCTCTTTACAGATGAGAGTCGTTTTAGTGCCACAAGCGATTCCCAACGCCAGTTGATTTGGAGAGAGGTCGGGACACGGTTTCATCTCAGTAACATCACGGAAAGAGACCGTTTCGGTTGTCCTGGAGTTGTCGTCTGGGGAGGCATTATGATAAACGGGCGGACTGAGCTCCACGTTTTCGACAGAGGTTCTGTAACTGGAGATCGCTATTGTCAGGAGGTGATCCTTCCTCATGTGCGTCTGTTCCGAGGTGCCATTGGATCAGACTTCGTTTTTATGGATGACAATGCATGGCCACACAGGACTTATGCTGTTAAGGAGCTCCTGGAAAGTGAAGATATCACTCGAATGGATCTCCCTGATTTAAATCCGATAGAACATGTGTGGGATGCTTTGGGGAGACGCCTTGCGACACGATTACATCCTCCTGGGAACACCCGACAACTTAAACAGGTGCTGATTGAGGAATGGACACTCTTACCTCAAGAACTGTTGGACAATCTGGTGCTGAGTATGGGGAAACGGTGCGAAGCAACCATTGCAATAAGGGGAGGGCATATCCCGTACTAAGGAACATCTTCCTCTTGGACAGACAATCATGCGTAAAGATACTATGAGTTCAATAAAGCCTTTTTTTGTTTGATTCCATACTGTATGCATTGTATTCATTTATGCGCAACTATGCTTTCGTCATTCTTTCAGAACAAAATGCTGCATCTCATTTCTGAATTTCATCTCCCTCAGATGATTTCTCGTGAAGTTATGGCAAAAAACATACCTGTTGCTTAAGTTTTGCACACCAGTGTATATGAGGGATATAGAAGTCTCGTGATTGTTTCAAACCGGTTTAAACTGGTTAATGACTTAAATTAATTATGACAAATAATGACTTAAAAATAATAATGCTCTCATATGATAAATTGAAACTTGCCATCATAGATTTCATTTTAATATTTCTCCAGTTTTTTTATTTTTTGTTCAAACATCCGATACAAGAATCAGATGCCCATTCTAAACGAAAATGTTGAATAAATTTAATAGAAAATTCGTTTAGCTTTCTGAACAATTTAAAGTGCTTTAGTGTTTATTTTACTGCACTGCTGTATTTAACTAGCCTCGACCATTTATCTGGCATAAAGTTATTCGCGTTCCCAATTAATAACACAGGGAACTTGAAGCGACAAGAAAACGATAAAATTTGCAAAGCTGTGATCAAAATACGATGCACATGAAAAGGAAATTTTTTGCAATGATTGAAGTGTTTTATGTCATTTTTTATGAGGAAGCAAAAATAAAGATTAAAAATCAGTAAATTATGCTATAAACACCACTACGATCCGTGTGATTCATCTGATTAAATTTTATTCATGTTCCACTTTTGATGTGACTCCAAATGGTTGCAAATACGAGAGGCAATAAAATCTTATGAAAGATATTAAATCAAAGTTAGTACCTTCCTATCAAGTGGAATTTCATTGGAAGTCCTTGTTTTATTTCTCTCTCTATCTATTTCGCAGGAAAGAAAAGATGGTTAATGGTTAAGAAAAAATAGCTGAGAACAAATCTTTTATTAAAGATTGTAACCGTAATAAATAAATCCTTTATTGAAGATTGTAACCGTAATAAATAAATCTTTTATTGAAGATTGTAACCTTAATAAAAGAGACTCACCTCTCCCCTCTTTTAAATTAAAGTTTGTACTTTTTTTTTTTACTTCCCTATTTTCGAATAATATAGAGACGAAACACTGGCATCTACGAAAAATTCCACCTCCATGAATTTCTGACGTTGGACTTACTTGAAATAGAAAAATACAATTTCTATGACCATCCATGATTAATCTCAAAAAGTTCAGGAAATAGATAAAATGGGTTATCAGTTTTGACACCAAAACCATAAATAAAATCTTAGATCGAATTTTGGACGAAATCCATCTGGAAGTCTCTATCTGTCATCTAAATGTATTAAACATAACTCAAAATGTAATGACCTAAGTAGCATTTTTATTGTATAACATTGTAAAATCTGGAGAAACTACAGGTAGTTATCAAAATAATAGAAACACCTTAGATTTATAAAGAATTCTGTATTATTATGGTGTAGGAACGCCTATTATACTATTCTTCCTGGAGATATTCTGAAAATTCTGGGAGAGATGCGGGTGGAGGATACCGATTCCGCATCGAAAGCTCTAAAATATACCATAACGGTTCAATTATATTGAGGTCGGGTGACTGTGGGGGCCAGGGCAGATGTTCAACTTCATCCTCGTATTCATCAAACCCTGATTGGACAAGCCTCGCTGCATGGATAGGCGCATTATCATCCAGGAAAATTCAATCTCTTGTAAAAAACGAAGTTTGCATCATACGATGGATCTGGTCAGCTAAAATTTCTCTATACTTCTCCCTAGTGATCCTTCCTTTCAGGGTTGCGATTGGTTTAGCAAAAAAACCACGACATGGCTGTCCATATCATGACAGATCCACCTCCATGCTTGATAGTTAGAAGGAGACAATCACGATCCTTCGCTTTTGCAGGTGTCCTCCAAACGTGTACCCCTTCTTTTGTAGGTAAAGGTGTGAAACATGATTCGTCAGATCATATTACTTTCTTCCATTTATCAATCGACCATATTTTGTGAGTGTGACACCACTGACTTTTGCCATTAACATCTATGACAAATGGCTTGGGAATTGCTGCTCTGCTATAAATGTTCTGTTCATGAAGGAACCTTCTAACTGTAATCACTGACTCTGGAGAATCCAGATGGGTACTGAGCTCTGCGGTCATTTTTGCTACAGCTGTTTGCTTTTTAGACAACCCGCTTCAATACCCGTCGGTCTCTTTCACTGAGCTTCTCTTCCCGCCCATTATTTTGCTTTGCCGAGCTTGTCTTGCCTCGCTGTTTGTATGCTGTCATAACTTTAGACACCATACTCTAGAAATGCCTAGGATGTTTCGATCACGTTTGCTCCATCTAGACGGGCTCTTACAATTTTAACCTCTTTGAAAATCTGAGAGGTTCGGCATTTTACGCTTTTGAAAAAAATCCAAGAATTACAAAACTTTAATAAAGTTAACACAAATTAGCGGAATATATACATTGCTATTTACTGGTAGCTATTATTATATTTCAATGCTTACGAAGTTCATTCAAAAATGTCTCTTTTATTCGCAGGTTTTCCATTATTTTGATAACCACCAGTATATCGTACAATATTGTAAATGTGTAAAATAAATAAAAGGTGATTAAGGATGTTTTATAAAAAGATGATTTTTTTTCATCTTTATATTAAACTAGCGAGAATGGTCTCCAAAAATTTTTACTTTCTAATAAGACAACTATTGCAAGGCATCTGATTACAATAGTTGCGAAATATGAACTTTTGTCGTAAATTCAGCATTTTTACTGAATCTATATGTGATCTTTGGCGAGTTTTTTGGCGATTAATACATAGTTTGTGATTCAAAGGATCCGAAAATCGAATTTGGTTTTTTAAACATGTTTTCTCCAACCGATCGAAACAAAAATTTGAACACAGAACAACACTTGTAGTTACAAAATTTTATGCCGAAATTAATATATTGATGTCATTTCATTTCTAAGTTATCATTTTCTGCTAGTACAGATCCAGACAGTCAACACCTTTTGGGATTTCGGTTCGAAATTTGATAAGTGTGTGTTTATACTACAGATGTTAAATCTGGGCATCGTATTTTATCCATCTAGATTTCGTTTTTCAGTTATAGTGATAATTTATATTCGAACAACTTCTTTCTTCTTCTTTCGCCACAGAATATCCCCGAACTTGGAATCTCTAGGATTCCCTGTCGGTTGAAAGGATATACGTGGGAGTATTTATTAAGATAAAAGAAATACACATAAAAAAACATAAAATATCATCAAAACACATAAAAAGTAACTACATACAATATTATAATGATGAAAGAGGTGTTCGGTGGGGAGCATGAGTAGATGAAATCTATTGAAGTTTATATATTCTGGAGAAGAGCTTGGTTGAGAAATGAAACGAAAATTTATACTGGGCTTGGGTCTGGAGAAATCAGTTCCTCGTTCTCTTGTAGGAACCGCACAAGATTTCTAATTTTAATCTTAGCGTTTCTGAGTTGTCTTTGTCACAGACAGACTGACAGGCGGATATTTTCCTTCCAAAAACTTTTTCGAGCTCAGAGAACGTGAAACGTGAAAATACGGCAAAATCTCGATTTTTTTTTTTTTTTTTTTTTTTTTTTTTGACGATTGCAATACTTTTTCCATACTTTGAATGTGAAAAAGAGAAAAATTGCCTTACTTTTTCTGAACAATAAATATGTGATATTTCAAAAGACTCAAACAAATTGTCTTGTTAAATTCAGTGAAAAGCCTCTAGAATGCTCTTCGCCTCAACTTTCTCGTCAACTTAAACAATATAACTTATATTGTCTATTGCAAAGATTCTCGTGGTACGACTTTGAAAAATCTTACGTACAATACGATTACTAAAATAATTTTAATCAGATTGAAACCGGCGATGGTTATATTATAGGGAATTTTAAAATGTCAGCGGAGTCTGCAACTGACCTGTCAACGACATAATTTTTAATGATAAAGAGATATTTCAAATTAAGCGAATTATTCTCATTATAATGACAGTTTTTAAAAGTACTTCGAGTTACAATTGATTAGAAGTTATGGACTTAAAAGTAATTTTCAATCTCTAACTTCGTATGGCATGTGTGACATGACATGTCATATGATTGTCGAAAAATTCTCATCAATTATATTCTCTTCTACCCTTTTTTTTTATCTTATAACCTTAAATCTTACGGTAAGATGGAAATACCGGCTTGTTTGTTGTTTAGTTATATTAACTTCCCGTTCTAAAGCAACGTTAGGACTATTTCCGGACGGAACTCGTGATTATGAACCGCGGTCAGATAACGAGGACGGCACCTGAGCTGACTCCCCTCCCCTCTCCAAACTTCCACACCACATCAGTGGGAGGGCGTTTGCCAACGACAGATTTAACGTGCATCAGATCCGCTTACACGACGGTTTTTCGGTGGAATCGGGGCTCGAACCTGAAGCCCTGCCGTTCCGAAGCCGAGCCTTACCACCAGGCCACTGCGACCCTCTTTAAAATATCGGGTGGGGGGGCGAATTCATTCCTTCATATTTCCCAACATCTAGTAGCACCATTTAGCTTTCCAAGAATTTTTTTTAAAACTTGATTTTGTATGATGAAAAAATGAAACAGAAAAAATTCAAACGTAACACTTTATTTATCAATTCAATTTTTGTGTTACAACTTATAAGATTGCAAGATTAATAATCAATCTTTCATTTAAATAAAACAAGAGCTGCACATACATCATCAGCAACTAAATTAGGAACCTTCAACTACAGTGAAAAACAATTGTTATAAAACAGGGAAAGATTTTCACTGCTTTTTCACAAAGATTGATTATTTTCCAGAAGTAAGAACCAGCTATTTATTTCGCCAAAAACATCTAGTAGTCACTAAATTAGGATGCTTCATTCTTTGTTTAGATAAAAGTATACGTGATGATTTTTTTTATTTATTTATTTAAAGGAAGCTATTAGAAAAAGTGCAAAAATAATAATTTTTTTTTAAAATCTGAGAATTAATACAAAAAATATGAAAATATAAGTTGAAATTTCAATCACATTCGTAATGCGTTCTAAATTTTAATGACTACAAAGGCAATCCTTTTATTAGGAAATTCCTTTGTTATGATTCAGATTCCTTATTGAATCTTTCAGTGTTTTGCATTTTACGATTTTTGTTTTAACTTTCAGATTTTTTTCTTGGGGAGGGGACAAATTTTTTACTTTTTAAAGATTTTTAATTAGATATAATTTCGACTTTTTGATTTATTTTGTATTTATTGGTACAATTATCGTGGAAACTTCTGGTCTGTTTGTCTTTTCCTCAAATTCATTAACAGGTAACATCACTAGTATGAACTCAAATTTTATTTCACATAAATTAATTATAACATAGTATTATCCTCAGAAACACTCAATTTAAGAAAAAAGAATTCAGAATTCTAACACATATGGAACATTCTTCCTCATACATTCTTCCTTATGTGTTAGAATTCTAACACATAAGGAAGTGAAGGTATAGTAATCTTATTTTGAGGTCCGATTTTAATTACAAGTTTTAATTATTACGCATATTAAACGATAAAAATTAAGCATAGTTCTTTGTGTGACATCACACTCATAAATATCAACAATTTTTAGTTTATTTTTATTTATTTATGTGTATTTATGCACATTTCAATAAAAAAATGTTTCTATTTCGGACTGTAATATTTGAAACCTACAATGTATCAATATTAAAATTTAATGCAGTTCTAAATTTTCAAAAGGTTAAACTATCATCAGTTGATAGTTCAATTTCTTCAATTTGCAGTGAAGAAAATTTCATGCATCCTTACTTCAGCATAAATTAAGTGAATCGTTTGAGTTTTATTGAGTGCTAAATTCGAAAAACAAATTCACTCAGATTTTTTAGAAAAAGAAAATTTGCTAAGTCCGTCATATCTAAGATTAATAGTATTTGAATCTAGTGTAAGTGAAATTCTTGAATAATATAAAGAATTCTGTAAGATTAATTGACCTGATATCTATCCCAGTCGGAATAATAGTTATAATTTTGAGCATTTTTGCCGCTTTTTCTTCATTAACTTTAAATATGCATTTAGAATATTTTAATGATATCAAATAAAATTTTCATTTTTCTGTAAAAATGTTTAACATGGAAAGAAACCTTTCATAGAATGCCTACTTCAGACATTTTTTTTTTCCAAATAGTTTTAACAATAACACATTTTAAGGATATTTTCTTTTAAAATAATTTTAAGAAAAAAGTAGTAGAACTCATCTTAAATTTCAGAAAAGGACAAAGTTTTGTTGGAATCATTTTTAGAAATTATGTTTCTTCTGTCTTATTAAAGATCGATTTTAGTAGTATCGTTGAGTATAATTGAATTACTTTAAATTTAATTTGCGAAACAAATTTGTTCAATATTACTTTTTTTTTTCGAATAAAAATTATGGAAATTGTTCTTAAAACTTTAAGTTTTTAAAAAAATTCGAAAGATAATAGGAAATCAATGCTTATCTAGAGTTTTAACTTCAAATAATTTTTGAAAAAAAAAAGCGTTTTAAGGTCTCAATAAAAGTTGGTGACAATATTTTATCAAGAAGCTCGTTTTTGACTTAAAACCAAAATCTCAGATAATCATTAAAATATTATTCGAATGTTCCCTGTATATAACGCAAACTCTATATGATAAAATTTTTAAAGATGATTTCAATTTTTAAAAAAGCTAAAAAGTTTTAAATTAACATGGAAAAAAATAATATTTGTACATATATTCGCATTTAAGGAGATAAATTTGTCTGATTGATAACTTTAATTTTATGATGATAAGCAATGCTTTCACTGGAATGCTTGGTTACTGCAATAAAAGATAAAATTGCACTAAATGATATGTAAAATTGATTAAGAATGAATTTAGTGAAATTAATCAAATTCAATTTTAAAAATTAGCTGTAAATCACAGTTTCTTTTAAGTTTTTGACTTGAAATATTTGCCCTTTTCCGAAATTAATCTCCAAATTTGCATAAGAAATTTTTAATTGAAATTTGTGTATGAGGCGGGATAAAGATTTCAGATTTTGATTTCGAGTGATATGTTAAATTTTAACAAGAGTTTTCTTAACTAACATCATGATATAAAATCAGGAAGTTCCTTTTTTTTTTTAATTTACAAATAATTTCGATTTTTTAAGTCAATAGTGTTGTCATATTTCTACACTGAAAAAAAAAAGAGCTTTCACATCAAATATTTTGATTGCGTGTCTCTCATATAGAAATTACGATACAATTTACAATCCTGAGCAAAATTATAAGTTCATAAAGAGTTGTCTTTCTATATGCATTTATATATTTTTTCATTTCAAGAGCATGAGCATGAGCATGAGCATCGGCATGCAGATGTCACACTTGAAGAGGCATTTGGGTTTTGAGCAGCATCTCCGTGTTGAAGCTGGACGTTGGAGTGTCCAAAGTGTAGTGATTGGTGCAGTATTCTTTGATGCGATCACAAGCTTCGATCATCAGCTCTTCAGGAACAGTCAGAACGATTCGGAAGTAATTCGGATAATCAAAGCACTGAAAAGCAAACGGGGAATTGATTTGGGCACTGAAATACTCGCTGGAATAAACATTGATCAAAAGTATAGCAAGCAGAAAGCAATGCATTTGATGTGAAAGCATTATACATTACATTACTGGATTACTGGAATAAGCATTGATAAAATGAGTAATAATCAATGAGTAAGGCATTTAATGCGAATGCATTCGCCACTATAATAGACTAGCCCAAACCCTCTTTAACATGTTCGTTGCCATGATTCCTGCCTGTAATTCGGAACAATATCTAATGAGATACTTCCTCCTTGCTATCTCTTAATTGAGTAGAAAATTGAATATCCAATTAGATTTTCGGTGTGATTCACATGCGATTCACGCGGTAAGTAACTTGCCAAAACGAAGAAATATAAATTAAATATAGATGTGTCCTACCCGCATCAAATGCTACAATAAATGAGAATTTTTTCTGTCACTTTAATGCAGGCGATACGCCATTCAACTTGTTATTCAACTTGTTCGGTGACTTTTCTCACTAGTGGATTGACAAAGCAATACCTTAACAATTATGAATAATGACTGGAGAAAAGCATGTTTTGATTGACTGCCATGTTTGACTTTAAAAATATTAAATATATGTACTGACATTTCCCAAACTTCAGATAGCAAGCTCGTGACATTGATATACCCAATGGTAAAATCAAACATTTTGAAGTCCTTCGAAGTGCATATTATGAAAGATTTTTTTTTAATAAATTGGTCCATTTAGTTTCTAATTTCGGCATATTTTTAACATCATATTAATCTCACGTCCAAGGTATTGATATAACCAATGACGGAATCGGGCATTTTTGCGACAGTAGCCTTTTGAAGAATGAAGGCTTTTTTTTATTAAAATGGTTCGTTTAGTTTCTAATTTCAGCATATTTTTAATATCATAGTAATCTCATGTC
>JAPMOR010099007.1:71773-87475 GCA_026543865.1 Argiope aurantia
GCATATTTTTAATATCATAGTAATCTCATGTCCGAGGCATTGATATAGCCAATGGCGGAATCAGGCATTTTTGCGGCTCCTCAGCAATGCATATTATGAAGCAGTGCAATTATGAATAATGACTTTACTTTTACAAGTACTTTTTATTAATAAATTTGTTCGTATAGTTCCTAATTACGATATATTTTCAATCTAACATCTTATTAATATAATGCACGAGTCAATTATATACCCAATGGCGAAAGCATGCATTTTGGACTCTTATTCAGATTTTATTTTTATTTTCGCTGCTTTATTAAGATGCGCATATTTTTATTTATTTTGACTCATTATTGTGATGCATTCGCTTTGGGGTCAATTTTATTTACGCAGCCGCTCCATGTTCACGAATACTATGTAATAGATAAAACGTGATGAAACAGGTAAAAATCTGATCAGTTATATTTGACAAAGTGTTTAGTATTATCCTTGCATTTTATAATTCATAGAATTTGTGTTTTTTATAAATTTAGTTATTTGGCTATTAAGCTAATAAATTTTTTTTTATATACAAGGTGTTCAAAATTAAAACACTCCTACTCGGAGCTCTCTATACAATAAACTACTCAGTGTAAAGGTTCCAAAATTGTTGAACATATTCAAGACATGGGTTAACGGATTATAGGGAAACAATTAGTTAAAAAAAACGATAGATGGTGCTGTTCAGCAGAAAATATGCTGAAAAGATACAAATAATCACAAAAATTAAACCACGTGGTATGGATTTTTTTTCTTTCTAGAATGGAAAATAGAATATGGAATTTGTATTGCTAATATGAAAAAAAGAAGATAAAAAAGTGAAGAAATGAAACTGCCATTGTAACTGCAATTTCGTCCTGTAAGCACGAAATTTGCATAAACTCTTGGTTTGCTACTGCTATTCTGAGTATAAAAGGGATAAAGCTAGGAAAATGTCATTCTTATCAGCGATGGATTCGCGCTTTGCTTGTGAAATTGTTTTATAAAAACAAAGGAAATGTTTAAGCTGCACTTCGAGAGTTTTTGACTCTAGAATTTACTCAGAGGACCAGGAGTTACCTAAATGCTTGGAAATTCTGTTGTACCCCAACTGTAACAGCTCCAAAGTCTTGATTCAATTTCTTTTATGCAAGATGAAGCGTATCCATACATTGGACTCTGTGTACTGCAGTTTCTTAAGCAACATTTTACTAATGATAGAATAATAAGTTGTGCGTTTCCGGCAACCTAACCATCTCGTTCTACACATCTTAATCCCTGCAATTTTTGGTCTGGTGGTAAGGTCTCGGTTTGTGAGCCGTAGGGTTTCAGGTTCGAGACCCGATTCCACCGAAGAACCGTCGTGTGAGGGGATCTGTTGCACGTTAAATCCGTCATGCCAAACGTCCTCCCGCTGGTGTGGTGTGGAGAGGGGGGTGCCAGCTCAGGCGTCGTCCTCGTCATCTGACCGTGGTTCAAAATTACGAGGTCCGTCCAAAAATAGCCCTAGTGTTGCTCTACAACGAGACGTTAACATAACTAAACTAAACTAAACCCTGCAATTTTTGGCTTTGGAAATTCTTAAAAAGTCTTATTTATCGAGGACGTCTGGTAACCTCCACAGATTTGAAAGACAGTATCCATCTGCAGGTGAGAAGCTTCTGAATCCATCGATTACTGTCCACATTTGAACAAGCTGTTCACAGAGTGCAGATTTTACATCCGAAAGAAGGGAACCATATTGAGCAGTTTCCCCTGCATCGATAAGATCCTTGTGATTGAATGTTTGATACGTTCGAATAAAATGTTTTATAAATGTCTATTTTGAGTCTTTTCAGCTTATTTTTTTTGTACATTTATCGGTATTTCTGGAACTTTTTTCGCGTAATCCGTTTCCCCATGTCTTGAATAGCATGTTCAACAATTTTGGAGTCTTTTCACTAAGTATTTCGCTGAGTAGAGAGCTCGGAGTAGGGGTGTTTTAATTTTCATCACCTTGTATATAAAATCGGTTTGCCTGCGCGTTGCCGGAATTCCCTTTCATAATTAATCTGATGGGTTCTAACTAATAAGTTCGTATTACTAGATTAAATTACCTCTTAATATTCTTATAAAATC
Source organism: Argiope aurantia (assembly GCA_026543865.1). Classification (NCBI taxonomy): domain Eukaryota; kingdom Metazoa; phylum Arthropoda; class Arachnida; order Araneae; family Araneidae; genus Argiope; species Argiope aurantia. Next base: position 73,889 of record JAPMOR010099007.1, read on the forward strand.
AATAGAAATCCGGCATCCATTTAGAAATTTTACAGAAAGTTATGTATTGTCAACTTCAACATTATTAATCAAATATCATGGTATTTGATAAAAATTTTAATATTCTACTCTCGTGAATGTATTCATTGTGAACATAAAGGTCATTCATATTCACCTCTTGTTCATTTTTATGTTTTTATTTTTATCAGTATATAGCAGATACATTGTAACTCTTACAACAGAGAAATGATTACAATCTGATGTTAACACGCCCATGGACATCTAGATTACCAAAGAGTATAATAAAATCACACTTATAAAATTCTGAAAATTTGTTTGTTTTCATTTTATGCGTCTTGACGTGAACATGGATGTGATATCAAGTTTTATTTCAACAAGTAGAGAGGCGTATGCCGCTTTGTCCACAAACGCGTTAAAAAACTACGGTCATTATCAGGCATTTGATGAAATATTTACAAAAGGTGTCTAAATATTTAGTAAAAACGCGTGTAACAGTGACTTACTACTCCAGGAAGGCAGAACACAGACTGTTCTGACATTAAGCATTCCACAAAATCCATATCGTGCTTGAACTTCGGAAAACAAGATTTCTGTATACCAACCTTGGAATAAAAAAAAACCATTATAAGATATATAAATGAGAATTTAAACGTTATAAAAGCAATTTAATAAAATATAATTAATTTCTATTAATCTATTCTACTTTTAACTTTCACGTTCAAAGAGAAAGTATTATAATTACCAAAATTTTCAGCTTTGAGATTTGATTGAATCTTCATGTTTTAGATTTCCCCGAACCCGAAGAAAGAAAAAAAAATTTCGGTATTATCTCTGCCCGTCTGTAAACTTGAGTACTCAAAAACGCAGCATGTTAAAAGAAAGAATAATGTATGTGATTTTCCCACAAAACTTGTTGATTGCTATAAAAAATTTTAAATTCCTATTTTATATAGATATGTATATATAATTCATATTTTATATGGATATATTTATCTTTCTCCGTCGAATACTTTTTTTTCAGATTTTAAAGGTAGAAGGAAAGAGTGACTACTTACCATCATGTACATGGCGCCTTTTGGCATGACTGGGCACAAACCAGGGACATCGTTCAAAATAGAATACGCCAAAGTGGCGTTTCTCTGAAAAGAGAAGTACTCGTGAAATCACTTTTAACTGATTTCATGCATGCAAAAATTATATTCGTATGAGAATAGAGATCTCAGCAATTTTATCAGACAGTAGTATTTTTTATAAAAATAATTTTCGTAGTTTGAAAAATCTGTTTTAATTTAAATTTGTATCTTGTTTTTATGATTCACATAAATTATACAGGATGTTTCAAAAGTTCTCCGACAAATTTAAAAGATATGTCAATCATATAGAAACAAGTCCTTTTTAGAATGAAATATGGAATCACAAATTAAAAGAGGCTTTGTAACGACAAAGGGCCTTCTATTATTGAACTAAGCGAATGAATATGATACAGTATAAAAAGTACACAAATCAAGTTTATTCGAATACAGATTAGTTAGAGAACAAAAGAATGATAAGAATTTCTGAAGTATCGCTTCATACAAGTCTTTTGAGTATTGTATTGATTTGTATTGTAAGTACTCCAAAGATAGTTGTTGATACTGCATTTTTATTTGTACTGCTTGTGATATGCAGTTTTGCCCTTTACACAAATGTTTTAAAATAATTCTAATAATCTATATTTCATTAAATCTTTGTTGTACACTTTATCTGTTGTTTCTCATTTTTAAATGACTCATTATATTTTGCTTATTTAATAGACAAAGGGCCGTCCGAAGTGGCATCTCTTCGCGATTTCTGTTTAATTAATTAATTAAAATCATTCATTTCTGTGTGCCCAAAATTCTCTCAACGTTCATCTGAAGACATTTGAACCATCCTGTGTATTATCTCTACTACTACTAAGGATGAATGAGAGTATGTTGGCGCTGGTAAGAAGGCTGTGAATCTGAAAAGTTTATTTTTAATCACATACAGCATTATCAGAAAATTTATTTTGTGACCACATCACTGCAAATAATAACATAAGTATCGTGAAAAATGCATCACAGGCACCATTACAACCGTCACAAGATGAAACTACCACAAGCCATCGACAATTGGGTCCTAGCCAGTTAACATATTCTTTTACCGGTGGGGTGATTGGGAAACTATTTACTTATGCAGTAACTTTTCATTTTACTGCTCGAGGTGACTCTGTCTCTCTCTCTTACAAATGACTATCGACTGAAGTAGTAACTTTATTCGTCTCGGTTTATAAATCTTGTAAATTGGAAGTCTCCAAAGCTGGGATACTTTTTTGCAATGACCTTGTATATTTCAGGCAAAGATTTGACGAGTACTCAATAAAGCAATGGGTCTCAATAAAGGAATTATTGTTAATCACATTAAACAATATCAAAAGATGGATTTTCAGACCCCCCTCCTCCCACTGCAGATGATAATGCTGGCGTTGTGAAACCCGCATGATGGACTACATTATGATCATCACAAGCGTGAAACCTCCAGAACTTAATTTGGGAGTAAACCAGTTCACATCATCATTATTTCGCCGGCGGAGTAATCGTGAATATGTTTGCGGATAGGGTAATTTCTAATCTTCCTGCTCGTTGTGATTTCTCATCCTCTGAGGTAGTCATTAAAGTCCAAACTTCACTCCTTAATTTATATGTTGGATTAATACCTTGTATTCAGTTTGTAAATCATGCCTTTCAAAATTGGGATATTCTTTTGCAATAAGCATACCATTCTAAGATTTGATAATTACACAATGAACTAATGAGTATAAAATTAATTACCTGGACAGTCTCAATGTTGTCTTCGAAAAAGGTCTCCGGGGTGTCTTTCAGAATGGAGGGCAGAGCCCCTTGGATGAGGGTGTTGCTTCCGATTATTCTTTGGCTGAGGGCCTGAAGGCCAGATCGAACCTAGAATAGAATACATTTTTCGACGTTTTTAGTAAATATGAAGATTTTCTCAGATATACATAATTTTAAAATTGGTTGGGATTCTTTGTACTTGGAATATTTTTATACTTATATTTATGAACCCCTCATAAAATAAAACTTATATATATTCCAAATAAATTTTCAAAGGGAGATCTTTTAGTGAAGTATTTTGAATCGTGATTACGAATTGAATAGCATGGCAATAAGTAATGAGAATGCGTAGTCACGATTTGTTATAAAATTTCAAAGAATATTATTTGCAGACAGAAAAAGAAAAGAAAAAAAACCTCACGAGTGCTCTAATACATTCAAAATTATATTTTAATGTTGTGTTTCGAAGTTTGTTTTTTAAAATTAATAGCAGGATTTCAAAAATATTAAAATATTGCATTATCGTCAGGAACAGGAAATAGTACAGAATTTTTGAAATTTCGCACATGAGAGAACGAATGAAAGATTGATAACAATATTCCATTCTTAAAACAAGAAAGAGATAAGTTAAATTAAATAAAAGATGTAAAATGTTGAAAACGTGAGTGATAAAAAAACTCATGAAAAAAAATCAAAAGGTGTATATTCTGATGCTTTGTACAGGTAATGTCAAAACCGAAACTAATGACTAGTCAATGCAAATCAATTTAAGTACTGATAAAGATTAAGTATTTATGTATTGTACCAGGTGCATTACTCTATCTTCTCTTTTGGGATAATAGATGGCGATGACTGATTAGGTATGCATATCCCATAGTGCATTGCGATTGTTATTACAATGAAATGAGATGCTGTTCTGAGAGATGCGCGCGTTAATGTCTCGTCTTGTCTTTAGTATTTGTGTTTGTTTTGTGTGAAATGTGATCATTCGCGAAAATATACGTCCTCTTGCTTCTATTACAAAAATCACAATGATCTTCATTCCACTACATTGGCACCAACGAAAAAGAATTTCAGATGCAAATGATGAAACAAAAGAGATGTCGTCCCGACTATTGCAAGAAAAATTTCCCGCCAGCAGAAAATTATTATAATTTGGATCGCACATATCAAACTACCTGTACACAATGATTATCTTATCTATCTATCCAGAACAAAATTTATGGTAAAAATTAATAATAAATTAAATATATGATGCTCATTAAATTTTAATAAAAAATTATTTTTACTAGAATATCTAAAAATTATTAACTTTAAATTTTACTAAGAAGTTATAAAATTTTATTTTTATTAAATTTTAAACTGTGTACCATTATTAAGCGTAATATTTCTTTTTTTTTTGGTATTTATATTTTTTATAATAACAACTACTAAAAATTAAAATTTATAATGATTAGTAATTTTACTAAAAATTTTATTTTTATTGAAACTTTCATTAAATTATTAAATATTTTAAAATTTTATCAAAAAGTTATAAAATTTTATTTTTATTAAAACTTATAACTGTACATTTTTATTAATTATTTGATTTTTTTTTTCCTTCCATCTGTATAAAATAAAATTTAGCATAAAAATTACTAATAATTATCATTTATTATGATAATTAAATTTTAATAAGATTTTTAGTTTTAATAAACCTTTTTATTAAATTATTGTCTTTTAAATTTTATTAAAAATGTTATAAAATTTTATTTTTATTAAGATGTATAACGATACATTATTATTATTTAATTTTTTCTACTTACAAAAAGTACACAAATAAACAAAAGCAGTACTGTAACCTGTCGAAAAATTTAACTTTGAGTTTATCTGAATATCTGAAGTGCATGAATTTAGAAAAAGTATTTTTACTTTCTTGTATATAAACATAGAGAAAATATTGTGATTGTCAAAAAATTCAATAGTGGATCGTCTGTTAGTACGAAATGCTTAATGATGCCTACGATGTCATACCAATGTTTTATTGTATTCAAAACATCGAACGACATTTTGAAAATATCTCGTACTTAATGGCGTTCCTTTAGTAAGAATAATTTGTATCATATTAATACTGTTAACTTTGGTCTATTGTTTTGTGTAGGTGAATTCCCTTTGGATTTTTTGTGGGTTTGAAACTATTTTATTACGCATATTTTGCAATTTTTAGGGGAAAAAACGTTAACCACAAAATATTATACTGCTGTTATATATACTCAGCAGAAACTCAAAGAACTGTTCGAAAAAAATTAAATTTTATGTCTAAAATTTCATTCGGTAATGTCTAAATATCTAAAAAAAAATGTATCGACACAGAGGAAACCGTGAAGTGTATCGGGACCCCAAGCACAGAGGGACCCTTGTACGAAAAGATTAAAATCGTTAAGACTAAAGAAAGTAATATGAGGGTGATCCTCATATTACTTTCATTTGTTATTTGTTATTCCGGATTATTATCATTTGTTATTCCGGACTCTCAAGTCTTTAGTTACAGCGTCGAACTAACTTCAATACTTTCAAAGACAATATCTTATTTTAATAATATAAAGATTCTTCACAGAAAAACTACTCTGGATAAAAATTTTGATTAATATATCATGATTATCTGAAAAAATATTTGGTATTGTTTATTTTAGGCAAAAAAGAGTTCTTATTTATATTGTTACGAATCGGTAATGCTGCTTCCCGACACGGTTAGTTCCAATGCAGAAAAGACTGTTTTGCGATCAGCTTTATTGGATGTTGATTGGATGCCGGATCAGTGACTCCCGGCGACAATTTAGCGACTTTGGCGACAAAATGGATAATAATGGATTCTTGAAGAATTTTAGCGATAGAGCCAATTGGAAAAGAGATATGCTTGATTGTTCGAGAGCCTTCTCTGCCACGTCTCGGAAACTATAAAAGGCCGTGAGACCGAACTGGACACAGTCTTTGAATTCTTATCTGGTTAATAGTTGAACGAGTTCCCTCCTTAAGGAACCTTTTTGCTTTTGTTTTAATGTCTGTAATCTTCTAAAGCTGGTGTGCCACCTGGCGGAGATATCGGGTAATGGTACAAAGAAAGATTATAATGAAAATTGATTTTGAGAAAAATAAACGAGGTAGTTAAATAACTATCATAGATAGCCTATTATTAATTTTTGTATTTTTAAAAGATACCTCTTTAGTATTATATCGTCCTAAAGATATTAAGCCGCACAATTGGATCAGTCCTAAACATATTAACAAAGCCTTATAGTTCGAAACTATTGTAATTTCTATAAAATTCATTAATACAATGAAATTGTACAATTAAATCAATGAAATTGTAAGACATTTTAATAGAGAAGTCCATCTTTTTTTTTTTTTTTTTTCGTACCTCTTTTCCAAAAATTCCTTGACGGTCATGAATAAGTATCCAGCCCATTCTCCAACCAGGAACTAAAAATCTGAAAAGAAAAGAAATGAATTTCGTTCAAATAATCCATTTTAAAGAAGAATTTTAACTTTGCTGTATTATATAGTTGTAATATATATTACAGCTGTTATTCAAATTTTTTTCTGCAACTTTGAATTTATACTTATTTTTTTCTTTTCAATATTTCGTAATATTTTTATTTTATTATTAACTCAATACTCAACATTATTTGGGAATCGAATTTCTTTTAGTAAATTCAAATTTAAAAACAATTTTTTTTATCATTTCTGATTTCATTCAGTTCGTAATATATATTCATACCTAAGTTATTCTTAATGAATAATGAAGTTCACACTCAGATATCTTAACTCTTCAATGTATTAATTTTTTCCAAAAAAAATTTCATTTTTTTTAATTGAGAGTGCTGCATGTTCTGTATACGAACTACAAGGTTCCACAGATATTGCAGTTCCTAGTCATTTATTACATATTAGGAAATACATATCCATATCCAGTATTACATATATTAACCTGTTAAGTTTATTTTTTTAAAATAAAATCATATACGATCGAGCTTCTGAAAAAGAAAAGATAAAAAATTCTTTCCTTAGGTGAGGAAAGAACTCACAGCCTCGGCATTTCCCGCAGATACTGCCTTATGAGTACCGCGCGCTAACCAATTGCGCCACTAGGGACACATGAAGCGTATTCGCAGAACAAAAGGAATGAAGTTCTTACCCAATTTGAAGAAAAAAAACATGCATTTTTATTCCGCCTCTCTTAATTTTTTTTTTGAAAAACATGTTACTTAAAACATGTTTTTAAGTACATATTTGTTATTTTGTAATTGAAATCAATACTAAGCTGACCCTTCGAATAAAAGGTACATTTCCCCAGGTGAGGATCGAACTCACAGCCTCGGCATTCCTCGCAGATACTGCCTTATATGTACCTCGCGTTGATCAATTGCGCCGCTGGGGACACATGCGTCTGTTTCGCAGAACAAATGCACTGAAGTGTTTAACTAAGTGAAGTGTTAAGCAGTGAAGCGTTAACGCGCTAACCAATTGCGCCACTGGGGCACATGAGGCGGATTCGCAGAACAAAAGCGGTGAAGGTTTTATCCAGCATTTTATGTTACATATTCAAATCAAACAGAGGTCGGTCCCAGACGAGCAACATTATTGGATAATCATTTTGTAACCGGAAGTACGTTGTATTTCCGGTTTAACTGTCATTGGATGTTTGTTCTTTTTAAGTATAAAGAACAGACATTGCCTGTGTGTGTATATACCGTAACTGTATACTGTGTAAGATGCAGACCTTTTAGTTTTTCATTAAAATAATTTGATTTTAATCTATATGCCTGGACTTTTATACTCTGCTATTTTTGTTGAGAAAAACTCCAACATGGTTATAAGCCCAGGTGATCCAAAAACCTTTGCCGTAAGATCCGTGTTTATGAACTGAAAGAACAAGTGCTGCTAATTGTTGTGAATTTTTACTAAGCCGAAGAAAATATGAATTCAGATTTTTTGTCTTTTGTGTTCCCGAAACTCGACGATTCGAACTATTCGTCATGGAAGGAAGACATGAAAGTCTTGTTGATGGATCGCGGCTGTTGGAATTCGGCAATGATTGAAGAAAACCTTATCCTGAAGAAACTACTCAAAAAGAAAAACTCGAGTATGAATGGAGAAAGCAGCGGTGTTACATGGGCCGCGGTGGCCTGGTGGTAAGGTCTCGGCTTCGGAAACGGAGGTTTCAGCTTCGAGACCCGATTCCACCGAAGAACCGTCGTGTAAGGGGGCCAGTGGCACGTTAAATCCGTCCTGACCAAACGTCCTCCCGCTGGTGTGGTGTGGTGTGGTGTGGTGTGGAGAGGGGGGTGCCAGTTCATGTGTCGTCCTCGTCATCTGACCGCGGTTCAAAATTACGAGGTCTGTCCCAAAATAGCCCAAGTGTTGCTTCGAACGGGAGGTTAATATAACTAAACTAAACCAAACCAGCGGTGTTACACAAAAATTTATCAGGGAATCGAAAGAAAACTTCTTCCATTGATACGGCACACGACTGATGGGAAAGAAGTAAGGAATATTTTAAAATATAACTTTGAACCTGTATCTAAAGCTCGATTAGCTGTTTTAATAGATGAATTTTTCGAACTAAGATTTAATCCAGAACAAGAACAGATCGGTATTTTTTGCAAGCGTGTCAGTGAAAAGAAAAACCAAGTTAAGGAAGCGGGCTTCGAAATTCCTGATCTGTTGGTCGCACTGCAGCTTATCAGAAGACTACCAGCTGGATATGATCACTTGGTTCAAATACTCTGTAGAATGAAGGATGCATAGTTTACACACTTGGAAGTTGAAAGACAACTAATAAATGAATCGGGGAAAATCCAATTAAAGAAAAAGGACTTGAATACTACGGAGAACGTATACAATGTCGGATCATCTCTTGGGAAATAAATTAGCAATATGTTGAACGAAGTGAAAACATGTTGGAAACTACAAGATTTCCTGGTCAATACAAGAAAAACGGTAACCCTAAAGGTGTGGGGCCGTGGTGTAAGTATTGTTCCCGGAAAGGACATAATGAATCCAAGTGTTACAAGAAATCACAAAAAGAAAAGAAAGCTTTCAATGCAAAAAGTATATTTTATATATATAATCCATCAGCTGAAGTTTTTGCAGTATCGAAGGATTTGGAGCAGTTTCTGGTAGATTCAGCTTCTACTTCTCATTTTTGTTGTGAGCGAGATTGGTTCATGAACTTCAGAGAACTTTCCCCCACCATAGCATTATTGGCTGATAAAAGACACGCATGTGAAGTAAAAGGGGTAGTTGATATTGATTTTTGTATTAAAGATGTTAAAGGTAATGTGCATATAACTTTAAAAGATGTTTTGAATGCTCCCAACATGAGGAGAAATTTAATTAGTGGAGCAAAAATGGATCTTGCCAGTTTAAAAATTGGTGTAATGATGTTATGCGGGTATATAATTCTAATAATGAATATTTCTTTTCTGTATTTCGGCAAGGAATGTTGTATATAGTATATAGTTATCCTTTATTAGAAAATGTAATGCATACTAGTGTAGATTTAAATGTAATACATAGAAGATTATGTCATGTTAATGTTCCTATGATTAAGGATATGAGTAAAAATCATTCAGTTAAAGGATTAGAAGATGTAAATGTTAAAACGAAATATGAGCCTTGCATTGCTTGTAATCTAGGTAAAGCAACTAGAGCTTCTCTGAAGAATGTTGTTTATAAATGGGTAACAAAATCTGTTTTGGAAAAGGTGCATATGGGCTTATGGGGACCAGCATCTGTCAATTCTTTGGGAGGCAATAAATATTTTTTATCGATAATTGATGATTTCTCTAGGAAAGTAGATGTATTTACTCTTAAGAATAAAAACGAAGTATTTACCGTTTTTAGAGAATACTTATCTAGGGTAGAAAGAGAATTGGGTTTGAAGCTTAAAAGTGTTAGAACAGATAACGGCATGGAGTTCTGCCATAAAGAATGTGAAAAATTTCTAAGAGAGCTGGGTATTAAAAGTGAACGAACAATCATTTTTACACCGGAATTAAAAGGGGTCTAGGAACGATTTAATAGACCTAGTATGGATGCAGTCAGAAATTTGCTACTGGATAGTGGATTACAACCAAGAGTTTGGGCGGAAGCACTCCAGAACTATGTGTATACTAAAAACCGATGTATTCACAAATTAACTGAGGGAAAAACTCCTATTGAATTAGGATCGGGAAGTAAACCTTCCATTAAACATTGTCATATATTTGGTTCATTAGCATATGTGTATGTTCCAACAGCTTATAGGAATAAATTGAAACCCAAAGCTAAGATTGGAATATTTATGGGTCATGCAGTAAGTAGAATAGGATATAGGGTATGGCTACCAAAAGAAGGAAAGATTGAAGAAAATATTAATGTTAAAATGGATGAAACAAAAAACGGGGTTCAAACTTTATTTGGTAAAATTAAAAGGTGTGATTATGCTTGGTATCAATTGGATCAAACTTTGAAAGACGGAAGTTATACGTAGTTACAGGATGATAAAACTTGTTTACCGGAAAATTTACCCTTGTTAGATATTTCAACTTGGGAAATATTAGAAAAACCTAGAAAAAAAGCAAGAGAGTAGATGTATTCTATTATCCACCTAGTAAAGAACGACTTAGATCATTAAACGATGCTAAAAGATATAGCGAGAAAAACAATTTAGCCTTTGATCCAGATCAGTTTAATTTTAAACCAACAAACAGTAAATACGCGTTTTGATCAAAAATCGGATAGTGGGGAAGAAACTGATTCGGACTCTCTAGGTGAAGCGAACTGTGTAGATGATATTTTTCAACATGAGATATACATGTCCGAAATTCCAAAAACGTATGCAGAAACTCAAAATTCTCCAGATATGGGATGCCAGTAAATGGGATGAAGCCATGTCGGAGGAAATTGAAATGATGCAGAGTAGAAAGGTCTGGGATCTATTCGAGCCAAATTCTAATATTGAAGTTTTAGGTTGTAGGTGGGTATATAATATTAAGCATGACGAGAAAAATAACGTGAGGAAATACAAATCGAGACTAGTTGAACAAAGTTTTAAGCAAAGACATGGTGTTCATTTTACTGATGTTTTTGCACCACTTGTGAATTTTGATGCAATAAAATTTCTATTTGTTTTGTTAGTATGTATTTTAGGCTGGACCCACGCTCAAATAGATGTTAAAGCAGCCTATTTATATGGAAAACTTGATACTCCTGTTTATATGCAGCAGCCAGAAGGATTTGTTGTAAAAGGATGCGAAAATCATGTTTGCCGGCTGCATAAGAGTATTTATGGTTTACATCAAAGTGGAAGACAGTGGAATATAGAGTTAAATAAGATTTTAATAAAACTTGGTTTTCAGCAGAATGAGCTGTGTAATGGTTTATATAGTAAAACTGATTGTATTCTGTTAGTGTATGTAGATGATATAGTTCTCTACAGAAAATCTCGAAGAGTTCTTGAAAATTTAATTTCAGATTTAAAAAGTAAATTAGAAATAACCGAATTAGGACCAGTTAAATACCTTCTGGGTGTCGATTTTGAGCAAATAGGAAATTGCGTGTATTTGCACCAAAATACATATATAAATAAACTTATGATTAGATTCAAGAATTTACATAAAAAGCGAGTTTCATTACCTTTGAAAGTAGGTTGTATCTTGCAATATAGAGGTGTAAAAGAAAATGAGATAGAGGAAACGGAATTGTTGAGACAATTTCCGTACCGAACTCTAATTGGATGCTTATACTTTATCGTGAATAGGTCCAGGACGGACATTGAATTTGCTGTAAACACTATGTCACAATTTTGTAATGGATATACTTATCATCATTGGACAGTTGTAGTTGATATATTAAATTATGTGTTTGAAACCAGACACTATGAGATAAATTTGTCAGACACTAGAAGTAATATGTTAACTATGCATTCAGGTTCCAGTTGGGAATGCAAGGTAAATGATATATACTTCAACAAGTTGCTATATAATGTTTTTTTGGAAATGTACCCATAGTTCGGAAATCTCAAATACAAAAATGTATTGTTTTAAGCTCAATGGAAGCAGAATTTATAGTTTTAACTGAGAGTGTAAAATGTATTATTTGGTATTCAAAAATTCTAAAGGAACTTAATTTAATTGATTTTGAGATTCCTGAAGTGTACTGCGAAAACCAAGCTGCCATTCATTTTTCGAAAAATAATGTTGAGAATATTAAAACAAAACATATTGATATTAAATAAAAATTTATTCAAAAATTATTATCTGAAGATAAATTTTAGTTTAAATATTGAAATTCTAAGAAAGATTTGGCTGATTTCTTAACAAAACCTCTTATAAAAGAGAAACTTTATTCTGTAATAAAGCATATATTTAAAATGTATTCTGTACCGATGGGACCTAATGTTGCATATTCCAATCAAGCAGAGGTCGGTCCAAGAGGAGCAACATTATTGGGTAATCATTTTGTAACCGGAAGTACGTTCTATTTCCGAAAAAACTGTCATTGGATGTTTGTTCTTTTAAGTAAAAAGAACAGACATCGCCTGTTTGTGTGTGCATATACCTTAGCGGTATACTCTGCAAGATGCAGAACTTTTAGTTTTTCATTAAAAGAATTTGATTTTAATCTAAATGCCTGGTTTTTTTATACTCAGCTATTGTTGTTGAGAAAAACACCAATAAGTACCGCGCGCTAAAAAAGTGCGCCACTGGGGACACGCATAAGTCGCATTCGCAGAACAAGAGCAGTAAAGTTTTTACCAAGCATCTTATAGAATAAAACAAACATGCATTTGCATTCCAACTTCCCTAATTCTTTTTGAAAGATATGTTTGTTAAGAATTTTGTAAAGAAATCAATACTAAGTTAACGCTTTCGAATAAGAAGTATATTTCCCCAAGTGAGGATCCAACTCACAACCTCGGAATACCTCGCAGATACTGCCTAGTAAGTGCCACGCGCTAACCAATTAAGCCTGTGGCAAAACATGAGGCGGATTCGCAGAACAAAAGGAGTAAAGTTTTTACAAAGCAATTTATTAAAAAAACATGCATTTGTATTCCATCTCTCCTAAATCTTTTTGAAAGACACGTTTCTTAAGAATTTTGTAAGGAAATCAATACTAAATTAGCGCTCTCGAATAAAAAGTACATTTAACAAGGCGAGGATCGAACTCGCAGATACTGCCTTATAAGTACCGCGCGCTAACAAATTTCTCCACTGGGGACGTTTGAAGCGGATTCGCAGAACAAGAGCGCTAAAATTTTTACTCAACATCTTATAAAAAAAACATTCTTTTGTATTCCACCTCCCCTAATTCTTTTTGAAAGACATATTTGTTAAAAATTCTGTAAGGAAATCAATACTAATTTAACGCTCTCGAATAAAAAGTACACTTCCACAGGTGAGGATCGAACTCACACCCTCGGCATACCTCGCAGATACTGCCTTAAAAGTACCACGCGCTAACCAAATGCGCTACTGAGGACACATGAGTCGGATTCGCAGAACAAGAGCAGTGAAGATTTACCAATCAATTTATTTAAAAAAAAACTAAAAAAACAAGTTTGCATTCCACCTCTCCTAATTCTTCTTGAAAGACATCTTTGTTAAGAATTTTGTAATGAAATCAATACTAATTTAACGCTCTCGAACACAAAGTACATTACCCTTGGTGAGGATCGAACTCACAGCCTCAACATTCCTTGCAGATACTG
>JAPMOR010099015.1:0-15889 GCA_026543865.1 Argiope aurantia
ATTTAACCTTAAAGGAAATACGGAAAAAATTATAAGGACATGTTGTAAAATACTTAAAAAAATGTTTCAATAATCAAGAAAACTACCTTTTTTTCAATCACTTGAATGAGCCGAGAGGTAATAGATCCTGAAAGATCTTTTAAAATGTCCACAAATATTTTTTCCCAAGCTTCTTTGATAGCGACGACAAGATCATGTGTACATTGATACTGTGTGCCGTTTTTATAAACTTCTCGGGCTAGAAGTCCCCCATAAGTTTTCGATTGGATTAAGATCAGGACTTCTCGCAGGCCAATCAAGTAAATTTACAGAATTAGCTTCAAACCAGAGTTTTTTACTCGTAGAAATGTGTATCGAAGCATTATCCTGCTGAAAAATATAGTCCCCTGAAGTAATTAGTGGTGCTTCAGGTAACAAACTTTCTCCTAACATATCAGCATACCTGTCCGAATTCATTTTACGGTTGATAAATACAATTGGAGTGGTTCCATTTGCCGCAAAAGCGCCCCTTACCATAACCGAGCCACCACCATATTGACGCCTGGAAAACACTTCCTTGGACTTTCGCAGATCATACCAAAAATAACGAAAACCATCAGGTCCATCAAGATTGAACTTTTTTTCGTCCGAAAAAATTACATCAGCCCACTTTTGACCAAGAGAAATATATTTTTTGGCAAAGTAAACTCTTCTTTTCTTATGATGATTTGTAAGAGGGGGGCGTGACACTAATTTCCCATAAGAAACTTGAGGATGTTTACTCAAAACATTTTGAACAGTCCTTGTTGAGCATGGTAAACTCAAATTTTGTCTAACTTCATTTACGATTTCTCTTTTCTCGCAAGCTCTCCTTACTATCATTCTTTTTTGTCGACTAGTGAGAATTTCTGGTCTCCCAGTTCGCTTTTTCATACCATACATCCCAGGATTTTTTAGAAAATTATAAACCACCGTTTTAGATCTCTTGATTCTTTTTGAAATTTCTATCCACATTCTCGAAAAGCAACAATTTTTCCTTTTTCAGAGTCAGAAAGTTAAGTTCCTTTGGGCATCGTTTAAAAATTCACGCTGAAAGTCGCCGAGTGGGAAATTCTTTTCGCAAATGAATCTTTTAACTCGGAATTGTCATTTTATGCTTTCAAATATGCAAATTTTTAAATAATTACTGGAGAAAAAGCAATGTTCTTATACTTTTTTCCGTTTTCATTTAGGTTTAAAAATCAAAATTTAAATTTTAGCAGATTTAAAATTGAAAATTTTAATTACTTTACGCATAAAATATTTTAGTTTTACTTCTATTTTTTCTACAAAAATTTGCATTCGATTCTGTAAACAAGGCTTCTAGATTTGGCGATTTTTCGCGTGTCCTTATAATTTTTTCGGGCACTGTATGTTCATATAGACCATAAGAAAAAACGGTACTTTTTGGCTAGCAGAGAAGTTTGTTGTCTTAAATCTCATAACATGGACTTCAGTCTCTAAAATTTGAATACAATTTTTTAATCATTTTCTCTCAAGTAATGCCTTTTTTTTAAATGGCAAAAATGTGAAAGAGCTTGTAACATCAGAGTCGGGATTATTGTTCCATACGGCAATACGAAGTACGGTGTCTACTTATGATTGGTGTTTCAAAGCAGATAACCATTATGCTTTAATATTTTATTATTTTATAATTATCCAAAAATATTTCTTACTGGTTGCCTTAAATTTTTTGATATATTTTCAGTTTGATTTATTTATTTGCCTTTTGTAAATTTTAAGATTTATTCATAAATATGAATTATGAAAAAAAAAGCAACAAAAAGAGAGTTTTTTTAATATTCATATAATTTAATTGATTTGTTTTCTCCTTAGATTCTAAAATGGAAACAGCTGAAGCAACTAATGTAAGTGTTTATGTTTTATCAATATCACAAACAAAAAAACATAATTGCCAAATTTTTATCTGAATAGTTTTATAAAATTTTTCAGATCTTTTCATCAGATTCAGAAAAGATCTGAAATCACAAAAAGGCATAAGCTTAACTTTAAGTAAAAAAAAAAAAAAAAAAAAAAAAAAAAAAAATTGATTGAGTTATCGACCGTTTCATCTGAGTACTTAAAAATACACACAGAAATGCAAAACTCGATAAAGATCCTCTCTTAATTGTTAAATCGAGATAAGATTTGTGAAAAATGCAAATATATGAAATGTTACGAGCAAAAAGACATAATGAGGATTTCTGTTTTCTATGAAAGCATATACCTTTTAAGTATCAGATTGCTCTAATGAATGAAATGAATATTTTATTCATATATTAAAAATATTTTAATTAAAGACTTTCATTCAATTTGAATTTGAAATCAAAAGATCAATTGAAAGTACCTATCGAACCATAAATTTTCAAGTAAATAATGTTATGGACTTTCTTATTGCCGAATATGTAATAATTTTTCAAATTTCAACTTTCAAGTTTTTTAATTAAAGAAAATGTTATAAAATATTTCTGCCATTCTAAAAGTTCTTATAAATCAATAAAATTTGACGTATTATTTATTTATTTATTTATGGTTATTAATCGCCTATTTGAAAAGAAATAACTTTGATTAAACTTTTTTAATGTTTGTAACCCTTTCACTTCAGCAAATAAATTTTTGATTAACATGTAGAGATGAATATTGGTCTGAAGATAAAGTGTCATTTATTTCTAATTATAAGTCTATTGAATAGTTTGTAGATGAATATTGATTTAAAGATGAAGTGTCATTTGTTTCTAAATATAAAAGTCTGTTGAAATTTTTTAGATGAATATTGATCTAAAGATAAAGTGTCATTTATTTTTAAACATAAAAGTCTATTGTATTTCTTTTTAGATGAGTATTTATCTAAAGATAAAGTGTTATTTATTTCTAAATATAAAAGTCTATTGATTTTTATTTTTATAGTGTGAGATGATTTTTTATATTTTTATCTTGAAAAAAATCAATTTTCTGAAAAGTTAAATTTTATTAGGATTTCTTTATGAACTACTATGAGAAAATTTGTGTTTTATTTTTGTTGAAAAATAAATGTAAAAAATGAAGCATTTATTTGCTTATTAGAGCCTATTTTGTTATTATGTCTACCCAACATGATGAATATATTAACATCTTTCAGATTATGAACTTTTGCAGTACTCTTATTTGTAGAATTATTTTGGTGTTATATCACCTACTTATTACAAAGAGTACATTGAGGAACGCAAGTGTCAGTTGATTTTGATCCTATTCAATTATTTTTGAATACATCGCAGTGGTCTTCATTTGTTATAATAATCCTATATAGTAAACTTGTATAAACTTCTTTAGCAATTTGCTTGAGATTACTTATAGATGCTGCGGTATTATTGTTAATGGAGGAGGGAGGGTGGATAAATCTCTTATTAACAATATTCAGGCTAATTAAGCTTCAACCAGCTAGACGTTAAAATATACATCTTTGTGCAATCAAAGTTTCTTAATGCTTCATCAATAGTTTGTGTGGTAGAGGGATAAAAAAATTTTCTAAAGTATTTTTTAGTAAATATTTTGATAATTTTTTATTAAATAATCTCTAGTTTTCGTTCTGATTACTTTATTCGACCGTTCGAATTTTGTTTCTACTTTTATTCCTTGGTGAATACATTCATTTTTATTTCTGTACAATAATAAATTTTAGAGCTTTTTTTACATTTTTAAATACTTCTTTTTTATATTTTAAATTATTGTATAATTATCTTACAAAATATCTCAAATTTAAATTGAATGATTCATATCTTCCCTTGAGATAAAATTAGAATCTGATGTTAATTTATTTTTGTTTTTGTTGTTGTTCAAATTTGGTATAATAACTTGTCAATATGATCCACCTTTTTTGCACTATAGACTAAGCAATCAATTCATTTAAAAATATTTAATAGTTTTTTTTAATGCATACTGATGCGAATGAAACTTGAAAACTTGATAGCAGCATAAATGTGTTCCTTCACTATCGTATACTTTCCAAACACTCGAAATCAAAATTGCAATCCATTTGCCATATGTCAATATTTTGAGCTGATCCTATCACTGAATGGCACATTTCGCACAATAAACCTTATCTAATTTTGAAAAAAGTATTTTTCTACACATCTTTACAATCAATTCGTAAGCGCCACCATCCCTCAGCCTATTATTAATATACCATCTATTGAATATCAGTTAGTATTGGTATTGTAATTGTTAGTGAATATTATTAAGTCTCTAGTATTATAATTAGTATTGAATATGATTAAGTCTCTAGTATTATTATTAGTAATGATTATTATTATTAAGTCTCTAGTGTTATTATTAGTATTGATTATTATGTCTCTAGTATTATAATTAGTATTGATTAGTATTAAGTCTATAGTATTATTAATAGTACTGATTATTATTAAGTCTCTAGTATTATAATAAGTAGTAATTAATATTAAATCGTCACCTTGCCATTCAAAGCATACTATAAAATAAGAAGAAAAGAATATACCTACAAAAAATAAATAAAACATGAAAAACTAGCAATATCGATTTTTTTTTTTTTTTTGCAAGAGAATAGGAAACTATTTGCTAGCACTGCTATTTCATTGAGTCAAAATTGTGCGAATCTTATTTTTTCATGCATTTATAAATAAGCATAACATAAATGATGAAAAAAATATCGCGTTATAAAAATTGAACAAGTACAAGAGCAAAAGATTCTTACAAAATTGGTTGCTGCAATACTCAATTCTACGAAATAAAACCTTACTTTTAATTAAAATGAAAAAAAAATATTTCAAACTTAAGTATTTTAATATTTTTCAGTTTCTCGAAGAATTGTAGTCAATATCAAGACATCTTTAATAAAAAGTCATGAAAAAATCTAAATTTTTGTAAGTTAATGTATAGAATTATACCAAATTTAATCACATATTTTGAGTACTAAATTAAACATGGGTTTAGAACATGAAATATGAAAACAACTATTTTAAAATACGAATTTCCATTGCCAATTATCTTCAAAATCAAGTAACTATTTTTAGAATAATTTTTCAAGTTAATAGGTATTTTTTTTTTCATCATGAGTAATATAATAAACATTTAAATATCTATTACCCATGTTCCCCCTCCCCCATTTTGGCTGCTTTAAAATGAGTTTACGAAACAAATATCGGACTCTGCCCTGTTGTTTGCTCCTACTTTATGGTACATTTGTCAATGAAATTTCATATTCCATTAATTATCGATGATAATCCGCATAAGAGTTTTTCTTCATTTTTCAGTTGATATATATATTTTTTTCAGACTCAATTTTTAACACTTTTCATCAATTCTTCTTCCAGATTGATGAACAGCTAACACTTGATGAAGCTCTATCCTTTTTTGAAAATTTAATAGATGAAGTAAGTATAAATCTGAGCATTTCACTCTTTAATATCGCAAATGGTTTCCTATATAACTTATTCTTCCCGTTCTATGTTCAATTATTGAATAGTCATATATTGAATCTCTTAAAATAGTTTAGAGGTCTCTGCTCTAATTTGAATAGAAATTAAGAATTTTATAGACTCAGAAAAAAAATTAAAAAATACAAACTATGTAACATAACCTTTAAATTGTCTTAAGAATCAATTAATTGATTTAATTAAAAAAGTAAAATAAGTTTAACATTACAACGAAATATAACTCTTTTTTTATATTTTTTAAAATTAATTTTAGAAAATTGATTAAAACTGTGTGGTAGATAAAATTGATCATCAGCGAGATATAAAGTATTAGAAAAAGGTCAAATAAAATTTAAAGTGCCTTTTTATTATTTTTCTAACATGTTGTAATGTATCCAATTGAAAATACTTACCCATTCAAGCATGAAAGTTGATTGTCTACCTGCAAGTCCCGATAATTTTTTGTCCAATATTACCCTTTCTTTTTGTGCTATTGGTTGCAATTTTTTTATTCAGTACATTTTCAGAGTCGAAAACGTTATTATTAAAGATGGGTATCATATACCTTGGGTTTCAGAGGCGGGCAAATTACCAGTGGCCCATTTCATCCTCTTAGTGCGACTTATCGACTTCGAAATAAGTATGGATATGCGGGGCATCCAAATTGCCTGTATCCCCTATATGAGGATCATTATCTGAGATAAATGGTAGAATGCCTCTGACTTAGTTTAACATTTTAAACACAATGTAGGAAAATTATAGGCTATGTTTTCCAAAGAAGATGTAAAAGAAAAATTATAAATGCTTTTGGTAGGTTCCTTACATAAATAAATAGCCGCAAGCATAATGTGGTCATACTTGCTCCATTGAAAATTGCACTAATTAAAAACATGTCATTTTCAGCTTATTCATACACAGTCTCGCTTCTATGGTATACTTGTAATTGTATGGCTAACGTCGCAGCGAGCATATTGTTTAAATATTGAAACTATTTTGAAGAGGTAATGAAAGCTGTGCATTATGAAAACTGTCTACGCTTGCCATCCTTTCAAACATATTATAATGAAATTGCTGAGGAAAATGATTCACTTATTAAACAGAAGATTTATAAGTCTATTTACCAAAATAGACTTATTTTTAATCGGCAAGTTTTTAAATGGAAATTTCTGAAAAGCGATCTTGCTCCTGATGCTATAAAATTCTATGCACAATCTTCTGTCTTTAAAAAAATTATCTTCTTAAGAGTTTTTAAACAATTAAATAATTTTCAAAAGCCTCCAGGCGTATAAGAAACAGGTTGAAATTATTTTAACAGTGAGTTTATGAATAATGTTTTCAACGAAATATAGTATTATGCAGCTAAATATTTTTGGCCAGGAACATGTTTGAGACGTTTTTGTTCAGAATATTTTGACGTATATCTTTTTAAAACGTGGGCGTTTGGTTTTCTAATTCGAAATTTCATCTTATTCTGTTCCATAGTTTTTTTCGAGCCATGAAGTCTCCGAAAAAAGAAAGAAGGATGAAATGTACCTCGGAATTGATGGTTGATTGAGTTGACTTCCTTTCTTGAAAGTCCTTTCTTGATAAATATCTGAACCTCAGAATGTTGCACCTACTCCATTCTTTTTGGTCGATTCTCAAATCCGGAGCTATCATCGTGGTACAGTCGATGACACCCAACTCTGTCTTTGAAGTGGTCGTGGAATAAAGCGATCCTTCGTTTATAGTATTGATGCAGTCTTCGCGTAAGGGTTCGGCATACCCGACGCACATCCCTTTAGGGATGATCTGAGGTTTCCCTTATCCGTTGGCAACCCATAGTTCGGCTTTACCATTAAGGAGCATAACTATAGTAGACGAAATAACTTCCTTGTTCAAGAGGAGCATCCTATTTCCCTCTACTATTAGATCAATAGCTTGAAGGTTTTTACAGCCCAAGACGGTGACCTTTTTGATTGAACGAGAAGGTACTGTATAATCTTCCGACGTGAATAAACGGCTGGAGTTTGAGATTCTCGAATGACGTCTTGAAACAAGAGCTACGAAAGGCCACAATCTATAATAGCTTGAGAAGCGCCCAAAAAGTCCCAACCAAGGATGATATTGTGACTGCATTGCGGCAAAACAAATTCAAAAGCTTGAGGTCGGCCATTGGTTTCGAGACGAAGCGTACATTTTCCCACTAGTCTCGCGTAATTTCCATCGGTGACTTTTAAAAGAACATTGTTAGTTGGAGGAAACGTAACTTTCTTCAGTAGACGACGATACTTCTCCCATATTACAGAAAATGAGGCTCCAAAGTCCACAAGGTCAGGTACCGGCTCATTGTCGACGATTACTTCTATGTTTCCGGTCATTTTTACGGCACAATGTTGCAGCATCGGAGGATTTTTGTCACTAGCGGCCTCACCCCCCAAGGAATGTCCTCATTTCTCCGGCTAGGAGATTGACTGGATCTTCTATATGGCGACGGAGATGCGTATCGGCATGTCGGCGATCGTCCTCGTGATGGGCTGGGCGACAAACTTCGGAATGCTGGTCGGCTGTACTCGTCAGCATAGCATACCTCATTCGACGTCTGACGTCCGAAATCTCTCCTATTAGCCCGATATGCCTCAAAAATAGCTTTGCGATCTCGGCAGTATCGAACTACATGGCGAGGGCGGCCACAATGGAAACATACGAGTCTTCTATCAAGAGTGTACCACACATCTGTCTTCCTCTGTGGTTGCTCTGCTACGGGCGTAGGTCGTCTGGCAACGTCAGCATAGGAAGGTCGGCGTCTTGGTTTGACCTTTATCCACTCTGGTGCTGTCTGTGACAAAGGAGCCAAAGCATTTTCTACTTCCTCTCGAACAATGGCTTCAATGCCTTGGTCTTGGAGTTCGGGATCAACTACTGGATATGAGGCGCTGGACCTCCTCTCGCACTATTTGACATATTAGTGATGCCAGATCCAGTTGTTGGTCAATTGCAGCTATTGGTACCAAATTTGGAAGCCTCTCAAATTTCCTACTCCGGATTCTCTTTTGCTGCATCTCTTCGATCTTTCTGCACCATTTAATTAAGTCCTCTGTAGTGGTTATTTCTTTCGTCAGTAGTGCTTGGTAAACATCTTCTTCGACTCCTTTCATCAGATGAGACACTTTCTCTTCTGACATATCTGGTTTGACTTGGTTGCATAACCCCAACACGCTTTGGATATACGACTACGTGCTTTCGCCCGATTTTTCAGCTCTATTCTTTAGCTCATCTTCTTTCTTTACATAGTGCTGTGTTTCTCCAAATGCCTCTTTTAACATTGATTTGAAAACATTCCAGGAAGTCAATTTATCTTCATTAGTTTCGTACCATTGATTCACTGTGCCATCCAGAAAAAAGAACACATTTGCGAGGCAAGTCATGTCATCCCATCTGTTGAATTTTGACACTGCCGTATTCCTTCAACAATTTGTTTGGATCTTGACCCACGTCTCCTTAAATACAGAACGACTCCTGTATTGTATCTGTGCTGATGTGAGGGTGACGGGTTTAGTCTCCGGTTCCACAGGCATTTTCCTTGTCTTTCTGGGTGGTGGGAAATGAAGTCCAAAAAGGTTCAAGGCCTTTAAGGCGATCGCTTCTTCGTAAATTCGTTTCCACGCTGACTGGACCTCCACCTAAAATGTCACGTAGAACTATAGTATAGAACTCAATGAGAAACACAAGAGGTAGAGCTAATCCACTTTATTAACTGAACTCGGAACACAGTAACTGGCAAATCTTCTGCTTTTAAACAAGCAGAGAAAGTTCCAGAATACTCTTCTGGAGACAGTAAGAAAAGTCCAGAATTCTTATCTGGTAAACTAAAGAAATATCCAGTATCTTCTGGAACATGAAATAAAGGAGACATAAAATCAAGGAATCGTGTATTTACATGTACTATTAATCGCATTGTCTCTAGGGGGATTCGAACCCAAGTCTTTTGATCATGAGACCAACGCCATGACAATCCGCCCATGGAGACTCGATTGTCTTTCTCCAATACGGCAATATAAAATGTAAAGTGCCTTTTTATTATTTTTCTAACTTGTTGTAATGTATCCAATTGAAATGTCGACTCATTCTCGCATAAAAAGTTGATTCTCTACCTGTAAGTCCCGATAATTTTTTGTCGAATATTACCCTTTTTGTGCTATTGATTGCAATTTTCAGCGTGTACATTTTCAAAATCGAAAACATTATTAAACAAGATGGGTATCATTGGGTTTCAGGGGCATGCAAATTACCAGTGGCCCATGTCATCCTCTTAGTGGAACTTACCGACATCGAAACAAGTGTGGATATGCGAGTCATCCAAATTACCTGTATCCCTATATGAGGAACATGATCTCAGATAAATGGTAGAATTCCTAACATTTTAAACACGATGTCGGAAAATTATTGGCCATGCTTTCCAAAGAAGATGTAAAACAAAGATTATTTAACTTTTTTATGCATGCTTTTTTACGTTCCTTACATAAATAAATAGCCGGAAGCATAATGTGGTCATATTTACACGATTATAAAATTCACCAATTAAAAAACATGTCATTTTAAACTTCATACAGTCTTGATTCTTTGGTATACTTGTAATTGTATGGCCAACGTCGCAGCTAGCCTATAGTTTAAATATTAAAACATAATCCCATGTGTGTATGCTATTTTGAATAGGTAATGAAAGCTGTGCATTATAAAAACTGTCCACGCTTGCCGGCCTTTCAAACGTATTATGAAATTGTTGAGGAAAATAATTCACTTATTAAGCATAATATTGAAATAGTTTTACCACAATAAACTTATTTTTAATCGGCAAGTTTTTAAAATTGGAATGGTAATTTCTAGAAAGCGATCTTACTCATGATGCTATAAAATTACACGCACAATCTTATGTCTTTAAAAAAAGAATATGTTGTTAAAATTTTTAACAATGAAATGATTTTCAAAAGCATTGAGGCGTATAAGAAACAGCTTGAAGTACTTTTAAAAGTGAGTTAATGAATGTTTTCAATGAAATATAGTATTATGCAGCTAAATATTTTAAGCCAGGATTATGTTCGAGATGTTTTTGTTCAGCATATTATGACGTATCTTTCTAAAGCTTGGGTGTTTTGTTTTCGAATTCAAAATTTAATCTTATTCTTTTCCAGTTTTTTTCGAGAGCTGAGGATATTGAAAATGGATCCGATGGAAATGAAGACCATAATCTTCTTGAAGATTATGATGATTGCGATGTAAGTGTTTCATTTGATGATAACCAAGAAAATTAAAACCCTACATTTATTTCCTTTAAAATGCTGCATTTCTTTCATTTAGTTTTCGAGCAAATGTTTTTTAAATAAACGGAGAAATTTCTCTATATTCTTCTGAAATAAATTTGTTTTCCGATTAAATTATAAAGCACAGTTAACAAAATTATTTTGGAAAGTACGGTAGATGAATAAATAGAATTGATGGTATCTATTAATTTTACTAAAATCTTTCATTAATCATTTGTGTAAAATAAAAATGTAAGAATTTCATTTTTTTAGACCACTGACCACATTTTTTTAGACCAAACTTATGTTAAATAAGCGGACAAAGTTTATTATAGTTATATAAAAGGAAAATATTATGAATTTAAGTTATTGCTTGTTAAACATTACAAAAAATTAAATAGCTTTTTCCCCCCCAAGAATATCTACTACAATGCTTTTTTGTCTCCTCTGCTTTAATATATTTTCAAACTACACTGGTGTTCAAAACTTAAGCAACAGGTATGTTTTTTGCCATAACTTCACGAGAAATCATCTGAGAGACATGAAATTCAGAAATGAGATACAACATTTTGTTCTGAAAGAATGACGAAAGCATAGTTGCACAGAAATGAATAGAATGCATACAGTATGGAATCAAACAAAAAAAAGGCTTTATTGAACTCATAGTATCGTTACACATGATTGTCTGTCCAAGAGGAAGAACAGCAAGCAGATGTTGCTTAGTATGGGATATGCCCTCCCCTTACTGCAATGGTTGCTTCGCACCGTCTCCCCATACTCAGCACCAGATTGTCCAACAGTTCTTGAGGTAAGAGTGCCCATTCCTCAATCAGCATCTGTTTAAGTTGTCGGGTGTTCCCAGGAGGATGTAATCGTGCCGCAAGGCATCTCCCCAAAGCATCCCACACATGTTCTATCGGATTTAAATCAGGGGAGCACGCCGACCACTCCATTCGAGTGATATCTTCCCTTTCCAGGAGCTCCTCAGCAGCATGAGTCCTGTGTGGCCGTGCAGTTGCAGTAATGAATTTTGTTATTTGTAGTTTCTTAATTGCTGATAATTTATAATGTTTCATATATATACAATTTTTTTTCTGGATACCGATTTTTTATTTGATTATACATATTAAATTTTTGGACATTTCTGGAGCACCTTTCAATGGGCACTATTTCAAATATCGTCATATGAATGAAGCACAGCTTCATGTAGGTAATTTCTACATATGACTTTTCGATAACATTTACATTTAAAGATGCCTTCAAATCAATTACATTATCGCCTAAATGAAGTTAGGGTAGATAAATCGTGTAACAATTAAAGTAATCATATTTTGTGCTATTATTATTAGTAAGAAATTTCACTAACAAAATATTCTCAATTTGACTGAATTGCAGTACTCAGAAAAAAAATTAGTTTTAACTAGCCAGTAGAAAGGTTCCTAATTAGATATTTGGTTTTCTGATATTTGCGTACTAAGCAGTTGTAAGGATTTATCGTGAAAGATGTCTAATTTAAAGTCAAAGATGACATTCGCTAAGCTTAACTCGAGCTTCGACGAAATGACTCAAATCTTCCAGAATTAGAAAGATACAGAAATTATAAGAATATTCTAGACCAAACGACGAATAACCGAAAGTAAATCAATAACAGAACAATTTTCAGACAACTTGCTTGCAGTCTAATATGAACTGTCTCATTCAGTTCAAAGCATTCTACCACTGAGACATTCAGTCCCCGCTAAGATAGAACAAGTTTCTCTACAATATGACAATCTGGATTTGGAAATGTATTTATCTTGAAAGGCAAAATTTCTTATTTAATAAATATTTTATTTCGCACGACGACTTTTATCGTTGTACGACATGCCAGCTTAACTTAATCATGTTTATTGAATATATGCAAGTATTTTTTTGTATTTTCATTAAAGAGCAATACTTGCGCTAAAATGAATGTATTAAGCTTTTAACAAAAAAATTTTCAGGTACATTTGTTAAAAAAAATTGTCTGTAAGGCAGTTCTGAATTAAAACCAGAATTAATTTAACTATTTTGATATTGAATGGTATGGAAATTTTTTCAAATAATTGTCATCAATTAATAATGACTACCAATCATATTTTGTTCTATTATTAGCAAGAAATTTCACTAACAAAATATTCTCAATGTGACTGAATTGCAGTACTCAGAAAAAAAATAGTTTTAACTAGCCAGTAGAAAGGTTCCTAATTAGATATTTGGTTTTCTGATATTTGCGTATTAAACAGTTGTAAGGATTTATCGTGAAAGATGTCTCATTTATAAGCTTTTATTTTGTGACAATTGTTTACTTGGCATCCGATTAATGCACAAAACTAGGTTTGTTTACTATTACCCAAACCACAACTCTCATGTGAAAATAAAAATTTTAGCCCTCGTTTCATTCTTAATTTTATACAGGATAATTAATACAGTTAACAGTACAATTAATAGAGTTCCTAATTTTGTACTGGATAAGGGGGATCACAGATTTCATTGAGAATCTCCGAGAAAGTTTTAGGGAAATCATTCCTGCTCTTTTCAATTGGGATGAAGTCGTTGTAGGCAATGGCCAGGAACATTTGAAATCAGGATTTTTGAATTTATAAGAAATATACTTGTGATTGGGAATAACCGCTTTATAATATTGTGTTTTACAAATCATTAATCCTGAGTAATTTCAAATATATACTATATGGCATCTAATTTATTCAATGATGGCCTTATTTCTTATACAGATTTCGTTAAATTTTTGCACATTTTCTTATATATATGTATATATATATATTTCTTTTATAGTTAGATGTAATGAAAATTATATCAGAATTGCTGGAAGAAATGAGGAACGAAGTAAGTATTAGTTTCAGCACATTCTGATAGTTTAAATACTTCCTTCCTATGTAAAAGGATATTGGAACTGGTATATAGTGCTCACAAAATCTCTTTTCTTCTGAAACTCAGAATTTTAAATATCCTTGTTTGTTTGTTCGTAATTATGGCACTTGCCACGGACAAGCTCCGCCGTCAGAGACAGCCGAAATTAAGCCTGAGGGGGAGCGTCTCTTGTTTCTATAGTAGCGCCAACTAGGGCCAGGCTTACGACTTAGTTACTCACGCATCACTCATTCGCTTGCACAACCCCTTTTTACAGGAGGGCGCATTCACACATCTCACAGATAGAACAACGAAAGAACAACCATGCCCAAATCGGGACTCGAACCCGGGACGCCCAGATCACGAGGTAGACGCACTACGCCTATGCCAGGACGCCGGCTTTAAATATTCTAAATCCTTTCAACGCATTTTCATTGCTCAATTCCTTTGCATGCAATGACGAGTTTGACTCGCGCATCGAATTACTGAATTTTTAATATTAAATCTGCAATTAATTAAAATCATTAAATAATTTAAAAAGCAAAAATCCCACTAAAAACAATTATATTATATTAGGAACTTAGGTAATAATAAAAGACCCAAATAAAATAGGTCATCTAATTCAGAAGTTAAGTAAAATCGTATGTCAAGGAGTTAGAAATAGTTTTTATCTAGAGATTAGCTATACATTTCTGAAGTGGATTCAATTTATTGTGGTGTCTTGAGTTGAATATTAAATAGTGGGAAACAATTTTGAAAAATATTCGTACATAGTATCTCAGAGCATGGTGCGTGGAATTCAATTCGTTCGAAATCGTTAAATCGGAAAAATGCTTAAGAAGTGTAGAAAGGTATTGCAATTGTGAGGAAAAAAATTGATATTTTAGAGAAATAAAACTTTTAGACCTTCTCTGGATATATATTTTTTAAATAGAATTTTGTAAGAAGTTCTTTCATAAGAATTTTATGTTTCCGGCAATCCGAGTCAAAGTGAAAATGATAATAACAATATAAAAAGCTTGATTAAAATTTGATGCACGGGTTTTATATGTAAATGTAAACGTGAAGTTTTAGAATCTTTAAGGTAGGTACATATAAAAAACGATACCATAAAAATGCAATGAGTTTAATAAATGAAATTTAGTATGGAAATTGCGACTACAATAGCACTTCTGTGACAAATTTTGGTATCAATAGATCGGACATAAAAGATGATCTAAATATATAATCAATTTTCTGGTACGGGTGTACTAACCGCATGCTTGCGATTAATCGCTCGAAGTTCGCAGTTTTATATCAAATTTTGATATTTCGTAATCATTATTCTCTAAAATCTTGCTGTTTTTTATGCAACTACTATTTTTCTTTGCTATGAAATACTTTATACAATGAAATGCTCGATTTCTCATGAATGAAAATAAAAATATGAATTCTCGTGGCATTCATCGATTTGTCCTAGATCCACATTTTTATGCGGTGTGGGGGGGGGGGAGAATAACATCTCTCCGAAAGTGTGAGAGAAAGCTTAAGGATGACCACTCCCACAGCTTTTGATTAAAAGAAACTTGTTTCAAAATTGGAAATTAAAATTAAAAGTAATATTCCATCGGTTCCCAGGTTTAAGAATTGCATGTAAAATCAAATAATAATTCCCATCTTCAAACACATAGTGCATGTAACCATAAACAAATGCTCTGATCATCCCGAAGGCATATGGATTTATATGAATGACCGGAAATCATAAAAACATACTCAGTAACATAGTTTCAGTCCTAAGAACCATCACCGGCCAAGGTACAACCCCACTAATAGGAGGCCTATCCCGTTATAAGAAATGGGTAGATGACTTAATTGCATTACTGTTCCCACCAGGATGAAGACAAACAACCATCATACCGGAAGCTTCTCTGCCCCTCGCACTCGTTTACCCAAGAGAGACATAGTGAATATGAACATCTCCTTTCATTATGGCATGCTTGTTTATATGGTTCAAGAACCGAGCAGGTTAAAAATCCTAAAAATCCATGAAGACTTCATAGAAACTTAAGAACGGCATTTTGAATAGAAAACATACAATTTTTAAATTTAAAATGTGAAGTTAGGTGAGAAATTTATCGGATCTTTCCTAGAAACTAAATGACTTATTTCTTCCACAAAGAAAAAAAAATTATCGTTATATATATATATATATATATATATATAAAACTGACCAGAAAATGCAGAATGTCGTTACAATTTTTTTTTTTTTTTTTTTTTTTTTTTTTTTTTTTTTTTTTTTTT
>JAPMOR010099017.1:4881-99849 GCA_026543865.1 Argiope aurantia
TATATATATATATACAAAAATTACTCATTTAAAATTATAAAATAAACTAGTTAAATATTATCGAAATAATAAAATATTAGTTCTACTAATAATAAAGATGAATATGTGTGTATGCTGCCATTCTACAAAACACATCGTCAGAACTGTAATTACGAAATTTGGCATTGATATACTAAGGATGTTGTGGATTACTATAAGTTGGGACTGTGGATCGATAATTTATTGAAATTTTAATTAATTAATAATTAAGCTAAATTTTGATGTTTTCCTGCAATAAGTTTCAAAAATATGTACATTGTACATACTGACACCCGCACATTTACAATGAGTAGAGACAAGCCTATTTTTTATATCCTTATTAAAAATAAAGGAGAATGTATTTGTGTTTCTGTCTGGGTGCATTATAGCTCTACACGATACACTTTTGATTTAGAATTGCCAAATTTTGTAAATTTTGGAAGGTGTGGTATTGTACATCTTAGAGAGAATCATCTTGAAATTTTAATTAATTTAAAAACTAAGCCAGGTATTAGCATTGTTCTGTAGCAACTCCAGAATACATTATTAGAATACATAATATGGTTTCCACACTATTTTAAAATTTAAAAATTGTTTTTTATTGATATCAAATCCATTTTTATAGAGATTTTCAGTGACTTTTGTCAATTTAAAATGTATTTTTTGCATAATTTCAACAATAGATTTTATTCTTGAACTCAAATTCAAACAGTTTTATTGATTCATCGAATACTTAATCGCGTGATTTTCGTCCTTTGTTGAAAGCAGTGGGAAGAATTTTGTCTAATATCTACGTAGTTTATATCTGCTAGCAAAAAAGGGAATATGTTGACATATTTTTATATGTACTTATCGGCATTCACATATTTGACTTAGAATTGCTAAACTGAGTTCAGATGTACTTTTCAAAGTGAATATTAAATATTTTTTTTGAAATCCTAATTAAAATCAAAAAGTAATTGATATTTTTTGTTTTTCTGCGGCAATTCTCATGGATATTATTGCACAAAACTGACTTTTACTCCATTTAAAATTTAAAAAAATATCCTTTCAATTTAATTATGTAAATACCTTTAGTATAGCTTTAATTAACTTTAAAAATATTTTCAAATATATTTAGCAACAATATTTTATCAATATTTTCTTTTTGTGTGTGAATGGAAATCATATTGTTTACCTTGTAATATTGCAAGTCAGTGATCCACACAAGCATTAATAACCATTTCTAAAGACAGAGTTAAGTGCGAGCAACATAAATGATGTTTGATTTGAGATAAAGTAGGAAAGATAGTTTGTTATTTAACAGTTTAACTTTTGAAATGTTGACGATACATTTGACACGTGTTAAGATATTACTCAACTAGTCAAGCACAATGATTTGTCCTATACCAGCAGTACACGCACAGCGTTGTCCGTGGTATATCAGGGGCATGTCACGCAACATTATACAAATATAAAATTATATTTAGAAATCATCAAAAATAACTACAAAACAATTTTTATAGCTTCCATTCAGAAATATTTAGACTGTTAAAAAGGTACAAATATGATGTGTTCATAGACAAAACTATTCACTAAAAACATGCAATAGGAAAGCCGTTAATACATTCATTACATTCTTTCTCTGATATTTTCTAATTGAACATTTCTTTCCTCTACATTTTCCTTATCGCTCAACAAACGAAGTGTTTTGGTATTTAACGTGATCCAACTTAGGTTGGAATCCCTTATTTTGGGCATAATGTGTTTTGAATCGCTGTTTAAAATAAGACGTAAACAAAGAAATGTATCGCATATGCATAATACAGCTCTTGCTATTTGCACATGCGCAGTTTGATGTTTTCGCACATGTGCGGATAAGTGCAAAGCGCAGATACTGTGTTTTACGCATGCGCGAATTTTAGTAGAAAGATAATTAAAATCGGAGTTATAAAACTCCTTTCTTTTCTTTATTTTGATATGACTTCGATATACAAAAACCTTCCCCAATAAATGCAGTTAATATTTCTGGAGTTTTTCTCTTCTAAACATTCAGACGCTTTCAGAAGATTTTATTTTATGCTACGTATAGATAACAAACTGCTTCATCAGCGGCAAATTTATCCAGTGATTTAGACTTAAACAATTTATTTCCTAACAAACTGTATGTCCAACAAACAAAACAAGCAAACAAACAAAAATATACATTTGCTCTTCCGTTTTTCCGATGAAAGCAGCCTCTTTTCCTCTTTATTCATTTCCAAGTTCACTTTCAAATCGATCTTTACTTTTGTAACACTCTGTACTTAATTCTATTTAGAAAAATATAATTTTTCTGAGAGTACCGTACCTTTTCCCCGGAATCCGAGGGCAGGTAGAAGACGAGGACGGAGAGCCCGGAGATGCCGACGCAGGGTATGATGAGATTGACAGTGTAGAAGAGGGTCTTCCTGCGCAGGGTGATGTTGAAGGTGATGTCCGGGTAGGGCTCGATGCAGCAGGAGTAGTGTCGGACGCGGCGATGGGCGGGCACCGCCATGATGTCCCACTCCACGCTCAAGTAGAATTCGCTCAGGTCCATCCCGATGGGCACTGTGTCGTTGTCGGGAATCTCTTCCAAATGTTTCAGGTCCACCTGAAGTTCGAGACCACCATGAACCAATTATGCATAATTTCCAATTTAACAAATGTATTATGAATTGGGCTTAATTTTATATACTCTTAACTCTTTATAGGACAAAACTCTGGGACATTGACAAATAAAAGTTTTGTGGGTTATATCGTGATAAATTAATGATGTAAATAATAAAACATCAAAATGTTGCTGATTTACCGTTTAATTTATGAAATAAGAAGTGGTAAAAATACATGCCAGAGATGCCTCAGGGGAACTTAAAGTGGTAATATAGTCATAAATTAACGATGTAAATAATAAAACATCAAAATGTTGCTGATTTACCGTTTAATTTATGAAATAAGAAGTGGTAAAAATACATGCCAGAGATGCCTCAGGGGAACTT
Source organism: Argiope aurantia (assembly GCA_026543865.1). NCBI lineage: Eukaryota > Metazoa > Arthropoda > Arachnida > Araneae > Araneidae > Argiope > Argiope aurantia. The sequence goes on from JAPMOR010099017.1 coordinate 7,899, forward strand.
AAAGTGGTAAACGTACTTTCCATTGAGCATTGAAAATAAAACATCTACAATCTGATGCAATTTTATTAATAGCATCTAAACCGCTTTTGAGTTTAGAAATAAACTAAAATGTTATAAACTAGAGTATTCAAATAATTAACGCATCAAAAATTAAGTCAAAATATAGATAAAATCATTAACAGGAGGATTCCTAACTTTAAGAAACTCCAAATGCCTCAATCGTTTTTGTTTATTTTCAAAATTAAATAATTCAATAAAAAATACAGATGATTAAATATAAGAATATCTTAGACATAAGGAACACAATACAATGAGGTTTCATTGCTGAACACTTTTCAGGGAGTTAAAATTTAATAAAAAATGCTTGAAGTTAATGCTGTTACAAAAATCCTCCCACCATGAATGGATAATGGTAAGCATAGTTATCACTTTTTTAAATTTAAATGATATTTAGCTATAGACTTGATGTATTTCTGAGCTATTATGGTAGCTCAATTGAATCATAAGGAACTGATTATCTTTTTCTTTATCATTATAGAATACTCTTTTGAGTCCTTATATAAAGTTAAGTTTTAAGTTAACCTTTTGTAAGTAGTAAGCATATATACTAGAGAACGATAAATGGTTAAATAATAACTGATAAATCACTTTATTATAAAAAATGTTTATGAATGTTTTCAAAACGCGCATAGAATGTAAGCAACAAGAATATGTTTAGAAAATTCAATGCTCTTAAAAGTGTCATACTTGCTTGATAGACGAAATAAAAGAACTCATTTACAGCAAAAGGTTACTCATATTTCATTCGTCTAGTAAGATTTCGTTTTTATGTTTGTCGATTTTTGCCATATGTTTAGCATAATATTATCAGATTTCTTTTGTGCTGTTAAATTAGAGAAATAAGTAGATAAGGTTAAGATGAAAGAGAAAATTGTCTTTGTTGTGTAATGTACGCGAGTTGACTATCACCAACGTAGCAAAGATGGTGGCGGCTGAAGTCTGAGAATCAGAAATCTTGGATCTATAGAGATGATTCGACACGCTTTTTTCAGGAAACATATATGAACTAAATAAATATAAATAACTTTCGTAGAGAGGGACCAGATCAAGCTTAAAATTTCACCCCATGAGCTTGAGGGGAAAGGTACCAGACTGCCAAAAATGTCTAATAAAGAATTTGAAATGCGCCTGAGAACCATTATATTTCATTTTATATTACATGCGACTGAGAGTAGGAAGGCTGATTAAAATCTTTATACATATGTTCCTTCATTATTTGATGATACACTAATTTTGTAAGTAGGGTTGAAACAAACATGATGGAATTTCCATTACTCCAGATATATAAAAAAAGCCTGACATGAACTCATCTACCTATTTAATATGTGCTGTTTGACAAATGTTTCTCTTCTAGTATTATTTAAGAAAACTGGTCAAATCAAAAGGTGTTCTACTTGGTAAAGGATTCTTATCTAATATTAGTAGAGGGAGCTGGTAAAATAAAAAAAAACGATATTCTGCTTAAAAAAGATTCTTATCGAACATTAGTAGAAGGTATTCGTCATATTGAAAGGAGATACTCTGCTTGATAAAAAAATTCATATTGAATATTAACAGATGAAAATAGTAAAACAAAAAAAATGTAATGTTTTGCTTATTTGACTCAAAAGATTCTCATCAAACAAAATAAAAAGAAGATGTTTTGTTTGACAAAATATTTGTATCGAACATTAGTAGGAGGAAATAGAATATAAAAAATGATCTTCAGTTTAACAAAATATTTTTATCGCACATTAGTAGAAGAAAGTAGTCAAATCGAAACAAAAGTTTCTGCTTGACAAAAGGCTTTTATCAATTATTAGAGAGGAAACCCCAAGCTGATAAATAATATATGATTCATTATTGCAAGTCATAATGCAAGTGTAATAGATAACGAACACACACACACGTGCGCACAGATACACGCAAATAAAATGTATACTTGATGTGCTTATATTATTCATAATATATGTATGTTGAATAAATTTTTATTGTGCTCTATATTCATGAAAGAAATTGCAGTCGTTGATGCAAAATATAATTCTGTCTATTGTTAAACCTTCAGTATTTAACAGGATACTTAAAAGTAGCTTTAAATGATATTGTTAGCGAGTCCGAGCCACGACGTAGGAAATTTAGAATAGCTTGTTAAGGATATGAAGCAAAAGGAAGGTGAAAAGGGAATTTCTGTTCACAAGCGTGAAGCTGGAACAGTAAGTAAAAAAAAAAAAAAAATGCTTTATCTAGAATTTAAGACAATTACAACCCGGGAAGAATAGGAAAGCTGAGCACCTAAGAAATTGAAGTACTTATGAGTTAAAAATATTTTACTTTATGGAATTATCACATACACAAATAGTTTACATTACATAGTTAAAAACCGTACTATTTGGGCCAAATTTTTAATTTTCTTGTCGCTTATGCAAAAGAGTTCAAGTAAAAAAAGAAGAAAAGAAAAAAAAAAAAAAACTGATTTTTGTAACGATTGGAGAAGAAAATTAATTGTTATTTGTAAAAACGATCTTTAATTCTAGTTTTTTTTTTTTTTTTTTTTTTTTTTGACAAAAGCATCATTCTCAGATTCATCCATAACCGAAGCACGCTGAGAAAGGCAAAGTCAAACGGAACTCACATTTTCCGACATATTCCAAATAAAAAGGTTAAAATAGAGAAAACTCTGGTCACGGAAAAGAAAGAAGGCGGAGAAAATAAACAAACAAATAAATAAAAATGCCCCGGATATTTGATTCTTCCCGGTCAGGGGGCAATATGACAGCTGCGTAAACACTATTTGAAGAACTTTTGCCGTCCGGAACATATTAAAATAAACAGGACGTGGCCAACAGACAGGGAAGAGAAAGAAACAAAATAAGTCAAAGTTAAAATTGTCCCCGTGTCCTTTTCCAGGGACGAGACAGGGATTCCAATAAGATAACCGAGTGACCCAGAAAAGTCCGGAAACAAAGGAAAATGCCCGGATGTAAAGACGGGGAGAGTGGGAGGCAAAGAAGTGAGGTGGGACGGGGGGTGGAAATCAAACTATACTGATCCAAGTTTGGGATTTTGGAAAATGCCAGTTCGATGGGAGGAAAATTTCCCACGATAAAAGGGTTTATCCTTCAGTGTGGAAGTGTGATTTGGTTCGATATAAAATGTAGACGGCGGCATTGCGCACATTTTGTTCTCTTAGTTTTGATTTTGGAAGAAAAAGGGTAGAAATGATAAGGTTGTCAATATCTTGGAAGTTCTTTTGAAATAAAAGGTCTTCTCATATTTTCAGACTCCCTTTTTGAGACTGTATTTCGAATAAGGATAGAAATACAATAAGAATTCTACAAGAATCTTCGTAGCTCATTCTTTTGTTCGTGATTATTTTGAAGTCGGCATGATGCAGCATCCATTCCATCGGAGCTTTGAATTTTGCAAGGATTGAGAAAGATAGTGTCTTTTATTGTAAAATTCAGCTGCAATTCAGAAATATGATTTTAGAGTAAGCCATGAAAGAATAAAATCGCAAACCTATCATTTATTTATTCTTTTCTTGTTTATGCTTAAAAATAAAAAAAAAATCTTAAAAATTATTAATTTGCAGAAATGGCAGCTTGAACTTATAGAAGATCGCTTGCATGTAAAATTTGTCAATATATTCGCAAAAATTAATGTTGGATAAAACAAAATTATAAGAAGTTCGAGCTAAGCGAAAAATGAAACAATGAAAAAAAAACAATTATGCTAGGATAAAACATTTTCTTATAAAGATTAAGAAAGTATTTTAAAGTTCTCAGCAAATACAAATAAACGATAAAAAAATAAGTAGGGAAATGTTGAATAGTAGCAATGAAAATACTTGTAAAATGTAAGTTTACAAGTATACTTGTAAATGTAATATTTCTCATATTTGTAACATTGAGTCATGCCAATTTAACTTCTGTGGATGAGTCAAAAGTCATTTAATTCATACATTATTTTTTTCGATACTTTTAAAGAAATGGCATAGAATTCAAATTTTTGTGCACAATTTTGAACAAAATAAAATATTTAAAAAATTCATAAAATTTGATAAAATTTTAAATATTTATAACTTTATCAGTATATGGTAAGGAAACAATCTAAGGAAAAAAAAAAACTTGTATCATTTTACGTTAAAATTTTTTTCCTAAAAATTAATTTAAAAAATTACTTTTTTTTCATTTAATGTAAGAAAGTTACTCTATATATTTTTTTGAATCTAAAGAAATAGGTACTTTCAGTGACAAACCACAATCTAGTAGTCTATATTTTAGTGAGAAAACAATAGAGTTTATGAAAAAAACTTTCATAGAAACAGTTGGTGTGGTCTGTCGAAACCTTCTCGCGTAATCTACAATAAATATGTCATTCCTGTCCATCCGTCCAACGATTCTACATGAGGATCTTGAGTAAAATCGCAAATGCCTTGCATGTCATTAGTAAAAAATAGTTATGAAATATAAATTTTTGCTCTGAATTTAGCATTTTTACTGAATTTGTCTTGCGAATATACATTTCAGGCACTTTTGTTCAATTGATTGAAATCAAAATTTAGCAGAGAGTTACAATTGTATCAAAAACCAATTACCAAGGCCGCGGTGGCCTGGTGGTAAGGTCTCGGCTTCGGAACCAGAGGGTTGCAGGTTCGACACCCGATTCCCCCGAAGAACCGTCGTGTAAGGGGACCTGTTGCACATTAAATCCGTCCTGACCAAACGTCCTCCCACAGGTGTGGTGTGGAGTGGAGAGGGGGGTGCCAGCTCAGGTGTCGTACTCGTCATCTGACCGCGGTTCAAACTTACGAGGTTCGTCCCAAAATAGCCCTAGTGTTTCTTCAAGCGGGACGTTAATATAACTAAACTAAAAAAAACCAATTACCAAATTTTTACCGATATACCAAATTTCATCGATTTAAGACATTGCTTCTATGAGTTATTGCTGTTATATGCATGTGCAAGTATAAACCAAGAGATGGTCAACCCTTTAAATAGAATTGATTCAAAATTTGATAAATATCTACATTTTTGATACTAAATCTGAGTACCAAATTTTATTTATCCAACTCTTTAAGTTTTGTAATTTTCAAGTTCACTTGTACTCCAATAGCAAGATGGAAAACTTCTTTGGAATGGATTTCGTTTAAATATACAAATTTTGCTTAAAATACATGCATTCATTTTCATTTGTCTAGCTTAAAGCATTTATGAATTATTGCGTTCACAGAAAGACATAATGTCAAAAATGTTTTTTTTTCTTCCGAACTCAGAAATGGCTAAAACGTGGATAGTCATCAAAATCTCGAATTCGAATTTTTGAAGATTACAATGCTTTTTCCATATTTCATGAACAAGAAATTAAAATCTACATTTATAGTAAAAAATATTAATTTTTTTTACAGACGTTTTTACTCTATCGTATACGAATTATAAAGGAAGTGTTGTAATCGTTAAAGCAAATTTGAGCAGGTAATTTTGATGAATCTTCAGGTTTGAGACCTTCCCTAATCCGAAAAACACATCTTTAACTTGTAGAGGGACGAGACTCTTTATTATGTGTTATGCCATGGATGAAAGAATGATTCCAGTTTCAGGAACTACTTTTTATTAGCGGGTTAAGTTCCACGGCACAAACATTTAACACAAGCCTATTGAAGAACAAGGTATAGAACAAATACACACGGCAAGCAAGGACAACACAAGAGACAAGAATGAGGAATCATGGGCAAACATGGCTCTTGATAGGAGGCTCTAGTAGCGCCACCTATGAAGAAAGGAGAAGGCAGTAATTGTACCCGCTACAAACTTAAAAATGCTTTGAACTAGAACGGCTGAAATTTGGTACATGGAATCAGGCCCACATTTGTAGGTTTCTATGAAATTTTGAACGAACTACATCCTCAGGAAGTCTAGATGTCTGGCGGTTTAAGCACAAGTTATCGCGATAACTACAAAACATTAAGGGCTGGAGATATAAAGTTCGAAATTCAGATTTAGCTCTTATGTAGATTTTGATTAAATTTTGAATTATTATTGTTCACCAATGTTTTGCAAGGCATTCGTGACCTGACCATCGTCCATAATTTTATGCGAGGACAAGATGATCCTATTTGGAGAAAGTTTCGACCATTCATGCTGGTTTCTATAACATATAGAAAGATATTTACAGTTATTTTAGGTTAGGTACGTTTAATGAATACCATGGTTTTAGAGGTGTATAATATATAGTTTCGTGAAACTATTGTTTAAAAGAAAGAAATGGAGTGATTCTTTCACCTGATATCCATCATAAGTCCAAGATCCGAATTTCATGAAACAGTCTTGCTTATCGAAAGGAAAATACTGGACGTCAATCTGGCAGGAGCTCTTGTAGATGGCCGGCGGATTCCACACCACTTTGCCGTCGTTGTGGATGATGGCTTTCGTCATAATAGTCACTTCGTAGTTGCCATCCGCACTGGAAGAAAAGGAAAGAGATGGTGCAGAAATACACTTATGACTGAAATGGATTAAAGATGCTAGTGCCTAAGAAATTTGATCCCCGTTTCTTGGTTTGAAATATCTGCCTTGTAATGAGGTAAGTCATATCACTGACTCTCCGACCCGCCCGAAGGCACACGGATAAAGAATACTGAATGACCGGACCGCCGCAACAGCAACACTGTCGGGAACTGTGGTTAAGTCCTAAGGGCCATTGCCTGACAAGGTACAACCTTTCCCGAAGGAAGTACGTCCCGTCATCGATGGGAGGAGCCAGATCCCGTACCATTTTGTGTACCCACCAGGATGGCGAGATCCAACCACCATACCGGAAGTATCTCATCCTCAGTTCCTTATTAGTACTTACAACGCTTAATATTTTTAGTTCTAAATTATTACATAAAATAATTAGTTTTATTTGACTCAAAAGAGAAATCTCCGTAATGAAAGACAAATGTGCCTTAACATAAAGTTAAGAAACAAGGAATAAATATAAATTTAACTGGAAGTTATCAAAGGTTATCTTCAATCGAACATTAAAATAATATTTTTTTTTCTATTTCGCACGAAAACTAACCTCTCGTAAACGGAAAATCCATGAAATTAAGGTCTATTTTTTGTTTCCTGTTGACCAATCAAGTCTTATTAAGGCTTGTATTGATTGAAGATATATAAATAAAAAATATCTTTGTCTTAATGACTTTGAAATCCGCGTTTTAGATGTGATATTATTAATGGAACGAAGGCATAGAAGAACGAGAATTAATATACAAAAAATATCAAGACCTTAAAATATTAAAAATATGTCATTAAAATACTTTAACACAAATAGGAAATCTACAAATCTAAAAGTTAAACTCAAGAGAAAAATTTAACAGGCTAAAATGAAGAACAATGCCTAATCCTCTGGTAAGGTTCATAAATAAGGAAAAGACAGTTTATCTTTATGCACAGAAAAATTAAAATTGTTATTTAAATAATCTACATAAGTAAATGATTTAAATATTATACGAAAAGAAAAAAATAATTGAATTTAAACGACGTCATGGTCCCATGACGTGAAACTGCATGAATAGGCGCCTTAAAATATGCAAAGAATTCTAAAGATTAATTTCTGAATATTTTCTACTTTAGTATATTTCAAAGATTAGTCCTTATGATTTCAACTGCATCCTAGAAGGCATTCGCCTTTGATGGAAGTATTTAAAGCTAACTCAACAACTACATAAAGTATTTAAATTCAGTTTCTTAACCGTGTAGCATTTCATTTTTTAGTACTAATTTACCATTTCTTTTATTTTAATTCTTGTTCCAAAATTCTATAGTCGTTATTATGTGAAATGTAATAATAATAAGTAGATATATTTTGTATTATACTAATATATCGTAAAAAATTTTGTGGATATATCTGCCAAATAATATGATTAAAATTTCTGAGCTTTTATAAAAAATGCGGAAAATATTATTATTGTGGATGTTTTATTTTCGATATATCTAAATTTATCCCTTTCGTTTTGACAAAGAAACTATAATATATTGTTGAAATTGAAAAATATCTTGGTTGCCTTGGTTTGGATAAAGACTTTTAGTTAATTGAAAGATAATTAGAAAATGTGTTCAATGTGTTTTTCTAAATAGTTTAGTCGTTTTCTTTGTTACCATGGGAAATATAAAGTTTTTGTTATCTTAAAAATAATTACTTTTCTTCGATGAACTATCTGTAAATAAGTATTTCAAGTTTCCATGGATTCTTGCCAAATTAAAAGAATGTGTTTAAGTCTTAGGAAATATCTTTTGATAGGATTTTATTTATTTATTTATTTCTACTTCTAGCTCACTTTAGAAGAAACTTTACGATAACATTAAAGGTTCCGAATTCTTCATACCTTTGAAAAACAATATATAAACAACTAGGACGACTAGGATTTAAATTACGAAACACACTTAATGAAAGAAATCTGTAAAGTTTATAAATTTCTTTGCATTTTAAATTGAACAAGAAATTTAAATCAAATAGAACTATTTAGTAACTATGCAATTAATGTAAAAGTGATAAAAACAAACAAACAAATCAAATATCGTTTGAATTTTTTGGTATTAAAATGTCGAAATGTAATGTGAGCAATTATTTATAATAGAATAAGCGTAAAAATTGGCTTAAAATAACAAAAGAGATCTTTAATCTGAACGTCTCACCAGTAAGTAAAAAAGTTTTTTTTTTAAATTTTTAATTAATTTATTTATTTTTATTTTATTTTCAAACATATTTGCTTTTACTATTTAAAACGTTTAATATTATTAGTTCCAACTCACTTTTTAAACGTTCTTAAAGATTTTCTTTGTAATATTCTTATGGGGTTAATCTTCTTTTAATTAGTCTTTTTTTTTCATTATACATATGCAGTAACAATCCAACTTTCATGACCTGGAATTTCCTATCTTATATTTGGTGCATAAATCTGACTCAGCTCACTGTTAATAGGAGGTATGAACAGCACTGCTTGCTTGGAAATAAAAGGATTGAGGTTGTATTTGAAAGATTTAACAACATTTTTTAATAATTTTTATTTATTATTTTTGAAAAATATAATTTTTTGGTTAAAAAAACATGTTGAATTTTGCATAAAATAAACAGTTTTTTTTAGGAAGTTATGTTACGTTATTTCAATGCAAAGAAAACTGCTGTATTATTTGTTTTAGAACATTTAATCATCGAATTCAACTTGAAAGGATTGGTTTCGGCGATTTAAAAATGATGATTTAAGTATACATTATAAAGAATACGAGTTTATTATGATTTGATATAATTCAATCAAACCATCGATGGTGAATGATACGATCAACAGTTGATCAATTTTCGAATGAGGCATTGAAGAAAAACGTTCAGAATATAGAGAAAGACATAACATGTAGTGTTTAAACACCACAGTGAAAATTGCAGTGGAATAATTGCGAAGACGATAGATATCATTCACAAAAATATGTTTACTTACTTGTTGTACAGTACGATATCTGGTAGCCAGATTTGCTCAGCTGGAACGTAAAGCTGCCGCACACCACCATATTCATCCGGATCCCATTTCAATTTATGGTCAGACCATTCCTGGAAAGCGAAAGGGAAAATATGATTGAAGGTAGAATTAATTATACATGCAGGTGTATTTTTTAGCTTCCATTTGATAATTTATGTCGTTTGAAGGACATTAAAACGGGATTAACTTACCACTTGATAAATTATTAGAAATTTACAACGAGGTATAACAATCTTTCGGCTAAAGCTAAATTTCTCTTCACATCTCCTAAATTTCACATCTGATCACCATGAAAACATTTAATAAAATATACTTAGCTAAATCTATTTATCTCTTTTAGTGCATTGGTATAAATCATTATTTAAAGATATTGTCTTTTGTTCTGAATTCTAATGTGTCTTTACTATGTATTTTATTGTATGTGAATTCTTGGATTTTGAATTTAATGATTTTTGTTCATCTAGTATCTATAAATGTCATAGGATATTGGGTTCACGAGAGTGATCAAATATTTGAATCAAAATCAGATTCTTCAATTATGCTCAATTTTTAGACATCATTACATATTCTTTATTCCAGGTCCAACCCCGATTTCTAATTTCGGCAATTTTTATTTCAAATGAAAGAACGAATATTTAAATTGGTCGCCTTTTCCGTCTGTCCCCCTTTTTGAGAAGCCGTGGTGGCCTGGTGGTAAGGTATCGGCATCGGAAACGGAAGGTTTCAGGTTCGAGACCCATTCCACCTAAGAACCGTCGGGTAAGAGGGTTGGTGAACGTTAAATCTTTCGGGACCAAACGTCCACCCGTCCGCTAGTGTGGTGAGGAAGATGGAAGAGGAGGTGCCAGTCGTCCTCGTCATCTGACCGTGGTTCAAAATTATGAGGTAGGTCCGTCCCAAAATAGCCCTAGTGTTGCTTTAAAACAGAACATTAATACAACTAAACTAAACTAGTCCCCAGTTTCGAGAAATATCTAAATATTCAACTTTAATACAGTCCCAGCCTTAAAAATTGAACTGACTTAGCAGTTTTATTAATTACTTATCATACATAGCGAACCAATTAGTATGCTCAAGACTTATTATGCAAGTGTAATCTAAAATAGGACAATATTATAAGACCCAGTTCAACATTAATATTATGAACATGGTTGTCAAAGAACTGGTCACCGAATACGACTAGTTATATCTACATTAATATAAATATCATAATTCCTAATAAGGTGTTTTTATGCCGTTCATGGCGAAGTTTAATTTTACACATTCAGTTTCAACGCTTGGTACTACTCATATTTATTTAACTAATATATTTAAGCTAAACAGTCTCTGTCAGATACGTTACTGGAATTTTGGCAATCGAATAAATGCATCATTAATCATGTAAACACATTAATCAATTATTCGAAGGTATCAGGAATTTACTACATTGAGATCTCTATTATGCATCTAATTATCGATTTGTATATACGAACTAAGCTAAATCGATGCAAGAAATTTTATAGCTCTATTTTGTATAAATTTGAGATTTATCAAGTGTCATTATAGAGGATAACGGAAGACACCGTAGTGTAGAGTAAATCTTTAAAATGTTTTATATTCTTAATTAATCAGTTCTTTAAAAAAATAGAAAGAAATAACTAAAACATCCGTCCATGCAGATTAAGACATATTAATCTGAATCTAAAAAGGAAATTCCTTTCTACTTTAAGAGCTAAATATTTTTAGCTTAATTTATTTTCCATAGCTCTGCTACTTATAAAAGAAACCTTTCATGGTTCTCTATGGGAAGAAAGTTTGAGTTAAAACTACAATTTGGCACATATATATTTTAGAGGGTAAGAATGTGTATCTCGGAGCAATCTATGGTAGTATCCAAATAATACAGAACAAAAAAAGATTTTTACTTCATCTAAATTTTCAAAAAATTATTATTTCAATGATGCGATTTTTCTTTACTGGATATATTCTTTTTTTGTTTCAATCAATTAAAAAAATAGTTTTCATATTTTACAATAATGTATTATATTACTGAATTGAAACTCAAATAGTTTTCATTGTTGCTGTTAATATTTATTTCATCCTGACTTTTTTTTTTACTATTGATGATCAAGCCATGAAGATTCGGTTTATTTCTTCATTGAGTAAGTTCATGTTCATGTTCTTCAGTCTAAGGTATGCTTTTTACGGTTTTTGATTTTTTTTGCATTTAAAATCAAATTTTAGATGAAAAACTATAAAACGATGAAGAATTTCTAAAGTGCTCCTATTTTTAAGCAATGATTCGGTCTCTTCTGTTGTAATTTAGTATATAAAGCTATGGACAAAAAATGAGGAAAATACGTATCATGGTGAGCAAAACGGTGTAAGGTACCTAATGTACAATGTTATATGTCTATCAATATTTGAAATTCAAAAAATGTTTTGCTGAAGAAACCCTTAACCATGTTGCACTTTTTATTCGTGATATACTCGTAAGACTTTCAGGTCAAAATTCACCAGGTTGTTCTGCTTACTCTCTGGTAGTACAATAAATAGTAAATGATGGAATCTGAAAAATTTATGCAATGCAGAAACAAACTGATGTAAGTCGATAACTTTTAATTTAAGGATATATATATTTATGATTATAAACTATCCTGATTAAAATTTTTTAATATTAGTCAACCTTAACGAGACCAACACTGTAACGATGTAAAGCAATGTGATGTAAGAGCAGAAATGAATATTGATTTATTATGGCAACATGCGCATGTTATAAACAATATGTTTACAATTTCAAAAATATAATCAATGCATTTTCCATTTAAGAATAATATCAAATTGTTAAATAGGAAATATCTTCGCTACATTCTGTACAAATATCTGATAAAGGATGCTGGTTTGGGAAAGATTTTTACAAACCCACATATTGTAATATTTTCAAATTAAAACTAGTTTTGTTGTCACTTTTACAAAATGCATAACTCCTTTCCTCTTTTCTTGATAATTGATTCAATCTTTTCAGCTGCGATGTTTCTTCCATTTTGTCTCAAGTCTTTTGCTATTGCCTTTGAAACCCTGCCTCTGGGAAATGTTCCTTAGTACCAAGTAGAGTTTTACAATAAAAAGGTCAAGTTGTACCAAAACGTTTTGGCTATTCCATATTGTGTTATTTTTTCGTGGATTATGAGCTTCAAAGAGAACTTAAGAACTATAAGGAAATTTATGCAATATATTAGGGGGGGAAAACAACGATCTGTCTTTCTTTTCACATTGTAAGCTAACAACAGTTTATCAAGAGTATCTACTGCCCATGTAACTGAATTACAGTCAAGAATGGTAGCAGGTTTCTTTTATGATCACCATTGCTATGGTGTCAACATGATGAAAGGTGCTCTGCAATAACATGGTGATTGTCCTTTGGTGATTAAAGTACAAGAATTGTTTCCTTAATGAAGGTAAATTTCACGGTTTATAGTTCGCTTGAATTCAGAAGGAATGGAGTTTTTTTTTCGTAAAATTCCAATCATAGCGATATTTCTTCGCAGAAGTGTTTGAGCCAAGTTCCTGAGAAATAAACACATGAAACACAAAATGAACAATATTATTCACATGATTTCAATATAAATATATATGGGTCATGATGTAATGACCAATATATATATTTATATTGATCAAAAGATATAAGTGGGATCTTTTTTTATCGTGTCGATAATTACGGCCATATTTTAGAAATATTTTACAGTACTATTAGAAACTGCAGAATAAACATTGTCATATAACCATGTAAGCATTCAAGCGATAGTTTAGAAGATATTTTCAGAAAACATCATATTTGGATTTAAAAAAAAAGACCCGAAGGTCTTAGCAGGGTTAAAATTTATTTCACGAAATATATAATTGAGCATTATTTGTACCAATTATCTCAGTAAACCAAACCAGAGACATCTATTCCATAATGAAATGAATATTTCCATTTTTGGAGAAATTTAATTATTCTCTTATATAATAGTAATAAAAAAAATCCGCTCTACTGAAGTTGTGAAAAAATCAACGGAAATTTCTACCGAACCGTTCTCGCATGTTATCTTCTACCGCTAATGCAAAAACTGTGGGATTCGGTAAGAATAGTGAAAGCGTCAAGTTTTCAGGCTTTATTATATTTTCTGAATCCCACACATTATGTTCTGTGCTTCGTTCTGTAGTAAAGAAAACCGGCAATTGCGCATTGATTGTATGGAATTAACGAACAATGAGAGATCGAAGTTTAACATGAATCTAGCATTTTAATTGAATAAAGTTTTGGCAATTAATCGCTGGTACGCAGTTAATTCACAAGTACCAGGAAATCGAATATGTATTTTGGGCGTCTTTTTCCGATCAAATTCAAATTCAGAACATGGAATCATGATAGTAGTCACAAAAAAAAAAAAACCCATACAAGAGTTTCTTTTATTTATTCAAGACATTGCGTTTTTGAATTATTACGCGTACAAGCGTGCGAAAATACAGAGTAACAAACGATCAACCTTTTAAAAAAGGCTAGGAGAAAAGTTGATTAACATCTACACTTCAGATACTAAAACTGAGCAACAAATTTCATTTACTAAGTTGTTCAAGTTTTTAATTATTGCATTTGCATTCATTCAAAAGTATGTTGTGTTGTGACTTATGGCACTTTACAAGCCCAAGTTCTCTGTCAGTGATTTAAGCCGAGTGAGCGTCTCTGGTTTTTCCAGTAGCGCTAACTAGGGCCAAGAGTATGACTTAGCTACTCACGCGTCACAACCCTTCTTACGGGGTGGACTTCATTCATGCATTTCATTCACTCATCCACAGATCGTAATTTAGACCTGAATCAGAGAACGATCACCCCTGATACTGTAACCCCAGGGGTATTACTCTCGACATGAGGACTTTGTGACCACAACAGATTTATACGTGCACCAGCCACCACACATGCACACGGAGAGTCTTCGGACGGCGGGGTTCGAACTTACAACATAAGGGATGCGATTCCAACGGCCTACCAACCGGCTATCCCGGTCTCATTCAAAAAGTACAGAATGATACTTCAAGATCAACTTCTTGACGATTTTGATTTCAAATTCTATAATTTAAAAATTATCTTTCTTATAGATACTAACTTTTGTACCAAATTTTAGCTATCTAGTTGTCTTTGTTTTGATCACATACACGTATATTCGGACAGATGTGCAAATAGACTTCCTGCGAATGTGTTTTGGTTTAAAACGTGATAGAAATCTAAAAATGTGGTCTTAAATTTTAGATTTTTAACTAAAAATGTTTTTGAGTTTTTGGGTTCACAGATAGACATAATTCCTGTCTTACATTCCCAGGAAGGTCAGAAATGTGGTAATACGTCAAAATTTCGAATTCAAATCTTTTGATGATTACAGTACTTTCTCTTTGTATATTGCATACGAGAGAGTAAAAATCAAGTTGCATTAAAAACAAGAGAGAAAATTGAGCTGAAATACTTAGAAATTTTACAGAAGAAATTAGGTTTTCAAAGTAGCATATTAGATACAAAATAAATGCTTTATTCTGGTGTGCTCTCCATTTTGCACTTTATTTTTTCCAGCGAATAACTAACTTCTCGGAATAGGAAATGAACCTGCGCACATTCGCTCTAATTCCAGACAAGCTCATTTCACTCCCGAGGCTTTGAGTTTTTAGTTGAATTTTCTTAAAAATCCAATTTGGGATGCAGTCGAGGGAAAGGAAAACATTGCTTTTGGATTCGCCCGAATTATAATGCATTCCGGGAGAAAATTAAAAGGGTAGCCGAAAATAGAAAGAAAGATTTCTCTCCTTAAAAAAATCACACATTTTGAATTCTCGTTCCTTATCTGGAAAATGAAAAATACCCTTTCCAAGATAGCGCAAAAGAAAAATCTTGAAGTGAGCGAAGTGAAAAGATTTGTTACGGTTATAAACGAAATAATTAAATCGCGCTTAACAGTTCTTGATTCTGCTTTAGGGCGAGTAGGAATTAACAAATAATAAAACAAATCTAGCATTTTATATTCAACTCTTTTTTCTATTTGTCATTATGTTTATTGCATTTTTTTTGTTTCATTTTCACTGAAAATGTAAACTGCTGTTACTTTCCTATTTCTATCGATGGAAGTCATTACTGTCCAATTAACTAAACTGAAGTATTCTACGGAACCGGAATAAACAAAAAGGGGGGAAATGCAAGACGAACAAACGATTTTTGAAAGGCGAAAAGCTAATATTTGTATCCTCCAATTCAGACTGAGATGGAAAATATGTATTTATTATCTTCATCATCGAAAACTATCCACCTTTAACAATGAATTGGTTCGCCAGGATTAAGGTTTGCTAGATTTTTTAAAATTAAATATCGTATGTCTTAGTGACTTTCTTAGCCAAAAATTTCCAAATTTCAAATTTTCCCCGTAGTGCTGCTTACTTCAAATATTAGGCTGTGGAAAAAGAAATCCATTATTTTTTTTCGTTAAAGGGCTATAGTGATCCATATCTCGCAAAGCATCGATCGAATAATTTGAGATTTATGCTCATTGAAAAGGCAACATTTTGCACTAAAAAAATCTTTGCTATTTTTTTTGTTTGGTTTGGTTCATTCAATTGTGAGTTAAAGGATGTTAAAAATGGAAGTCAACAATGAGAAATTTCGGTATATTTTGCTGCTTTTTTTTTTGAAAAAGGCGAAACTGCTAGCTAAACGTCTGGAATCGTGAATCGTGTTTTTGGTACCGCTAATGTAAGAGACAATTACGTGAAATTGTGGTACCGTCGATTCCGTTCAGGTATTTTTGATGTCAAAGAATTGCTTCGCTCAGGTAGGCCGATCGTCAAAAATATCAATAAAATCGCAGAAATAATCGTTGACCGGCATGTTAGCAATCGTAGTAACCCAGGATCGACCATAAAACAATTTTAAACCATTTGTACAAAGCTGGATTCAAAAAGAAGTTTGATGTTTGGGTGCCACACCAATTAACACACAAAAACATAATGGATCGAATTTCCATCTGTGAAGCTCTGGCCAAACAGAATGAAATAGATCCATTTCTTAAATGGATGGTGACTGGGATGAGAAATGGGTCGCATACGACAACATTTTGAGAAAAAGATCGTGGTAAAATAGCTTGAACGGTGGGAAAAACAGGATTAACGGCCAGGACGGTTCTTCTATGCATTTGGTGGGACTGGAAAGGAATAATTTATTATGAGTTGCTTCCATATGGCCAAACACTAGATACGGATCTCTGGTGTCAACAACTGAACTGTTTGAAGCTAGCGATTGATCAGAAACGGCCAGAATTGACCAACAGGAGAGGTGCTGTGTTCCATCAGGACAACGACAGGTCACACACGTCTGTAGTGACTCACCAGAAACTCCGGGAGCTGATTGGGAAGTTTTGACGCATCCAGCATAAAATCCAGACCTGGCACCAAACAATTGCTATGATTTTCTTGCATTTCAAAACTTTCTTTGTGATAAGAAATTGGTATCAAAAGAAGATTGTCAAAATCGATTACTAGAATGTTTTGCTTGTAGGGATCAAGACTTCTATGAGAAAGGCATTATGAAGCTACCTTTAAAATGGCAAAAAATTGTACAACAATACGATGCATATTTGACCAAAATTGGTAATCGGAAGCATGTTAAATAAAATCTTGAAGTTCACATAAAAGTAATGGATTTCTTTCCCACACTATTTCAGAAGCCTTATATCTTTAAATTCCTTATGCTACGCATTTCCATCGTTTTCTGTCAATATCTTTAGATATTCAGTGATAACACAGGAACGAGCAGCAGCATTTAAATTAGGCACTTTAACATTAACATTTTAATCTTTCTGTTTAATTATCTTTCCAGTCATCAATAGTTTACTCATTAAGAAAAATTAGTTGATTTCCTTTATTATATCATCTAGTATATTAGAGCACTTAAATTACAAAGTCGAAGTGAAAAACTTCGTTCTGAAAAACTCATAAAGTTGGAATTATTTTTATTATAATTTTGATAATCAAAAATAACATACTATTAAAAGATTTGATAAAACAAAAATAAATTTAAATACCATTTAATCATTATTTTGCGTTGTAATACTTTTGGAAATTATCACAGAAAAAAATCAAAAATGTTTCTCAATTTTTTTATTAATTGTAGTTCTTATTTTAAGAAATAAAAAAAGTATGTCGCTCCGATATGTCGATTTATCGCTTTAGAAACGTTTGACTATTTTTAGATTCCAAAGTATTTGTTGCCAAATTTTGGTGGAATGGCAACACTGTAGATAGCCGGAAAATATACATACACACATAGACTCTTTTAATGTTTGAAAAGGAAAAAATTTAAGTCATTACTATCCAATTATTCAAACTGAAATATCCTGAAATGGAAAAGAACAAGGATAGGAAAAAAATTGACGAATGACGAACCAAAAAAAGAAAAAGACCAAACGATTTTCAAAAAGTGAAGAACAAGTATTCTTATCCTCAAAAATCGACAACGTTGGATAAAATATAAACAAATAAAATGATATCAAAATGGCGCATCTCTGGAAGCTCGTTTCTGTCGTCTTATGTGTCTTTGAAAAGAGGCGCTCTAAGTGGCCATTATGTCACTGGAAAGATGCGTCTGCAGAGCACTTTAACTGCCAAACTACAGTAAGATATTCTGACAAAATAGAAGAATTTTCCCTCCTATTATTCGAGCGTTGTTTCGGAAATTGTTGATATGCTTTTATCAACGTAGCGAATGAATTGTTAATGCTTCATTGATCGCGATAAATGATTTTCGTTGAAAAGAAGTTCGCGACGGTTAAACTAATTTCTTCACTTCATTTTTCAACATCAATAATCTTTTTACATATTCTTTTGATATCTGATTTCATTTTTGTCGAACTGACAACAGCTTGTTACAGATGTCAGTTATGTAATCGAAATCTATCGCTTTGGAAACATTTGAGTAAAAATAAATTTTTGGAAACATGGAATCATTTTTTGTTTTTGTTTTTTTTCTGAACAGTTAACAAATTGGAATATTCTTTGAATAAAAAAAATGGAATGCATTTGAAGAATTAGATAAGGAATGAAAGTTTCCAAGTTTCGCAACGAATACGATTATTATGTACAACATAAAATATAAATTAATATAAGTTAATAAAACATAAACTTAATAACGTACTTCTTTGATTATATTTAAAATACAAAAAAGATTATTTGGAAATAAGTTCTTGTGGTTTCTTTGGTATATATGTTAACGTTTGTACCAAACTTATTTTACTTTTTAAATAGGGCATCCTAATTTTTATGGTTAAAGGAATTAATAGTATTTGCTAATTAGCTTCTTTAAAAAGGATATGTACCTGTATTATGGGAAACTGAATCCACTTTTAAAATATTGTTTTCATACTCATTTGATGCTACAGGGTGTCCCACAAGGTATGCGGCGTCTAATAATTACAGATCCGGATAAAACACGACATGATTAGTATTACATGTGGGTCTCCTAATATAGCGCCATAGTCTAATTAAGGTGTGAAGCTTGTGTCATGAAAACCTCAAGAAATGAGGGGAAAAAAACAAGAGAAAATCAATGTTTATTGAAAATTTTCAATACAACAGATTTTCGAAATGTCGGCCGTTCGAACAAATGACATGGTGAAGTCTGGAATAGAAGTTCGCAACTGCTTTCTGAAAAACATCTGTTCCAATTTTTTTAACCTCGGTTTAAATTGCTGTTCTCAAGTCGTACAATGCTGAGGGTTGTGCGAGATACACAGTGTCTTTCAGATTTCCCCATAAAAAAAGTCGCACGGGTTAAAATCCAGCAAGTAAAGTGGCCACTTTATATCATAGTCTGTTCTCATAACGGAATCCAACCCGATCAGTTTATCATGAAAATGTTTCGCTAAGAGATCGAAGTTTCACTGAGTGCGGTGAGGTCTAGTACCCTCTTACATAAACTAATAATCGCTTATTTTGTTTGTGCCATGCAAAAGTGGACTGACAAAGGCGTTCAACACGTCAAAATAAGATTCACCGGTGACATTTTCGATGAAGAAAAAACAAGCCTAATGACGCCTTCGGCAGATAATGCACATCAAACTGTGAGCCTATGTGGGCGCAATGGCCGAACTATTGCATGATGAAGATTTTCGGTGGCCTTGAACCTTCATATCAGTTTGTTAACATATCCTTGGAGGTGGAAACGCACTGAAAAAGATCCGATTGCAATCAATTTCGTCACATTCAACCTTATTAATCATCGTGCCTGCAAAATCGCACCTCCTGAAACCATCCAAATCGGACAATGGTGATTGATTAGAATTTTGTAAGGGAACAGAGCTGCATAAAATTTTGAATATTCACTTACAGATGCTCTTTTCCTCTCATTGGTTGCCACATATTTCCATTGTCACCTAGGGAAGATTCCATGTTTCTCAAAGCAGTATGCGTCGTAATTTGGAATACAAACTGTCGGATTCATTACTAACTTTCTTTTTGTAATTATACTATGGCACTACATTCGGAGATCCTACATGTTATACATCAAAATACTCGACTTGACGTGTTCTATCCGAATTTGTAAATATTAGACGCTGCATACCTTCTGGGACTCCCTGTAAAACATTTACTTCATATGATAAACAGTGGTGAGCGAGTATTCCATATTAAGATAACGTTAAAATCAGATCGGATATCTCAAAATTAAAACTGACATAGATATATTTCATAGAGAACAAACTAAAAGTTTTTGAAACAGAAATAAATTGTCATAAAAAATGTCGATATATTTCCAAATGCTTGCGTTATGAAATACACTTATTTTAAGATTCCAATTAATATTTATCACAGAAAAATTAATTTCTCATCATTTAATTTTATTTAGTTCCAATTTTGGATAGTTTAAACAGTATTAACAGTAAACTAGTCACAATTGCCGCAACTCCGCCTTCATTTCTTTGTTCTGTTTGTCTGTAATAAAAAGAAAGAAACAGAGCAAATAAATGACAAATTTTTTTGTGTTCTGATAGTTTTGAATTCTTGCATTCAATCAAGCAAACGTTTCTAGAGCTCTTAATTCTAATTAAAATAATTAATTATTATTCTAAAGATGTGGAATAAATGGCAATTTTAGTTTTGCCATTTGGCACATATTAATGCAATAAAAACTAGCAAATCTATCAAGCAAAATAAAATTTTATTCGGTAAACTCAAGTTTAAAAAACAATAAATTAAAACGAATGATATGCAAACCGGACGCATTAAATATTTTAAAGATGCTAAAATATGAGAAAAATTTGGCCCAACAATTAAAGAAACCGCAACAATTAAAAAGACATTTTCTGATTTACTGTCCACGCATATCGAAATTTTTGTTTTTAATCTGCGTATTAAAAATGACTGTTAACATTATTATTACGTACGAATGACAAATGTGACATGAAATAGGTTTAATATTTCTACATAGCTGTGAAAAATAATTAAAAATAAAAATTTAATACTATTAGCTAAGGGGTCTATAAAGATATGTTTTTTGAATTTTAATATTGCATAAAAAGAGCTTTTGTGGGGTGATTTGTACAGAAATTATGTCAGAAAAAATCATATAAGACTTCCTTTAGGGAATCGTAAAAACTTTTTAATAGCGCTGTTAATTAATCTACCTGCTAATAAACATACAGTGGTGGTCGAAATTGTGGACACTTTTGAAAATATTTATGTTTCCTAACTTTGTATGCTTATAGAAAATGTTACATTTCACAAAACGCAAACTCTTACATATCATTTTAAAGAGAATTTAATGCTGATTTCAATACAAAAAGCAAAATTCAAATATTTTCAATACAAAAAAGTTATTCTTACTTTAATCTGAATAACAAACACAGTGATGAAATGGATTGTAACTTCTAACTTTCCTGACCAATCACTGTTCTTATTCTGAGAACCAAAAAATGTTAATAACTGCCAGAAGAAGATGACATCATGTTTAAAGATGGAACAGTTCATAATTGTGCCTTGTTTCTATAGAAGGAAGACTGTTTTTTATGTAAACAAATCACAAGTAAGGAATTTTGTTATCTTTTTAATATTTGGAATAAAGTATTGTAAATATTTCTAATATTTAGTCATGAAGAAATGTCATCAAATAAAAGAACAGATTGGACACTCAGAAGGAGAAATAAGATTATTGTGTTACATGAATGCGGTCTTTCCAATGCTGAAATTGCAAAACAGGTGGGTGATTCAGTAACTACATATGGCGTCCGAAAGTTTTGTTTCCGATACCAGGAGACAAATTCAATAAAAAACAAAGCAGGAAATGACTGAAATGGTACACCACATATGTTGATGGCAGAAGAATAAAAAGACAATGTCTCCATGCTCGAAGAATGTCATCAGCCGCCACCAGAAGTGAATTAAATGATGCTGGAATTTATGTCAGTTCAAGAACAACCAGGAGAAGATTATTAGATGTTAGACTAAGAGGTAGAATTCAAAGAAAAAATTTACAGCAGTGTATAAAAAGATTTCAGAGGGCAAAAGAACACATTAATTCGCCAGATTATCAGTGGTTACAAGTTATATGGAGTGATGAAACAAAGATGTTGTTATTTGGTAGCGATGGCGAAAAAAGGTAAGCCATAGAATAGGCAAAGAGCTACATCCTGATTGCATTCAGGCAACTATGAAGAACTCAGTTAGTGTAATTATTTAGTCTTGCATGTCAGCAGACGGTATTGATCTCATTCATGTTATCGATGGGACATCAAATGCAAGAAAATACATTGCCACTATTCAGAGTCAAAACTTAACACCTTCCATCAGTGATCTATTTCCCAAGAACGCATCATTTATTTTTCAGCAGGATTCAGCTCCTTGCCAAACAGCAAAAATATCGAAAGAGTGGTTTAGTACAAAGAGCATCGAATTTTTATCACAGCCAGGAAACAGTCCTGAATTCAAAATTATTGAGAACTTATGGCCCCATTTGAAAACTCTTGTACATATAAAGTTTTCGTGAAATAAAAGAGGATTAATTGAGTCTATAATTGTTTCCTGGCATCAAGCAATAACGAAGGAAGAGCTTAAAACCCTTGTCAGCTCAACGAAACATCAGTGTGAAGCTTTAATAAAACATTAAAGCTATCTTACTAAGCTCTGATAACTCACTGCTTTCATCAGCATCTAATGTATCTCGATAATTATTGCCTCTCCACTTTTCTTGTATTGCAAATATTTGAATTTTGCTTTTGGTATTGAAATTTGTATCAAATTCTCTTTAAAATGATATGTAAATGTTTCCATTTTGTGAAACGTTACATTTTCTATACGCATTGAAAGTTAGAAAACATTAAAATTCTCAAAAGTGTCCACAATTTTGGCCACCACTGTATGTGCCAAATTTCGTTCAAATCTGTCCAGGGAACGGAATGGTATACGATTGAAACAAACTTACACGCAAAGGGACAGCCAATATTAACTATGTAGATAAATATATGGAAATAACCATTTAAATTAAAGTATGTGGCTATGTCCTGGCTGAAGGTTTTGAAAGTAAACCTTCCAAAATAACTATATTTTTTGATTATTTGCAACAAACAGATTGGAAAAGGCGTCTATGAAACCAAAATATACCAGTTAAGTAGCTGAAGTTTTTAAAAAATTGGAAAAAGTTATAAAACCAAAATCTTCTAGTTTAGAGATTTATCAAATGATTTGCTTAACATTGTGCAGTCAGTTTAAGAAATGTACTATCTAGTTGATGAACTACAAACTAAACTATATTTTTTATCCGTTCTTTAAATATTGGGGCTCGAAAGATAAATAACACGAAATTTTCAATTTTTTTTCACATTGTGTAGCACTAAAACATCTGCAAAATATTTCTAAAAGAATAGATTACTTATTCTCTAGTTCAAGAAATGTAGAATATATTGAGAAATTAGTATACGAAAATTGAATCAAACATATGCATTAGCTTTTAATTTATTAGGTTTCTAATACGAAAATTCTATCTAAAATTAGAATTAGAATTTGCGAAAATAGCATTAAAACGTTTGCAAATGCAAATATAAAAATCAGTGTAACTTCCTCAAATATAGAAATAATAACAAAATTCTAACGGTTTTTTATATATATGTAATGATATTTTAAACTCTTAATTTAAACCAAATTAATTTCCAAAACTTTATCTTAATTTAGCTCATAGTAAAATATTTTCTAATTTCCTGATCTCATTCCAATTTTAATTCAACTGAAGCTGTGTAGAAATTACTGAGCAATTAGTTCTACATATCAAATGTTAGTGATCTTTGCGTTGCTCTTGTCAAAGGTCAAAACGTGTATTCAGTTGGCGCGTGGCTGGAAATAACATGTTATAAAGACTAGTGATCATTTGTTTCGTTCCCTTATTTCTTCTTTACTTCTGCTTTTGTGCCGCGCTGCACCTTCTTGGAAATAAATCATTCCTGCCTTCCTTAGATGGATATTAAAGAGAATTAAAAAATACAACGTCTCGTCTATGTCTTCAAACCTGCCTCCTGCTGCAACCAAAATAATGTTACATATATATGTATATATATAAAACCTCTTCAAATTTTAAGAATATTATTTTGAAAATTATATCATAATTTCCCAAAAATGCGACTTTTCAACTTAGTCCTCAACTTTAAAAACGCTTTAGAATTAAAGGTTTTTTTTTCTTTTGTGTGAGAACAGCCAATGAAATTATAAAAGAAGATAACAATAACACAGAACAAAAAGAAGAAGAAGAATATAAACAAGAAAAGGAAGAAGAAAGACCTAAAATATCGAACTTCTATAAGAAAAGATAGATAAGAATCTTATTCATTAACTCACACAAAACTTGTTAAAGCCTTACAATTTCAGCTTCAAAAAGAGAGAGATAGAGAAAAAATCCCCCAATAGATGGCATTCTTTGCACTCTAATAGCAGCTATGGAAGTCAATAGAAAACAAAATCTCCTCAGAATTATTACACCAACAGCAAAGAAGACCTTTACCGCAACCAATCCTAACAAGCTGCAAGAAAACGAATGGGATAACATAGAATTCTCCCCTAATACTTACTGGAAAAATAAAAAACTAGCAATCTTTACTAATGACAGAAAAGACGGAGGGATTCTTAACAAGACTCTAACATTGCGAAGTCATTGTAGAACATTGCGGGCTTACACTGTGTAGTTTGGTTGCTTGGAAATCGAATGGTCTAAGACATTTTAATGATTATTTTCATAATGTAAAAAAGCATTTGGAAAAAAAGATGTTTTTATCCTTTTCAGCTTCAGAAAGGCTTGTAGTTTGAAACTTAGAATATTTTAATGAGTTTTGTTATTTTTGTATATTTTATGAGAACATAAAAATTTTTCCATTCAAGGATCTTATGAATAAATAGATATTCTCAATGCAATATTAGAAGTTTTATCCTGTATTTTTCTGAAAAGGAATCTAAAATTATGCTTTTCGTTTGAAATCTAAATTTATCTGTACTTATTGCAAAATGTTTTATTTCAAATAAATTGACAAAGTAATTTATAAAATCATTATATTTTTATGCAATTTTTATTTAAAGATACATATAGAGTACTTTGAGTCAAGGTTTTTCTTCATTTCCTGTAACTGATATGTATTTTTTTTGTTTGCTTACATATACCATTTTCATTAATTATTAAAAATGAAATCATTCGATTTTCCTCTAATTTTTTAAAATTATTTTTATTTTGTAACTTACAAGTAAGTTTAATAAATAGAATTTAAATTTGATTGATATTGAGGGATACTTTTATTTCAATATTTCAGTTTAGGAAATCAATGAATTTTGAGCTAATCTAGAATTAAAATATGAAAGTTTATTGATTCAGTTATTCATTTTCAACAGTATATCCATTGATTCGAAAGATATAAATATAATTCTTATAAAGTATTTTTCGATTGAAAATATATAACTCTCTCTAATGACTTAGAAAGTAATTATTTAACCCTGATTAGAGTCAATTTGTGTACTTTCTTAGTAAACTTCCCATTAGAGTTCATACGTATTAAAGGAGTTGAGTTTTAGTATGAATAATATTATAAAACAAGTAATATATAAAACAAGATTTTTTTAAGTCAATTCCTACTTAGGTCAACAATTTTTTTAAAAATATTTTTAGTTACTTTTTTATTAAATAATTTCAAAATTGGTGACAAATTTGACGATCATTTGATGACATGGCGATGGATTTGGCGATTTTGGCGACCAAATAGAAAATACTGGACAAATTTAATTAATTAATTAATATTTGAAAAAAACTATTTTAACATCAAGTGTCACCCAAACAAGTTAAAAAAATATATTTGAACTTGAGTGGATGAATAAAAAGTATTTCATTGACGATTGAAAATTTGAACAAGATATATATATATAGAGAGAAGAAGAGAGAGTATGAGCTAATAATAGGAATTGAAATATCTATCACTCCTTTTATATCAATGACTATCTCTTTAAAAATATGAGAGAGAAAGAGTATTCGAAAGAATTTTGAATAGAGTTTTAATTTTTATACATATTCGATGATAAATTGTAAAACGTTCATTTGATCTAAAAAGGACCTAATCCCTTTATTTCAGATTCTAAAATGGAATCGGAGAGATTTGACTTCATCTTCAAATCAACAGATTTTATAAAGCACATATTTTTTGCATATTTATATATTTATAGCAGATATTTCTATTAAAGTTATTGAGATACTGTTTTCCTTTTTTAAAACTATATATTGACCAATGTCTTTAAATATCAAAATTAATGAAAGAAGTAATTCTCTCTCTATAATTTCTTCACTTGGAAGCTGAAACTCATAGAAATGGAGCAATGTATAAACTGATCTGTCAGATTTCGATTGCAAACATTTCATGTAACCTCTTCTTTTGTAGCATCACATCCTTGTACATTCAAAGTTAATTATTTTGAAAAATAATGACGTGCTTCAAAACAACGGTACTATTAACTACCAGAGTGGAGATGACATACTATGCATATTTATACCAATTGTAGTTCTTGAAATTAGAGAGAAATAAGAAAGATTAAATGGTTTGGTTTAGTTATATTAACGTCCCATTTGAAGCAACACTTGGGCTATTTTGGGACGCACCTCGTAATTTTGAACCGCGGTCAGATGACGAGGACGACACCTGAGTTGGCACCCCCCTCTCCACATCACACCACACCAGTGGGAAGACGTTTGGTCAGGACGGATTTAACGTGCAACAGACCCCCTTACACGACGGTTCTTCGGTGGAATCGGGTCTCGAACCTGAAACCCTCCGGTTCCAAAGCCGAGATCTTACCACCAGGCCACCGCGGCCTCAAGAAAGATTAAATAGAAATTATAAAGGTACGAAGGATAATCTGCTATATCCAGGGGTAAAACAATGCAATAACCATGTCTATTATGCCATTGATCAAGATAACGACAAAATCTAATGTTTTAAAAACTCAGTGACGTTGAAACAATATGCTTGTGATCAGGGATTTGATATGACAACTTGAGGTCATTTTTATTTGAAAGCAGACTTGAAAATATTATTTCCCTTACTCTAAAATTATAGAATTACAGAAAGTGTTTTTTGGAAAGTCTGCAATCTAGAAATTATGAGTGGAATGCTTTTAATAAAAGATCAATTTTTAAGCCATTTAAAGCCCCAAGGAGTAATTTATAAGACATTAAGGACTCCCTTTCCACCCATCTTCCCTTTCTCAGAGCTTACCAAGCCCAATCAGTGATCGAGATGCTGAGTTTGAAGTTACCACACTGGAATCAAACCTTTGTTATCTCAACTAAGCAAGGAATTTATGTGTATGAGCTGACTATAGGACTATCGAAATTAGTACAAATGTAATTATATAGCGATATACAGCAGAATTTTATAAATTCATTCAATTAAAGGCTAAGCAATATTTTAATATTTCTACACTGTATTTTCTGAAATATTTTTGTATAAATTATCGTATGATAATAATTCCTACATCAACATATGTTTATCTCATTTAATGAAATAAAATTTACCAAAACAGGTTTTTATGCGATTCGTTGTCACGACTCAGGCCTGATACCCGGGCCATACATTTACTTAGAATACCTCTTCTTTGCTATCTTTTAACTTTAGTAAAGAAGGGGTCACCTAATAAGATAGATGGTTTGGTACAATTACATGTTATATGTAAGGCAAAGGCCCGTAATGCGGCAGTCAATGTGTTAAATATTATATATTACCTTAATAACGTTCTGCGCCGGCGTCCTGGCCTAGGAGTAGCGCGTCTTCCCCGTGATCTAGGCTTTCTGGGTTCGAGTCCTGGTTTGAGCATGGTTGTTCTCTTCCTTGTCCTCTCCTTGTGCGTGAATGAGCCCCCCCTCCCTGTAAAAAGGGGTTGTGCAAGCGAGTGTGTGTGTGCTATTTTCATTTGAGCTTGAAGTCAGACTTCTGCCCTCGGGTGTTCAGGGGTCTTTACCCTCACTGCGCAAAAGTTTGGCTTAAAATAGACACACGACAAAAAAAAAATAACGTTCTGCATTAGAAACTATATCTGAATTATTTAAAATAACTTCCAATTTAATTCAAAACGTAGCAAAATCTAATATATACATTTAGGAAAATTTTTATTATAAAATGCTGGAGAAGGATCCAATTTCCCCTTTCCTAACAGACAAAGAGACAGATTGCTTAGCAACAACTGGATCCTGTGATATCATCAACTGTTAAACTATAAACAAGTCCATAATAAATAAAAAGAAATGAAATTGATAACTTTGATTTTGATCCCATATTAGCTTATAATTTTTTTTACCTATGAATCCGATGACATGTTGGATTTGAGTTTCGAAATACAAAAGAATCGTTGATGCTTCAATTTGTATTTAAGTTAAATTACAAATGTTATTGGACGCGCTTCATTATCTTAGGTGTCTTTCACTTTCTTGTAAGGAATGAAGTGACAGTTAATGTATAAGATAGATGACAATATAAATAAGAAATTAAAGAAATTCGTGAGTCAAAATTCTGAATTAAAATTTTAAAAATATTGAGTCTATTTTTAGCTGCTTTTCCCTTATTTAATTAGAGGTAATCTTCTATTAGGAGAATGTGCTGTTTTTTCTATTGAATTGAAAATGTGTGGAAACTCAAGATATTTAGGGTTATCTGTAATTTTTGTATCGATTTGTAAGTTTTCTGAATGATCTAATTTTAATTTAGATATTCAAAAATGGATAGTTTAAAAACAAAGCAGTGGGTTTTGAAAACAATGATTACAAACATACTTATGTAAAATTTGAAATAACCATGGTATAAATAAGGCATTAAATTCGTTTTGTATGTTTATTGAGAGAGCAAATTATGAATTTGTAAAATTATGCAAATGCTAGTTTTTCAAACAAATTATGAATACTAAAATATTTAAAAAAGGCATTAGTAAAATTCAACAATTTCTGTCTTAAATTTTCTACGATTACTACTAATTTTTTGCTATTATTAATAATAATTCTATCCTTAATAAAGGAAAATGTATGAGTGCCCGTCTACCTGTGTGTATTGTGTGTGTAGATGGGTGTTGGTGTTCTATAGGACAGACCATTCATCCCACATCTATAAAATTTGGCAGAGGATATACTTTGAAAGGTGTAATTGTGCAATATTTTTGAAATTTTAATTAAAATAACAATCTAGTGAAATTTTGACGCTTTTTCTGCATAGCTTCCGAAAATTTTGTTGCAGAAAAAGGATTTCTATATCATATTAAAATTTATTTTACAAAATTTTGATATCAATATTTTTTTTATGTAATTTTTTTTATAATTTAAAAATATTTTTCGCATATTTTGCATAATATGTTTCATCGTTCAAGTGAAACTCAGTTCATTTTCATTATTGTTTCTCATATTCCATTCTGTCATTTTCCCCTATAGTTTATGATCGAGATATGAAAATTCGGCTTATTTTCTTGAGTAAGTTTCAATCGAAGATATGCTTTTAGTAAAATTTATGAAATTTTATTGTAATTCTAATTAAGGTTTAACTTCAGAACTAAACAATGGCAAAAAGTTTGTAATGCCCATTTTTAAACATTGCTACTGTTTCCTCTGTTATAATTGGATGTATAATGATATAGACAGAAATTAGTAAAACGCGAAGTACAATAAATAGAAATATAAGTTTTCAAAAATAGGAAGACTTTTATGTTTATAAAAACTTAGGATGTGAAAATATGTTGCTATTTAAGCCATTAAGATATGGTTATAGAAAAAAAATTAGAATTTTAACTGCTATTAATTCTGGTAAACCGATTAGCCACCAAAGGATGTTAGTATATTATATTTATGCATAAATCAATTATTGATGTTTAAAATTTACTTTTGTTCAAATTTTGTTACTGCTTTTCAATAAAGGGTAATGATATTCGGGGCTGCTTAAGTTATTTAACCCTTTCTAGGGCCGTGGGACCTTTAACCCTTTCTAGGGCCCGCCAAATTTATCAATCTTTGTATGAAATTATGTATGTTGGCATAAGTTCTGACAAATTTTTTTAGTAAGTCAGAAACTTAGATGCTCCAGTTCTTTATCTCAGACAAAATGATGTGTCTTGATTTGTTACTTAATTATTAATTAACAAAATTAATTAATTAATCAAATTAAATTTATCTAATAAGCTAAATGAATCCCTCTTCTTATTCTAATTTCAAGCCTAAAAATATTTTAACATAATATGACTAGAAAAAAATGGCCCTTTGAAGGGATAACAAATCATACCCATTATTACTCGACCATGCTAATTTGTTTTGCTTTGCCTATAATTTCCCTTTATGCAAATTATTATAAAGCGAAAGCATTTTGCTACGGGCTCAAACGCTAAAACTTTCCTTAAAGCCACAAATAATCCATAGCGATAAATAATTGAATCTAAGCTTCATGATCAATTCCTAGTACGACAGAGATTAAGTTCGATCACGTCGCTTCGAGATGCTCGCAAGATGGCGGATGAGTGAATAATAATCGTCTGACCTTCCCGGACATAATCCTGAAAATTGAGATATCCGGAAAATGTCATTTTAATCCCCGGGAAAAATCTCTCCCGAAAAAGATTACATCGATCCGGGCACGTCGCATTTCGTATCCGCGGGTTAAGACGTTCTCCGGTTGTTTTTGAGCACGTCTTCTCATTGCTTCGTTTTCTAAAGGGAGTCGTACTCTCCGCAAGCGTTCGTGTGTTCTGTGGGAAAAAGTGGGCGGGGAGTAGGAAGGTTGCCGGGGCAACGGTTGAGCAGGTGCTATCAACAGGTGAGAGAGAGAGGAGAAATATCGTCGGTGGTAACTGTTGCTTCCTGCCACATGTAGTAAAGCGCTGATTGCGCAACTTATCGTCTGCCGAACGATCTCCCTTGCATCTCAACTCCACTCGTGCTCGGTTGATTTCCGTCATTGCGGTTTAATCTGGCTCGAGGCTACAAATTTTCTCTTGAAAAAGGAAATTGCTCCTTATGGCTACATATGAAGACTGTCTCGAGTGTTTTCTTAGTGTAGGCGATGTTGTGGAAATATTAATACTGAATATTTCTTCCATGTAGACACCTAAGTCAATGTTATTGCTAAGAAATTTTCTGCAATAATCTTAAATTACTTTCGAAGATTATTGACGAATTTTTGGTTGATACCTCACTTCAGAAATTAATATGAGTCAGGTACATTGACTTTTTTTGGAGGTTGTTGATTAAGTTATGGTAAAGTCATTATTGAAGGGAAAACTTTGTTGATTTTCGACGTTGCATATCTGTCACTTCTTATTTTCGATATTTTATGTTCTTTTATATTAAATATATAGAGCCTTAGGCATTATCAACATCATATCCTTTTCACACATTATTGATGGAATGTCCTGCATAATTCACCTTAGTACATATCAGAATTCCAGTTATCACCTTACTGCATATTGATTGATAAGAACAAGTGTTAGGCTTTCATTGATACTTGGGACTGTCTTCTTGATTTCGAGGCATAATCAGATAATTCAACTAAAGCCTAATTTTCCACTTAATTATGCAACAGATATGGATATGGATATCATGGATATCAACAGATTATGGATATCACGTGAGTTAGACTCGCACACAGGATGAGTCTTTAATTCCTTAGGGTATCATTCTATGGCAGACGTTAAAGCTTTCACTCAAAATTTTAAGCAATATGTTTTCAATTTTTATTTGTTTCCTGCAGTTATAGGTTTGTTTATTTGATGGAGATTTTAAGCTTTTCCTTTTTGTTAACCATGACTAAAACTGCCGAAACAACGAATTAATGGTCTTTACCTGATTCAGTTTAAATCATCCAGTACCAAAAAAGTATCACACTATGCTATATGTCATTAAATACTATTCATAGTATTATATAAAATTGTGGTTATAATCGATACATATATCGCTGTATTTTACATTAAGCTGAAACACTTCACATATTTTTATATCACAAATGAAAATAACTTGAAATAAAAACAGTTCGTTAATTTCCATTCCTTAACTATCTCCTTCATACCATCTATCGTTCTTATGTTCCTCAGCGCTTTACATTACAAATACTAACAACGACAGTGATAGCGTCGCCATTTTAATAGAATTATCTACCATCACATTTAATAATAGTTTATTATCGTGCAATTTTGGGTCATTCAATTCGCGCTTTTATGTTTATTCAATCACAATATTGTACATTATTGTATAATATTGTGGCACCAAACTGACGTTTTGATTGGAGAGTTGTTCTTACTCATTAGCTCCACTGATGGACTCGATCAGTGTTAGTGAGTTGGATGGATACCAGATTCGTTACAAGACAACGAGCTCAGAAGAGCAGACAGCTCTTAGAACTTTAGTGACTATGACAACTGTAATTTAATGACGATGACGAACTGTATTTCTATTTTCTAATCTTTTTATTTTATTTTTATTCAATATCCTAATTCCAAATCTTTAAAATCCTTTTATATCGATTAAATATCTACAATTCAATAATCCTGGTTATTATCGCCGCCATCATCCACAATATTACAAGTTATATAGAATTAATAACATCTTGTTCTATCTCAGGCAAGGCGATTTCTTATTATTTGTCACAAATAAATAATAAAAACTTGGGTGAGTTTGTAGATAGCAGTCATAGAGAACTCTTGTGGGCCACACATGAAAAGAAACAGCAATTTTAAAATAAAAGTAGTTCTTTACTTCCTGTCCTACACAAGAACTACCTCAGACAGTCAATGCTACTAACATTCAGGGATAACCCCCTACTAATCCATGGGTCACTTAACTGAATGCCGAACATACATTTCGCCTCGTAAAAGATTCTTCCCCTCCTTGGCGTTGTTAGATGGAGGTTTATGTCGAGGAAACACGAGATCCCTCCATCTGCGTTGTGCGGAGGCTTTCAGAATACATCGGGACTTCATTTCAGTTTCCGAACGCATCTGCGAAGCTCACCCCTACCATTCAGGATATTCAAGTAAAGCTCGCCTCTCATTGATTATTCTACAGAGCTGCACCGCCAGCAGAATACTTGATGCAGGATGGAGGTTTCGGATCGCATTTAATTTGTGGCCAGGACGCGACCTTTCAAATTCCTGGTCGAAGAGAGGTATTGCGGGGTTTTATTTGCTGGGATTATTTGAAAACTTATGAAAAGGGCGATTCGATATCTGTTTGGATTTGAAATTGCAACCTTTGTAATATTTATAGAACGTGCTATCTTCGATTCGAAGTATCAGTTTCCTGTTTTCGAAATTCGTTTCGTGTCACGAGATTGCTGGTGCTTAAACGAAACAAAATATTTAAATGAATTTTATCGAAATCAACCGCACCTCAGACTTTTTGTTTCTTTTATTTTTGTTTTTGCTTGTTTAATCTACATATTTAAAACAATAAAGAAAAAATCAAAGAATTTTCACCAACACCAAACCACTGGTTCAGGATCTACAGGATTTGTTTTCCGTCAAAACACATGATCTCTGGATATGTCATCAATAATCGTCTATTCCCCACCTCCAGAAAGTTTGAGAGAAATCTCAAAAGTGCTGTTCTATTATTCACTCTCCGCAGGAAAAGAAATCGATCATTGCTTAGCACTTGGAAATTAAACCAATTTCACCAATTTTTATTTCTTATAAAAGTGCTTGTTCCCCCCTCCCCATATCCTTGAGAAATCTTAAGAATATTTACGGTATATTCTCTACTTCAAAAGATTACAAAAATGTACTCCATTCCCTAGTACTGTACTGATTTTGCTAATTTTTATTTCATATGAAAGTTCTCTGTTTCCTAGATGCACCATCAGTAGCCCCCTTGTCCCAACAGTCATCGACAGAGATTTCCAAAACAGTTGTTCACTACAGGAAAATATAAAAGAAAAAAATTTTCCATGCCTAAAAACTTTATCAGTTTCATATGGAAGTTCATGCTCTCTAAATAAATCCTTAATGAGTCTCCAATATTCATTTTTGAGATATATTGCAAAATAAAATTTTGACTGAGTCTTCAACCTCAACACCTTGAACCAATTTCGTCAAAATTGTCTCCGCCTGCAAGTACAGCTAAACATTGCTCTACGCTTATTGTTCAGATATAATTTAAAATAGTTACTCCTTTTGTTTTGATCAGATGTAGCTCATCAAAATTGGTAAACATAATTAAATTAATACTCTCATTATGGTGGGTGAAAAATTGTTAATCTAAGGTAATTAGTTTATATAAAAGTATTTTGATAAGTTGTTTAGCATCCTGAGTTTCAATATTTAAAATGGTGTCTTTTTTTATTTGTATGTGATAGGAAACGTCTTTGAAGATGCATTTAATACTTTTCAATATCTATTGCAGATAAAACATTTACTTTGAAAAGGCAGAACATGTCTTCGAGTTTGTTTTTCTCTGTTTTGTTGAGGAAAATATTGGAATACAAGGCGGAATGCTAATAAATGCAGTGTATACAAGGCGGAATGCTAACAAATATTTGATTAATGATATAATTTTTCTTATTTGAGTTGAAACAATTTAACCTTATATATTTTATTATTGTAGTTTTTTTCTATTTCAGTTTACGATGCAGTTAGAAAAAAGTTTTTGGTGTCAAACTGCAAAATAATTTCTTACAGCATTACTTACAATAAATTCTTACAGCATTGCTGTTGTTGAAATTTATGGCACTTTACAAGGCCGCTGACAGTTATCTGTCAGCGATTTAAGTCAAGTGAGCGTCTCTTGTTTTTTCAGTAGCGCCACCTATGGCCAAAAGTACGACTTAGCTACTCATGCATCACAACCTTTCTTACGGAGTGGACTTCATGCATTTCATTGACTCATCCACAGATTGTAATTTAGACCTGAATCAGAGAAAAATCACCTTTGAACCAGTACCCCCAGTGGTATTACTCTCGATATGGAGGACATTGCAACCAAGAGAGATTTATTAGTGCGCCAGCCACCACACACACGGCCGGCGGGGTTCGAAGTCACAACCTAAGGAATGCGAGTACAACGCCCTCCAACCAGGCTATCCCGGCCATCATATTCACTTCAAATATATTTGCACATGCTAATATTATGTCCATCTGAGCATCCTCTCAGTGTATGATGAGCGGCCATGTCTTCATTTTCTTCTTTATTTTTTTACTGCAAGATGCGCAATTTTTATCAGGTAACCATAAAGTTAAATTTGGTTGATAAGATATTTATTAAGATAAATGTGTGATGCTAATGTGGTTAAATTGGTTATGCGGTAATTAAGGTAGAATGTGGTTAATGTGGTTAATGCGGTAATTAATGTAGAACTACTAATAATTATTCATAAACACAACGAAACAAATTGATGATTATCAATAATACTTAGTTTAGTACATTTATAACAATATATTCCTTTTATATTTACTGAAATGCAAAGATGAATAATTCCCCATCGAGATTAATTTATAGTCTATTTCGATGAATGAAGTTTTTCTTTGCAAAATCGTCTTAAATAATGTCTCTATCTACACTGCCTGATAGAATTGCACCGGACAAAAATTGTAGAATCTGAAAACTAAATTTGTATCATCAGAGGCAAAACAGATTATCAAATAGGAAAAGTAGACTGTTGACTTAGGGTCTCAAGGCCTCGAATATTTGTTATATTTTGATTCGAATATATAGTTTAATTTTTTTCTTTTATTTAATCGAATTTAATAGAGCCATGAAACAAAACAAATATCGAATTAACAACCATGAAAAAACTTCGTTGATAAGCAATGAGATTATGTTAAGCGGATTTTGATTTTTTGAAAAATATTTTATTTACATTTAAATAAACAAAAGGGAAGTATTGAAATTTCTGACTTTTTTTATATTGAGAGGTAATGAAATGAACTCTTTTGAAGATGATATGCAATTAAGTATTATGTTATATTAGCATTTGTTAATTAAGTATATTGAAAATAAATAAATATTTGAATTTAGGAGGGAAAGAACTACTTCCTCGAAAATGTTCTTTGCTTAAAGGTCTCTGTAGGACTGAATCTGGGCACGGTCACATATAATATATAATAAAACTTTTGACATTTTGTATAAAAGCCAAAATGGATCCAGAGCATAATGCAACACATGCTGTATTTTAAATTTTGGTTGTTATTTTTTTTAAATTTTATTTAATCTATTGCTAAGGCTGCATCCGAAAATGTCCAAAAAGACTTATGATAGTTTACTTGTGAGGAACATAAATATAATCATAATTATTAATAAATGTTTGAATAATATTTTATTGCTTACATTTTCCCATGAACAAAGTATTAAAGGAATTGAAAAAATTATCCACATTTAAGCTTGGGAGTTTATACATAGATTATACGTTTCACAGGCCGGGATAGCCTGGTTGGTAGAGCGTCGGATTCCCGTCCCTTTGGTTGCGAGTTCGAACCCGCCGGTCGAAGATTCCCCGCTTGCTTGGTGGCTGACGCGCGTTAAATCTGTCGTGGTCACAAAGTCCTCCATGTCGAGAATGATACCACTGGGGGTACAAGATCAGGGGTGGTCGTTCTCTGATTCAGGTCTACGATCAGTGAATGAAATGCGTGAAAGAAGTCCGCCCCGTAAAAAGGGTTGTGACGTGTGTAGCATGTAGCTAAGTCGTTCTCTTGGCCCTAGATGGCGCTACTATTGAAAACAAGAGGCGCTCCCCTGAGGCTTAAATCGGCTGTCCCCGACAGCGGGGCTTGCCCATGGCAAGTGCCATTTGAAACAACAACAACATACTTTTCACTGTTAAGATATATATATGACCGAGACGATGACAAGATGGTAGGAGGAATGGGAAGAAGGCGAAATAGGCCGGTCCACATTCAACATAATACCAAAAGTTTCGCTCTACGCGGCCAACTGGAACTCAACGGATGTCCTTTTCTTCACTGGAAACGGCCCATTCTCGACATACCTACACAGATCCCATCCGGCCAACTCTCCTTACTGTAGCTGTGGGGAGATAGGATCCCCAACTGACTATGTCACCGGATGCTTACTGACTCTCATGGCACATGAGAAAGCCAGAAACAAGTCTAGAGGAAGAATGGTACAGGAGAGTTGCATCGAATACCCTTTCACGCAGCAAGATCCATTCCATAGTAAATTCTATTCATAAATACCAAGATCTCTTCAAGACTACACAATAACTGAGGCCAAAATGCCACTTGCCAAAATGAATTAAATTATTCATACAAAAGTGCAGTTCTCACGAAGGAAATCAAAACACAGGACACAGACGGACTATTGTTATTCTATATTTTCTTTTAATTATCCTTCCCCCTCCCTCTTTTTTTTCTTCCTTCCATCTTGTGCTCATCCAACTGGTTAGATAACTTAGTGTTATAGGCATCGATGACAGGATGGCGTTATGTTATATTATATATGTGTATAACTTCGTAGAATATAATTTTCAAAAGTAGAAACAAACAGTGAAACTCCCTTTAGAAGTTATGTATCGACTCTATCAACTGATTTCAAAACCTTTAATCAGTTCATTTTTGTCACCAAAATTTAACTTTAACAAATAATGATAGATAACTCAAATAAAAAGGATAATCAAGGAAACAGAGTTAACTCAAAGAACACAAAACTAAAAAAATGAGTTAAAAATGACAGTAATGCTTATCAACTTTTTATTTTCTAATGGCGTATATCTCAGACATAAAATATATTGTGCACGTGCGAAATGTAGTTTTCATACTTTTATTCCTTCTTAAACAAAATATTAAAGAAATTTCAAAAAATAGTTATATTTAATGTTGAGAATTTAGATATAATTTACGTTTTACCTTATTAGAGGAAAGTTTTAGAGAAAAATGTTTTGGAAGTGTAAAGGAAATCTGTGCAAGATAATAAAAAAGGAGACAAATTCTAATTTATACAATTTTTATAAAAAAAAATACATATTCAAATCTTTTAAAAAAATAAAAAGCATTTATTTCATACATTCAACAAGAATTATATGCATTCAACAGCTTGTCGCCTAGAAACAGATTTAACACCGAACTCGAATTCAGAATAAGTTAGTTATCACAACTTCTCTGACAGGGGGGGGGGGGGAAGATAGAATGAGGGGATTTAAAAGTCAAGAGTAACTTTTTAAAAGACCTCCTTCACAGTTCTTGCCCTTAAAAAGGACTGAAAGGCGCCAGAGGAGAACACTTTTTTGTTTACTAGGAACCATGGTTTCAATAAACGAAAGTGTAAGACCTAGTGAATTATAACCCGCGTTTGAAAAGACCTCTCTATGCATTTTTTTTATCTTTCTCTTTCGAAACAACGACTTCTTTTTGCCGGGAGACGAGGAAGTTTAAAGGATTGCGAGTCGAACAAAGCTCGGAGTCTAAGTTGGCCCAAATCCCCCCGAAGCTCCAATTTCTTTTTCCTCTTCGTTAGGTTTTTTTTCCTGCCATGCGTTGGTTTTCCTCCATTTTTTTCTTCCTCCTCCTGTTTTTTTCCTTTCTTGCCTGCCCTCACATTTTTATCTCCAGCGCTCAGATTCCGGAGGGTTGACTTGCGAGGCGATTTTTCATTCCAGTGCGGATTCCGGATCGGACGACAGGGGGCGCCACGTGTCCTCAGAATGGATAGCCGCTTTTATGAAACTTAATTTCGGAATTTGAGAAGAGGGGGCCATGTCCTCATTGTGAGTAGTATACTGCATTGCAATTTGCCGAGGGATTTGCTCTAGAAAAGTACTTGTTCTATTTTCATTTATTGAGATGGAAAAAGCTTGCTGAATTTTATGCATTTACTCGATATTTTAATATACCAAATAATTTCCGCTGTATAATTGTAACTGCAATATGGGAAACAATTGTTTTATTTGTAACTATTGTCAAAGAGTATACATATGCAGAATTTTCTACCAGCAAAATGTACACATATGTATAATTTTCTATTGGCAAAATGTACACATATGTAAAATTTTTTATCGGAAAAATGTACACATATGTAGAATTTTCTATCGGCAAAATGTTCAGTAATGTAGAATTTTCTATCGGCAAATTGGAAGGCCAAAAATAAACTTCTTTCTGCGTGGATTAAATGCAAATATACAACGCATATACATGGCAGATCTTACGCGAAATCTAATTTTGAATCCTCCAACTTCTGATTTTGAACTTAAAATCTTATCCTAAGTCCACCGTACCTTTCCCAAACTAAGAACCTAGAAAGTGACAATATCTTAAGAATTCCAAGACTTAAGGTATGTCAATACGCCTGGGATGAATTTTTTTAGAAACATTTATTATTAACATTTTTAAATTTTTGCTGAAAATCGATAGAAAGAATACTTTGGCAGCAAGTATATAAGTTAAAAGAAAAATGTTTTGATTTTTTTTGCTGACATAAGGCATAAAGCAAAATCTCTCTAATTTAGAAGTTTATCCAATGATCTGCTTAAAATTTTACAAAATATATTTCCTATTAGCTACACAAAGAAATGAACTGTATTTCCATCTAGTATTTAAATACTGAAGTTTGATTGTAAAATGAGAAAGTTCAATTTTTTTTCCATATTACGAAGCATTGAAATAATTGTACAATCTTTTTAAATGAACAAATTGCTTATTCTACAGTTTAAAAACCGTTCAAGTTATTGAGAAATTGCTATACCAAATTCGAACAAAAAAATCTTTTTTTATTTTTATTTTGTATTTAATTTTGCCTTTGAGGTTTACCGTAAGAAGTAAAGTAAAATGTAAAGTTGGAGAAAAGGATTTTCAAAGATATGAAAGAGCATCAGAATTGTAAATTATTCAAATGCAAAACTGGATATAATTTCCAAAGTAAATAGAGTAAAATTGAAATGATTGATTTCATTAAAAAATTTCATATATTGCGAAAACTGAATAAAATATATCTTATAGTTTCGCTCAAAATCGGCCTTTCAATGCAGTCACCTACTTTAAAAATATATTGAGAGACGTTCTTATCTATTAGTAGTTTATCGATTCTTCATTTCTAAGGGGTTGCAGCAACTAC
Organism: Argiope aurantia; assembly: GCA_026543865.1. Classification (NCBI taxonomy): domain Eukaryota; kingdom Metazoa; phylum Arthropoda; class Arachnida; order Araneae; family Araneidae; genus Argiope; species Argiope aurantia. The sequence goes on from JAPMOR010099017.1 coordinate 48,029, forward strand.
AAAAACCCTTTTTAGTACGATAGTTATTTTTTATTGATGAAGTAATTATTCCCTTAATTTGAATAATCTTCCTATTTTCAATAGTTAAAATGTGGCAAGGAAATGAGCATTTCAGTTCCAACCATTCCCTTTCCGCTTGAACTGAATGATCTATTTAGGAACTAATTCAGTATTTTCAGTCTTCTTACGTTTATCGCTCAATCAATATACCAAACGATGAGCTTTCTAAAATTATTCTCCCCAAAATTAACCATTTTGACGAACATTTCGTTCGTGCCCTTAAAATGGAGTAATAATTCAATAAAATTAATTAAAAAATACTTAAACATGTTGTTTGACTAAAAATTCTTAAATAACCGAATTTATAATATTGTTTAAAATAGTTAATTTTGTAATTGAAATTATTAATTTTGATTAAAGGTACCCAATGAATCATTATAAAGATACAAAATAATTATTTGTGAAAAGAATAACCAATAGGAGTGGTGTCTTTTGAATTCACTCGGAATCTCCGCATTAAATGCACTTTTGAATTATTTACCTAAAGCCATCAATGAATAATAGTTAGATAACAGTTTATTAGAGTGGCGATTAATTATTAGAATGATATTATAGATAAATATCAGAAAATGGAATGTATATTTTGGTGCCTTCGGCGATTAATTACTAGAATGATGCTACACATAAATACCAAAAAATGGAACATATTTGGAGACTTTGGCAATTAATTACTAGAATGATGCCAATGCACAAATGCCAAAAAACGGAATACATACTTCTTTTTTTCCAAACGATTAAAACCAAAATTGGACACAGAACTGAAACTGCAGTACAAAATAAAATAACTTACTAAGTTTCACATATTAACTCCTTGAATTTTTGAACTATCACGTTTATGTGCTTGTGAAAGTACAAACCTACAGAGAGTTAATCTTTTGTTCCAAATTTGATACATATTAACACTTTAGATGTCAAATTTGTGTATTAAAGTTTATCCAGTTAACTTTTTTTCGTTTTGCTGTTATCGTGTTTACTTATATTCAGACATTCGGACAGACAGACTTCCTCTGAGTGGATTTCGTTCAAAATTTGATAGAAATCTACATATTTAAATTAAAGACCACATACCGAATTTTATTCCATCTAGTTTAAAGTGTTTTGAGTTGCGTTCACAGACATATAGTTATAACTTCAAAAACGGGTTTTGCAAATTCAGGGAGGTTTGAAATTTGGAGATTCATCAAAATATAGATTCTTATTTCTTGATGATTACAACATTTCCTTTTTGTAATTTTTATTTTCTTTTACGAGGAAGTAAAAAGCGAGGTTGATGTATAGAAACGTAACGATTACGTAATCAAACAGAATTTTAACTTTCGCTCTGTTATTTTTTTAAATCTTTATTTCCTAAAACTGTCTAGCAGAAATTATAACCAGGATATTTTTGAATTTCTAAGGATTGTTTGTCTTAAACATTAAAAATATTTGACTTTTTATTCCATTCAACAACATTTTTACATGAATTAAAATTTTTCCAATTCTAATGTTTTTAAGTTTGATTATTAAATAAAAAACATATTTTTTTAAATAACATAGAGATAAGTTTAATAGTTTTATAGAATAATTTGAAAGCAGGGTTCCCAATCAAACAAGTCGTTTTATAAATGTGGCTGTTATAAAACTTACTGTGTCTGTGAAGGGATTAATTTATGCCCACAGTCATAAATAAATACTTGATTTACAAATAAAATAAAATAATATAACAGCGATTTATTTACAGAGGAATATGATAAAGAAACAAAACATCATAAAACGCGTGAGAATATTTTTAATGAACAAAACAGGTTCCCAAACGACTTATTTTTGATATAGTTCAGCAACGGAGTGTAAAACCCTCCGCGCATTTGCCCATGCGGTAGGGTGGGTTTAATTCGTCAAAATATGGGTGAAAGGAAAGATGAAAGGAGGAGATGTCTACATTTACTAGTATCTAATAGAGGAAATCCAAGGTTAAATTTTTAAATAAATAAAATTCAGATTTATTAATGTAATTTTTGCTTTGAATTTGGCAGTGAAATTGCTTATCGCTTTATGCACATCGTATGTTCCATGATTGGTTTTGAAAATTCATCATATAATAAAATCTCAGATTGAAAATTTACCAACCTAATGTTTAAAGATATTTAACTTTTTAATTTCATTCATTTATCGACTAAATTTCAGAAAGACACATTCTTCTAAAATTGTGAAAAGAGATATGAATGCATATGCTTAGCTCACATGAAAAATATATCCCAATATATAATTATTACGGGTTTATGATTATTATATATGATTATTATTAAATATATGATTATTACGGGCTATAATGCCTATTAAATCAATAAGTATCGAGAACCATAAAAGTAAGGGCTATAAATAAAAACTGGTTTCCAATTTCTCTCTCTCTGCTACATAATATATGACTTTAGGAATCTAGAGGGTTAAAGTTGAAAAAAAAAAGTCTATGTCTATTTACGAATAGGATAATTTAAAAATATATCGAGTCGGATGCAGGAATTTTGGGATTGGGTTTAATCAGTAATAATAGAAACTTGCATCAAATTTTGGATTAAATACATCAAAAATTCAATATCTGTTTGTTTATATAATCGTATAAATGTAAGCATATTTTAAAACCCCCGCAATTTGTTTGAATGAGTTAAACTTTGTTTGTTGTTTTGATGTTAAAACTGCAAATAAGTAACTATTGGACTCTTTCGATAAAAATAAAGAAGTGCAAGACACAAACTCTATTTTTCCTCTATACAATATGCAATAGCACGGCGAAAGTAAATGACACTCGTCGTACAATTTGATCTTTCATCACCTTGTCATCACTTCAGGTTTAAAAAGTGTAAATGGCACTCTGGACATGACATTACTTTCCGTCCTACGAAGTATTTAACTTTAAAAACTGGTATTACGCAGTAATGTTTTGTCTCCATGATGACCTTTAAGATTGGCACCAGTGGCATCTACATCCTTGCCCTCTTCTCACTACTCGTCTGACTACGTGTTACGTCATTATGCAATCCTCCTACCAACTATAGAGTTCTCAAATGGCCGAATTTTAATATATATATATAAGTTTCAATTAGATGTAGCCCAATCTTTCCCAGCATTAGAAAACCTAAAAATAAAATTTTATTTCATTTTAAAAATTTCTTATTTATAAAATGCTTTCAGTTACGAGCTAAGAATAAAAGTACAGTTATTGTAGAATACCAATGGAAAAAAAATAATTTCAGATGGGTTTTTATCTAATTGATCCATTTTAACACGTTCACAGTAAAGGATTAAAAATGCATTTAAACAGGCTTTTGTAAAATTTTGTAAGATTTGCTATAACAAAAGATTAAATTTGTGTAGGAGGAAATGTGTACTTGCATCTTTTCAAATATCTGTTGAAAAAGAAAGATTCAAGACTTGCTTTTATCTCCCCAGCCCCTTCCTCGAATATAACTTTGATCGATGGGGCTCTGAAAGACGAGAAAGACGGCAGCTTCAAAGAAACACACATTCGATATTCACCATAAATTCCCAAGGGAGGATGGGAATAAGTGAGGGAGGTCATAGTCGTGCCCTGGTTACAAGAAAGCGAAAGCAGAGAAGATCCTTTTAAAGTTCTTTCCTCGAATCCGAAAAAGGAAAACAAAATTCGAAGCTCCCCACCCCTCACCACAAACTGCGACAGGGAAATATGCTTTAACAAGAAGAGAAGGCCTCTGCTTATTTTTTTCTCCCGGTCTTTTAAAAGTGAACTGAAATGAGATGATAGAGTCCATAAAAAACAAAGCTCTACCCCCATTTCCCGATAGCAATGGTAAGGGAAATCAAAATTTGGTGGAGTCAATGTGTGATATCTTCACTAACGAGGAACGATTTTTTTTCTCTCTGCTGCCTTCGCCCTTTTTCGGCCGATATCGGATTGCTCGGTGGAATTCGGGGCCCGTTCGATACAAGTCGGGCGAAAATTATTGCTTCGGTTATCGCAGCCTGCTGAAATGGCGAGAAGTGTCATTGGGAACAAATTTTATTCGGTGCTTGCTTCGTAATCAGCTGGAGTAATAGGGTAGACAAGGTGGATGGCATGGCTTTGGGAGAAGTTGTTTAGGAGAGCATTTCATGGGGAAAAAGTGCGAGAAAAAAAGTAGGTGGGATTCTTTTTTTCTTTTTAAATCTATAAGTCTTTTTTCCGCCTAAAAGAGCATTATAAGGTCTAGTTCCTAACTCTTATGCCACTAGTGAGTTTAATGCGGAAGAAAAAAAAAGGTTTTCCTCAGACGAGACGAAATATATCAAAATAAATGAACCAATGAAATGTTAGTTATTGATAAAGAAAACAAAATTGATTTGAAGACTCTATTTAGTTACCTTGATGGGATCTGTTACAGGAGGTGATTCTTGCCAGATAGAAGTGATTTTGGGACTTTGGCAGAACTCCTAGTGCTATGTTTCTCCAGTCGATACTTGCTTATCTTTCAATACCATTATCAATGACTCACTGTTTACCTACTAAATAAATAGAATTAATTTAGCCCTACCTCCCATCTTTCATAATTCAAACTTATTATTTCCCCCTCTGCTAAAAACATGTTTTATCGCATTCTCGTATACGAAATATACAACCTCGTATACGTATATCCTCGTATATGAACAATACAATTATTGCAGTCTTTAAAATATTCGAAAAGAAATAATGACGAATCTCTACGTTTCAGATCTCCCATGTCAGAAAAAACATATTTTTGGAATTATGTCTGTCTGTCCTTCTGTTTGTGAACACTGTAAGTAAGCTTAAAAAGCTTTAAAGACGGATAAAATTTGTTATTTGGTTTTTACATCAAATTTGAAGAATTTTAATAACAAAGAAATCCATTCAGAGGAAACCTGTCTATTCGGCTGCTCAAGTTCAAGAGAATATGAGAAATACAAAGCTTTGAGAGTAATAGAAAAAATTTGATATTCAAATTTAAATTAATCTACTCTTTTGTGTCAGCCTTTCCTTCACAAGCTTATAGATCCGTATAAAATTTCGTTTAAAATCATTTAAATGCTAGCTACCTGTCTGTCTGTACATTCTAATACATGTAAACTTTATAACTCAAACAAGCAACAAATCAGATAAATGAAAATTGATCTACAATTTCAGCTTTTAAAATATCAAATTCTGAATCAAATCAGCCAAAAGGTTGACTTGTATCAGTTTGCTCTTTTACATGCATTTAAATGTAATAACTTAAAAACACAACGACCTGGATAAGAGAAATTCAGTTCACTATTTAAATATTATTTTAAATGTAGATCTTTTAGAATTTATGAATGAAATCCATCAAAAGAGTGGTTGTCTGCAGGCTTGTATGTTTACATTCATGTAAACCCAATGATTTAACAAAATGAAATTTGGTTGTTATTCTGTGATTACGATAGTAGTTTTGTTTCAAATCTATTCGGGTTTAGTCGGGTGGAAAAAAATTCTTCAAAATACATATTCTGTTTCCTGATGTTTGTTTATTAATACGATATCATCAATTAATTACCAGAAATAAAAAAAGCTCCGAAGATCGCACGCTTCATCCATCTTTCATAAGCATGAAGTTCTATATTTCGTAATAATTGTTCACAAGTAGCATGCACTTTCTGCACAAATACCAGTTTTCTTTATTATAAACTAGCCGCCTTTGGCGACCAGCCGGTTCGCCAGTATTACCCTCGCTACAATTTTCAATTAAATATTTTAAGTAACTGGTCTCTTAATAGATTCTCAAACAAAACATTTTTAATCCTCAAATTTTGATAGTCATACCAAACTTATACTGTTGTTTAGATCGTTTCGTTCAATTTACTATATATATTTTGCTAATTTGTTGTCATTTCCGGTAAAACTTCAACTTTAATTGAAAGTGGAAATGATGAAATTGCAATTAATATAAAGATATTTTTTAATAAAACCAAGCGTTTTATTTTATTTATCACCTTTATTGTTATTTATTTATTATTATTATTATTGAATATGAGTATTGAAAACAGAATCACTCGGTATTTAAGTCTTATGTGAACTACAAAATATTTTTCATAATTTATGTAATATCTCAAAGAATAATTCAACAAAAATTTCTCAGATTCAGTTTTTAGTTTTGCTTTCAAAAGTATTGAAATGAAATCAATAATAATATTTTGTTCCGGCCTATAAATATATTTCAAAAATTATGAAGTCTAAATTTAATGCAGTAAGGTATCATATTCTGAGAAATATTCTGGACGCATCAAATTTTAAATAAATGAATGAATGTTTCTATTTTCCACGATCAACTAAGACTTATTTATGAAGTTTTGAATGTTAAAAATTTAGAAAAACTCAACATTTTCATAATCTTAGGCCAATTAATCTTGAGAAACCTGCGCTCTGATTGGCGTATTTTCTTTGAAATGATGGATGGAAAATCTAAAATTATCCTTTTTTTATTGAATAGTGATATTCAAATTTTCATAAATCAGTCAATTTAAGTGACTGATTTAGTTGATTCGAAATTAACTCTTTTTATTTAAAATATTAGTGTTTCAAGAACATTTTGTTAATCGTGATTTCCACATCAGAAGCTTTATGTAAAATCAAAAATTCGTTATTTATTAGAGCATTTATTGAATCGAGTTACATAAAATGTAATCATTTTCCATTTAGACCATTTTAGCAGATCTGTGTCTTACTAAAGGTTTACAAATTAGCTGTGTGGCCCTGATTTGAATGGATTACCGGTTCATATTAATCAAAACTTGCCTTAAAATAAAACTGATTTATTGGATTAATAATATAGAGAGTGTAAAAGATCATAAAATAATTTTTCTTGAATTTATTTTTAAGAAAAAATATTTCATATTTGTTTCATTTCCTACAGAAACGTGCCGAAAATTATATTTTTGCAGATTTCATTTCCAAAAAGATTTAATTTATTTTTAATTGGAGCTTTAATCAATGTGATGGCAACACTTTGAAAAAAGCTAATTTTTTCCATAAATGCGAAACGTGCTCGTGCAGCTTAAATTTTATTTTTATATTGTATGGAAGAAATTGTTGAAAAATGTAGTTAAAATATTTATTTAAAAATTTATTAAAAACAGAAATTTAATTTTAATTTTAAGACATTGGTATCATTTAAAAGATAAACTTTTGATCTTTAACTTGATGTAAAAATCTTTTTTGTGCGGTAATATTTTCGGAAGTTATAGCAGAAATACGCCAAAATTTCGCTTAATTTTTAAATAAATAAAATTCTAATAAAAAAAATTCGAAAAAATAACCCCCACGTGCACATTCGCGACCTCCAAGGTATACATGTGCCAAATTTGGTAGCTGTAGGTCAAACGGTCTGGCCTGTAGAGCGCCAACACACACACACACGCACACGCACACACACACACACACACACACACACACACACACACACACACACACACACACACACACACACACACACACAGTGTTGTACTTGGAGAAAAAGAAATACGGAAATTAACTTTGATTCTTGCTTTAATTTTAAACTATATTTACATTATGGTGCATCCGTATAGTATGTGATGATGTATTATTTATATTTATCACATATTTTGAATATCCGGAGTTTTTGGAGAGAAGAAATTCCTTTCGCAGATGAACAAATGAGCGAAAGTATTTGAAAATTTGCTTCAATTCTATTTCCTTGTTTATTAATTCTTAATGTATTTGTGAGATCAATTTGCTACTGTATTTTTCATTGTTGCGATAAAAATTCAAATTCTTCTTTTTCTACAAATATTTCATCTTGAACCTAAATTCCTTCTTAATAACAAAAGTATAAAGATTTGTTTTATCTTTTCTTATTAACTTTCTTTTTAAATTAAAATTCCTTTTTTAGTCTTCAGCTAATTACAGATATGGTGTTACTTCAAAAGTGGAAAAATTTTAAAAAATTGCCTATTTTTAAGTGTTGCTGCTCTTTTTCTGTAATATAACTGAACGTCTAAAAATATGTTACTATCCTTTAAACTTGAAGTTCAATTTTCTTATTGTAGTATAATAAATAAGTAAGAAAATCTATCTGACAAAAATTATAGAAGATTTTCGGTTTTCATAAAAATATCGGACCCTGAATGATTCCAATTATTATTTTTATATAGTGTATGAATATACCCCGATTCAATTATTAAGTTAGAATTACGCTTAATATTTTCCCATTTCATATTAACAAACAAATTTTGGATAAGATGGCCCATAGAAAAAAAAAAAAAAAAACTAGCCGAAACACAGCATAACGAAAAGAAAATCAATTAAAATTTCAAAAATAGCATAAGCTTATATTTAATAAAATACTTAGCTTTAATAAAATACTTAGAAACCATTAAAACAAAGCTAAGTTTAAAATTGTATTATTATTTTTTTTTAATTTTTCGCACGAGGTATTACCGATGAGCCAGCTACTCGCCACAGGCGGCACAAATAAACCTTTTTGTATTTAAAGAAAGATTTAAAATAAAAATGAGAATGGAAAGGTTGCGAATAAAATAATAAACCATTTGGAAGAATCCACTTAATTGACGATGTTGGGATTAAGATGATTAATGGAAAACACATTACGGAGAACAAATAAGAAATGTTTAAGTTTGTATTCTTTGAAAATGAGAAAAGAACAAAGAGATAATGGCTTTTAAGTTGTTTTTTTCTTGTACTTTTCAGCCATTTTATTGTTTTATTTCTTGATAAATAAATCTTTTAGTGTAATCCCAAAAAATAACTCTTGGGTTGACATTTGCATTTGTTGATTCCACAGTTTACAGTTTTCCCATGGTAAATGTTCTAAATAATTAAATTAATGGCTTCATGATTTTAACATCTTCCTATAACTAAGACATAATATTTTTTTCATAGTTTCTGAAAACGGACATGGAGTGAGCTATTCAAAATTAATGGCATCCATTTATGGCTCCTCAAAAAAAATGTTAGTAAAAGTTTATTCCATTATTTCTCTAAAACGCCCAGAAAAATAGTTACCAACAGAAATGTTCTATAATCGCTCTGATTTTTTTTAAATAAAAAAAAATCTTTTCTGTCTTCTAATGTCAAACGAGAAACTAGGAAGGGGAGTGGTCTTCAGACAATTTCTTATCAAGCGATTTCCAAACAATTTCCCAGTGGACAGGTCCGATAACAGTCGAAAAAGTGCAATGTCGGACCCTTATTCCGGCTCGGACTCAATTTTACGACAAAGGAACACTTTTAAGCTTTTATTGGTGGAAGGAAGTTAAAAAATACAAAAAGAGATTACTTTTTCTCTTACTTTTTATTTCATTCTGTGAGAAAACGAACTTTAACGGACCATTAAATTGAGTTTGGAAATTCCTGAAAAATTTATACGAAACTTTCAGTTTTTCTAGAAGAAAAGCTTTCGAGATTTTTTTTTCCTTCTTTTGTGGTAAAAGAAGAAATTTGTATTGTTCTGTAGAGAAGTGTGATTAAAGAAGTTTCAATGCAACTATTTGAAAGGGTTAGAATTCATATGTATTTAAAATCCTTTTGTATTTTTGTATGTAAAAAGAAAAAAAAAATCAGCGTCTGTAAAATTTGACTTTTTTTTTCTAATCGAACGTTGAAACGTATATTAAAAGGTGGAATCATCTTATGTTTTATACTTGAAGTTTTGGTATCAGTTCCTTAAAAAATAATACATTTATAGCAGGCGTCTTTGGAGTCTAAAACGAATGTCTTAAGTGTTGAAAATCCTCTGTGCCTACATTTCAAAATTTAATGAAAAGTAAATTGTAAAAAGTAAACTGTAAGAACAGTGCTCTCAAAAGCAAGAATATAGGCATGTATTTAGTATAATTTTTTTTTAATTCTATGCGAATGCAAAATTTATGGAATATTCTTTAGACTTAAAAAATTATCGTGAAGAACATACATTATTATCAAAACATAGCTATATCTTTAATTAGTGATATTTTTAAATCTTCCTTATAGATGTAATGTATATTTCAAAGGTTGTAGACCAAATGATGACATAATCAAGAAATCCATATACATATGTCTATACATAAAACTGGTTTTAAGAAATTTAGGCACATATTTTCAATAGTTTGAGTAAGGGCTTTATTTATAGTCAAGGGTTAATTAAACAATAGGTTATTTTGTTCAGATATAGAAGATGAAACTTATTATTGCGACACCATTTTGCACATTTTTTTATTACATTTCATTCAGTACATGGCAGTATTTGCATATCTCGATCATATTGTCATGATTATATTCCTTGATATTCGCCTCAATTTGTGAATTGATATGATATGCTTTTCGTCGAAAAGACTATATTGAAATTAAATAAATATTTTCTATTTCATCTACTACTGCAGATTCTCTACTTTTTTCTTAGTAAACCATTTCATTCAAAATTTATCGAATGTTAATAACAAATACTGTAAACTATACGCAGAAAAGTCTATTTCTCTTTTCTCTCTTTTTTTTTTTTTTTTTTGAAAAGAAGTCATTTTACACCAAGCTGATTTGAAATTAACCTAACAGGATAGAAAACTGGTGAAGTTGTTAGAAATGTATGTTCATTCTTTAATTATCTTATATTATATTATCCTTTGTCTGACTAGAAATTAAATTATGTTAGAGATTAAATGTTAAACCTGCTACTGCCATCGGTAAGCGAGAAATTAACCTCTTTCTTTTGTTGCCGAGGACCTTCTAAAAAGTCATTTAAAATATTATCTTAATTACTGATCCCATTCCACTTTTTCTATTTAATTAATTCAACAAAAGCTTTGTAAAATTGTTGCATCGGCTAAAAGCCGACAAGTTCCCACACTCCGAGTGAAGGCATAAAATATTACTGACCTAACTTACACAAATTATTCTAAAGAATCCTATGATTCCCTTGCCTGAGAGATATTTATTAAATACTTTAAAATATTTAAAAAGTTGTTAAAAGTTTATTATTAGAGTTTTGTAAAATTCTTTTGAAGTTTGATGATATAAACTCGTTGAAACATCAGAAGAATTTTTTAAGAGAATATCAATAAGTTTATCTACAAAATGACGAATAGAAAAAATAATAATTTATCGAAACAGAATATAAACCAACCAACAAACACAGGTATAGGAGCATAGTCATAAAATTCAGAACGACATTCTTGCTGATCACTCAAGTTTCATACCCGCCTTCAAAATTAATACTCACAAAAGAGTGAATCGGAACGAAAGGAAGAAAAACGTAGCATTTACTTTGTCCTCGTGATGCCTTCTGTGAAGCTTCCAATGCTTTACGAGAAGTAATATCATGATACAGAGATACATCATTGTTATTGCCTTGTTCACAAATTTAGTAAAAAATCATTAAAGCTAATAATCACAGTGAAATGGATACAATTACGAAATCAATCTGAAGCACATCAATTTCATTGCACACATTTTGAAATAAAACTGTTTTTGTAAAACATCTTTCCTCCACCCACATAAATTTGTAAACATTGAATAAACCTTCGGGCACATTGAATGCCCAGAGTTTTATTTTCAGTTACCCTCAAATGAGCACTTTATGCTAAGTAATATTACGAAGAGTTTGCAGTTTGAATGCTTTTTTCTGACCAATTGAAACTAAAATTTGACTCAGAATTGCAATTTCAAAAACAAGATTACATACCACATTTCATTCATCTAAGTTATTTTTTTCTAAGTTTTTTTTTTATCTAAGTTATATTTTTATATCTAAGTTTCATTTGTCTAAATTAAGCATGTAGAAATACAGACAGACAGAGTCAACCCTTGATGGATTTCGTTGAAAATTTTATACATATCCACACTTTATGTGCTAATCTATGCACCCAGTCTTATTAATCTAACTCTTGGCGTTTAGAAGTTATTATGTTTGTTTGTATTCGCTTTTTATGATTGGATTTCATTGAAAATTTGATAGAAAATCTACAAATTTGTTGCAATGGCGAAATATAGATTTTCTTTTGTCTAGCTCAGATCCTTTTAGCGATATTGTGAATTCCGAAATTGTATTTTTCGGATTTAGGGTCAAATCTTGTGGATATTCGCAAAAATCTGAAGTCTGAACTATTTTGGTGATTATAATATTTTGTATACTTTTTATATAAGAAACTGTAATTGTTTTAAAATCTCATCTCTGTAACAAAATAAAGGGAGCAACAAATCAATGCACATATATGTGAGCATACATTATATATTGATAATGCACTGATAAATAGGAATTTTGTTACTGAGTAATCATTTTAAAATAATGAGAATCTATTAATTCCTTTTAAAAATATTTTTAATCAAGTCAGATTTAACAAAGTATCGACAAAATATCGCAGTAAATATAAGTACTGAACTCACCGAATATACCTTATAACGTGGAAAACATCTTAGAAAAAAGACTTTTTATAGATTTCACAAAAAATATACTGCAGTGAAATAAGAAACTAAAAATTCACTGCACTGTTTTCAAAGAATATGAAAAAGCAAACAGAAACGAAAGAAACCCACTCGCGTAAATATTTGTTGACAGAATAAAAATTTTCATAGAAATAATAAAAAACTTTGCTGCATAAAATTATTTTTTAAAAAGTGACAAAATTAAGGAAATGATTGCACACTAACTAAATTGGTATCGGTGAAAAGAAAAAGTTATATATGTTAAAATGGTGTATAAAACTATATTTGTTCAATAATTTATTTTGGTATAATAATGGAAAAATGCTAAGTTTTTAAAAATTTTTTTTATTAATTCTAACTAAACATTTTAAAAATCCTATCGAGTTGCACATTCCTCATTCACCAAATGTTATTTATAATGTATTTATGAGTGAATTGGCTTGCATTGTAGACTGCAGCACACACACACATGCACATACAGAGAAAGAGAGAGAGAAATTCTCCTTCATCAAGATACAAATACGAGTTAACAAAGTGATACTCAATTTTTGAGACACTCAGCTTTAAAAAGATACGAAAAATCACAGAATAAATTAAAAAAAAGACATTTTTTTTCTCATGAATCGTTAAAAAATGCCTTTGTCTCTGGAATCTGAATAATCTCTCGTTATCTTAAATAATTTCATAATAATGAAGGGGTATGCCTATCATTTCCGCTGAAAAAAATTGAAGCAAGGATAGTTCAGGCAATTTATTATTTTCCGTGCACTGTATCTTCAGCACGAGTCGGTAATTAATCTCCATGAAATCGCACTCAAATATGCAAAACCGGCAGAAAGATAAACACGTCTGGGACACGCAGCTGCAGAAAGCGTTACAAAAGCAAAAAACGACAGCGCCTTTTTCATTCGGTGAGCAGGACTTTTTATATATATGTATAAACGTTGGCACCATTGACATGGATAAAATTGCACTGTCCGAAATTAAATAAGAAAGTTTACTTTGAAAAGTCGCATACTTAATCAAGATTGCCATCATCCTGTTTCCAGGGGAACGAGTAGAAGAAATAAAAAAAAAAAAAAGAAAGAAAGAAAGGAAAGGAGCGCTCATCTATTTCTTCTTTTTTCTTGGCGAATTTCTTCGAATCCCATGCTTTCTTCAATTTAATTTTTCATCAGGGTTGGGACATCTTTTCGATATAGTAAATGCAACAAGAGTAATAGAAAAATAGATAGATATATCAAAAATAGAATGGCATTTGTAATAATATCGACTTTCGGTGAAAAGAAAATGCAATTTAGCGAAGTTATTCAAGATGGCAAAATAAAGGAATAGAAAATAAAAAAGAGACTGAAGAATGAATGAAGAGTTGCATTTTTCGTAAGGGACGGCGCATTTCTCATGACATCTTTTAAAGAAAAGGATAAATAAAAGTCGAAGGAAAGAAAGCAAATGCAAAAATTTCATCAGATATGTCGGCAACGTGGAGCTCTTGCTTTCCTCACCATCCCCCACCTCCCCCCTTCACTTCCCTCGGTATCCGTGATTGCCCGAAGCATGCCTGGGGTAACGAATGCTCTGTTGAGTTTATTTGGGATGTTGGAAGAGTTTATGGAGAGATTCAAGAAAATATCTCTAAACAAGAATTTTTGTTTTATTGTCTGGAAAGAGCTGAGCAAATTCGTTTTACAGCGAGTAAAAATGGAGTTATTGTTCGTTCGCGAGACAATTCAATAAAAGCTTGTAATAAAGTTTTTGACACTTGTTAAACTAAACTGTCAACTAGGCAATAATTTTGTGAAACTATTTTATAATGTACCTGCTTATCAGTAAAGAAGTCATTTTTTTAATATTAAATATTGCAAATAATGTAATTGTCTGTAATTGTAATATGATTTGTTTGTTTGCAGTGCTCTGAAAGTGCGATTTAATTAATTAAGATGGTTTGCTTCATTTAATAGAGTTAATTCTAATGATATAATAGTCACACGACAAGCATAACTGTGTTGTCATGTTGAGAAGTTGTTCCCCTGGAAAGAGGGATGATCAGTTTGCTGGTCACAGTTTCTCCTGCAGTGACATCAATGATATAAAAATGATGTAGGTTTGAGTTGCCTCCATACCAATGTCAGATTACAATGAATAAATATTAGAAATATTTTCAATGCATTGCTATCATAGGCTATAGATACAACTGACTAGTTACAACTGATATAGATACAACAGACTAGTTAAACCGGAAGTAAAAATGACTGTATTCAAAGTTAAAAACACATTTTGTAATGTATTTACAGCAATGTACATTTCCGTTCTTGGAGAGAACTAAGTTGTAACCAAATACAATAATTAATATTGTATTTAAAATGCGTAAAAATTTGTTTCTTGTATTTAAGAGAAAACTTGCAAATAAATGAAAGTAATAATTTAAAATGTATATAGTATTTTTTAAAATCTGAATAAATAAATGCTGTACAAAAATAGTCTTTATGGATATAAAATTTTTATCTACTCTTATATATTTGTAAAAAATAAATCTTGATGTTTGGCGAATAAAATATAAAATTGAATATGGACTTATGATTTAATAAAAAAGAAAACCAAAATCAAACGAATTTTATTCATATAGCTCATTGCGCTTTTAAATTAAAGTTTTGACTTATTTATGGAAAAACAAAGAGCAATAAATGCAAAAAGCTATTCTTTTAAAATACACTTATACTATGGACACAAAAAGAAAATATTTTTTTAAAAAAAATTGAATGCAAGATTTTGGCGATTCTTGCCGTTTTATGCTGGACTGAATTCGAAAAATATATTTTTTAAAAATTATATCTGTCTGTGAACAAGATAAATAAAAAATCCTTTAAGCTAGATAGATGAAATCTGTTATATGGTTTTTATATAAAATTTATAGATTTCTGTCAAATTTTGAACGAAATCCATTGAGAAGAAGTTTGATTGTCTGTCTGTACTTGTACAAGTGAATACAATAATTGCAAAACGTAAAAAAAAACAGATATATAAAATTTAATACACACATTAAGTACTTAGTTGTATATTCTTATACCAGCGATTAATTGTTAAAAATTTCGCCAAAGATGGCACTCTAGATGTAGTGGAAACGCTAGGTACACACTAAAGATTTTTGAAAACTATTGCTATTATTTTTCAAGTAACAGTTCTCTTTATTATATTTCAAAGCATACAATTTTCTTAAAATAAAAATCTAAGCACTCGTGGTATTCGTTCATTGCCCTGATCAAGATACACAGCTTTGTTCTATAAAGGGGATAATACCTTTAATTGAGATTATGCGAGAAAGTATTGGGGTGATCACTCCAGCTGATTTTACTGAAAAAAGTTTTGAACGTCAAGATTAATATAAGACAAAAAGCCGAAATTTTTAACGATCATAATACTTTAACTTTGATTACATTTTATATGAAAAAATATTATCTATTTAGTTCTATATTTGGAAAAACCCCTCATGCTTTTAAAAAGAAATTTTATAGCAAATTCTTTTCAAATTTAAAATAAATTCTTTTCTTTTCGTTAAATTCAGTCAAATTTATAAATAAATATAAAAAGAAGAGATATAAATCTTACCTGATTGACCCAGACATTGGTTGTCATTATCTGATTTTTCAGATTCTGAAAAAAGAAGAAAAAAATACTTTAGAAAATTGCCATATCTTTTAAATAAAATATCATTCTAAAATTTAAAGAAATACTCAAAATGCGGTAGAAGTTATGATTGTTTCTGTATTTAAAACCAATAAGAATAATTATCATAAAACTAGTTAAGGTATGGATAGTAAAATCGTTAGAATAAAGATAGATTTTATCAATGTTTAGAGATTTCTTTTGAGAAAAATTTAATGTATTTTTCAGTTTTATTCCTCATTTCATCTCAGATTGTAAAAAAATATATCACGTAATCATGTCATCGAATTTTAGAATATATATTAAAAATAAAGTTTTCAACACTTAAAATCTAATCCTTATTTATTAATTTTAAATTTTTTAAATATTTTATTATTTAAAAATATGCCATTTTATTAGTATATTATATAAAAACTAAAAAATATCGCCACTTTAATAAATGCAAATTCTAAACTCTTTTAAATGAAAACAATATTCCAAATAAAAACAACAATTTTCCCAAAACTCATCGAATATTATTGGCTTTTATTAAAAATCAATCCAATATAGAATTTTAGATGCCATCCAAACAGGCGAAAAAAAAATATTCTGATTTAATTTATTAAAATATCAATCTTTTAAATTCTTATTTTTACAAAATTAATACAAATTCTATTTACGTTTAGACTTTAATCAGAATTCTAAATAAATGAAAATGAATTTCAAAATATAAATAGCAAACGATTTTCAAAATAATAAAAATAATACTTGCTATTTTCACCAAGCATAAAAAATATATTAAAGGCAATGAATATTTAAATCTTTTTGTAAGCAATATTTTCTACTTAGTGAATTAAATTTTTTTTGTATTATTTTTTTTCAATTTCGTATAATTTAACAAATAATACAGTACAGTGGCTCCCAAAAGTGTTCGTACACCAACATGAATCAATTAAAAACCTCATTATTTACCATTATATATTCTTATTTTTACATGAAAATTTTTTCATTTACATATTTTTACAGTTCTTAATAAAGCAGTGAAGAATAAATTTTAATTACGATGCAAATTATTTTTTTAAAAATGACAATAAATAAAATCGCACAAAAATAGGACACAAAAGTGATCATACACTTTAAAAAGACATCACTAAATATGAAATTTTCTAAATTTTTATAAATGTTTAGTATTTAGTAGGATATCCTTTATTCTTTATAACAGCTTTTAAACGTTTGGGCATAGATTTAACTAAACGGTCAGTTACTTCTGCACCGATCTTTTTCCATTCTTTGATTATTACTGCTTTCAGTTGAATTTTCGATTTAATGTCGTGACTTCTTATTCGCACCTCTAATTCTTTCCAAATATGTTCTATAGGGTTTAAATCCGGTGATTGAGCTGGTGTTTTAAGGGTTTGAGGGCAATGATAGAGGCAAAAAAGACGAACATTCATGGCCGTGTGCTTAGGATCGTTGTCTTGGTAATACACAAAGTTGTTTAAAATGCCCTATTTTTGTGCTGACACTTTTAAATTATGATTGAGAATATTTATATAAACTCTATGATCCATTATACCATCAATGAATACTAAATTGCCTACTCCAGCCGCTGACATACACCCCCAAACCATGACACCTCCACCGCCATGTTTTACTGTTCCAACTAAATTCTTGGGATTAAGTTCTTCGGTTTTTTTCCCCTCCATATAATGATTCTCCCATCCGACCCAAAGATATTAAACTTGCTTTCATCTGCAAATAAGACACTATTCCAATAGCTCTCTGGCTGGTTTATCATAGATTTGGCAAATTTATGCCTAACAAGTTCTTCTGACTTACAAAGTATTTTCTTCGTGCAGAGCGGCCATGTATACTAGCATTCCGAAGAATTCTACGAATTGTTTCACAGGAAATAGAAGTTCCATTTGATTCATTATATTGTGAAGTAAACTTTATTGCACTCAGACGTGGAATTTTTTAGAAATTTACTCACAATATTCCTTTGTCTTCTAGCTGACAGAATTTGAGGGCGACCATTACGAGGCTTGTTTGCAATCCTTTTTCCATCTCTGTAACGTTTTATTATGCATTGCACCTTTGAATGAGGTAGATTAGTTAT
Source organism: Argiope aurantia (assembly GCA_026543865.1). Taxonomy (NCBI): domain Eukaryota; kingdom Metazoa; phylum Arthropoda; class Arachnida; order Araneae; family Araneidae; genus Argiope; species Argiope aurantia. The sequence goes on from JAPMOR010099017.1 coordinate 66,247, forward strand.
AGTTGCAATGCCTCTAATTGATTTTCCAGCTTTAAAATGAAATATAATTAATTTTTCGTACGTCTAAACTCGTTTCTTTACGAATGCGCGTCATATCTAAGAATAAAGTAAATAGAATAAATCATTGTGATATTAAATACTGAAATCCAACGATTTTAGTGTATTTTTCAATTAGAAGAAAAATAAGCAACAAAAGATATTTTTATGATGAATTTAAATAAATAATGTTTGGATGTACGAAGACTTTTGTGTTCTAATTTTGTGATATTTTTTATTTATTTATTTTTTAGAACAATACAACTTGATTTTTTATAAAAATATTTGTTCAGTTTTATTAAGAACTATTTAAAGGTGCTAATTAAAAAAACCCAACTAATAAAATGCTTTATTAAGAAGTATAGAACACAATTTTTGCAAATTTCTTTAGTGTACGAACACTTTTGGGAGCCACTGTATATTATTAGCCACAGTAAAACAATAAGAAATGCAATAATATGTTAATTTAAAGTTCATTTTCCGAATGGTTATGTTAACTCTTGTATTTAAGAATAAGAAACCAGATAAAAAGGAATAAAGAGAAATAGTATAAAGAACAGTTTTTATTTAAAATCTTGCTTAAGTATTTGACAAGAATTTATTTGTTAGTAATTTTTAATCCCTTGATTCTTAAAGATATGATGCATGATAAGTAGTTTATACAGGTTGAAATTTTAGACATTTCGTTGTGTACAGTGCATTGAAAATAAAATATGCTTGAATTCTAATGAATGCCAAGTCGCCAACGGTATCTTTGTTTACGCCTATGGTACCTTGGAATTCATTGGCGATATGAACATTTAACGATCAAATGACCTCAGCCAGATTTAATTTTTGAGTACGAGTTTTTTTACTGTGAGCAACATTTTCTAAAAGTAGGATTTTTTTTTATTTACCTTTTCCAAATTAATATTTTTTTTATTTTAATGACGATACATTTAGATAGATTGTTGCCATATAATCATTGTGCTTTGTAAAAGAATTTCTCGTAATATTAAGACAAAAAGATGGATTAATTTGTATTAAATGCAATAAGAGAAATTCCACATATGGTTCTCTTGGCTAGAGAGTAATATAAAATATGACCAATTAAAAAAAAATTAAAATACGATCAAGTCATAATATTATTCGAATAGAAAATAATTGATTTCGTAGTAAATTTATAACAGTTGATGCAAAGGAGCTGGCATTTGATGAATTATTTCAACAGTGAAAATAACCTGTAAAATTTATATATTGAATTTAGAAAGATTTGGTATTCAAATAACTACAATATTTTTTTAGAATAAACCCCGATGCCGACTTCCGCAAACACGATTTGAACAACTAAACAACAGCTCCATTAAAAAAAATCAGAAAAACTCATATTTGCTTAATTACCCGTTAACAAACCCATCTCCATCATCTTCTACCCAAAACTTACCCAAGTTATCTGGTACCATTTATTTACCGTCCCACGGGCTGGCAACAATGTTCGTAATTAATTAAAGGCCCTGGATTCCATCGATCGGATTAGTGGGGCAAAACTTTTATTGTCCGAATCGCTTGGGGCTTGAACCTGGGGCTTACCCGTCGATGATCGATGGGCGGAGGAAAAAGTTTTCTTTCTCTACGCTGGGAATGGGGCTGAGGGATTTAACGGATTTTGGGCCGCAGGGCGAATGCATCTCAACTCAGTTCGCTTCTGTTGTAGGTTTAAGGAAGATTGGAATTGTTGGAAAGAAATTCGGCGTTTGGGCATGTTTTGAATCGGGAATGCGGGAGATGTGTGTGGGTACAGCAGATGAATGTGATTGTTATGTTTCTGCTTGGAGGAGCTGGATGTATTACTTATAAAAGTAATTTGTCATGTAGTTTTTATGTGTAGGCACATAAGAAGCGTTGAATTTTTTTTTTACAAAGTTGATATTCGTAAAGATATCTTTTCTTAAATAATATATATGGCAGAACTTCATTGCTGACAAGATTAATTACATTACATTATTGACAAGATTAATTACTTTATGATCATTTCTGAAGTACGGCAGATTCTTGTAATATTTGATAATGACAAATTTCTCTCAATTTTATATTTAAATTATCTTTTAAATGATATCAAATTAGTAATCACACTAATAATTTTAATGAATTTTTAACAATATTTTTATGCATTATTTATATTAAATGTCCCAAAAGTAAAGTGTTGGTAATTCTATTAAAAAATATTTAACAGCTGATAGCTTAGGATTAGTAAAAAGAGAGCGTGACACGATAGAACAACGTGTTAACACAAAATTTGAATTAAATAACAAAAACACAGTTTCTCCCTCTCATATTGTTATATTTTTATTAAATCGCAATTCACACAGGGTAGAGTTATATATGGAATTACATGTAGCGCAAATGGCCACGGCTTTGCTGGAGGCCCGTAAAAAGAAATCCAATGTTATTAAATCACACGATCCAGGAGGCTAATTCTCAAATTTTCGAAATGTGATCGCCAGACTTGCATTTTTTTTTTGAAATATTGCTCAACAATGAAAACAAGTCGTTCTATCGTGTAACGTTCCATTTTTTAACCCTAAACTATCAGCCATCAAATGGTTTTTTTAATAGGGTTGTCAACGCTTTACTGCACAAATAATGATAAATTCAAATCTTGCATTGATTTTTGAACACCCTTTATTTTTTTTTATAATTCAATGAATTTCATCACTGTGATGAAATTGAATGCATTTTAATGGTTTATAAAAATATCCGATTACGCTTTTCACTTCCATTCTTAAAAGCAAAGACATTCTTACTAAATAATATATTGCTTCTTTATACATTAAGTCCTCTTATAAGAAAAATAGTATAGTTAAAACAGCTGAAAGAAGGCCGAGTCAGTGACCCCCAGTTTCGGTGACCATTAAGCGAAGAATTTGGCAACAAAAATTAACATAGACTATTCAAGAATCTTGATGATACCTCTTTAGAACACTAAGTCCAACGTTTGTTCTAGAACATTCGATGCCCTGTTACAGGAACTATAGATCAGAAGAGTGTAGTTAATTAGTAGTTGAGTTGAACCCAAGCCAGCAATTAAATCATGACTCTCATTAAAGTGTTAGTGAATTCTCACAGATTATTATAGCGTTTTGTGTCTCTCTGATCGTTATAACGTCTCTTAATAGCGTTTTGTGCTATTGCGGTTATTTAATAATGTTTCCCTACTTATGTGATATTGATTCGTGTGAATGCTGCTTTTGTATACGCTTCGTTTATGTTTTGTTATCTGGTTCCCGTGTAGAATAAAGCATCGTTGTCTGTTACTGAATTTGTTGGGCCTTTTGTCAAACACCCACCGGATGGATTTGTATTTTGTCATACTAATATGATTCGATATTCTTTTATTATGATTTAATATTCTTTTGAAGATTATGATTTAATATTCTTTTGAAGATTATGATTTAATATTCTTTTGTAAAATTGTAATGAATCTTCTTTTCTTTTTATTTAATTTTTATTTTAACTATTTTTTAGAGTCTGTAAGTAAAGTAATTTAAAGTATTAAGTAAATTTTAAAAAAATCTTGAGTGATCAGAAAATAATTATCGTTGCTGTCATTAAAAATATTTTTATGAGCATATTTTAATTTAGCCAACGTGCTGCTAGGCCTTAATTCGTCACATAATTTTAATTTTGGAATAACTGCGTGTTTTGTATAAAGAATAAAAAGTGAGATTGGCAATAAAAACTGGTAATTAGATTAAATAACAATCCATAGTCTTATAAGAAAAAAATATATGAAAGTACATTGGAAGTATTTCAAATAATTTCTTCTAAAATAATATTGAATTGTCGTTTTTACAAAAAAAAAAAAAAAAAAAAAAGTGAGTAGAATGATGTTATTCAGAGATACAGAATTTTTTTACATAAATTTAAAAAAAGATATTGGACACTGTGACAACTATGTAGAAAAAAGGCTCCACAACACAGTTCTTGAAAACAATTGCCATCCGCCAATCAAATAATTAAAATGGCGATTACAATTCAGATCAGCTCATGTTTTGTCAAGAATTTCATGAAAGTTGCTCAGTGCTGTATGTCTGAGATTGAGAATAAAGGCAATGCAATTACCTAATGTAGTAAAGTTTAAACACTATTAATGTACATTATTGGTTTAATTTCGAAAGGCTGTGCCTCAGATTTCGCTTAAATGTCCCTCTCTGATCTTAGTAAAATTTCGGTTATCATTATTTAAATTTAAAAGTCTCATTTCAAAGTAATTTGCATGCTTATTACTTTCTTGTATACATAGTATAGAAAAAGTATAGAAATCGTCAAAAAATTCGAAAATACAGATTTTGTTCGAATATTCATGTTTTAGACCTCCCTAAGTTCAATAAACATATTTTTGGAAAATTCCGTCAGTCTTTGACAATGATAATTCAAAAAGCGTTCTGAGCTAGAAGGGTGAAATTTGGTATGCGATCTTTATACCAAAGTTACAAATTTCTGTCAAATTTTAAGCAAAATCTATTCATAGATAGTCTGTCTGTCCCACTGCTCGAATGTAATTTAGCAAGATAACTACAAAGCAAAGAGAGCTAGATAGATAAGATTCTGTACACAGAATTACATCTATAGTGGAAAGACATATCGATTTTTGAGCCAAATCCAATGAGGGATTGACTTTCTGTCATTCTTTACTTCTAGAATCATATAAGTGCGATAACTCAAAAATGCAATATGTATACCAAATGCAATAATGTAAAATAATGAATGCAATAATGTGCAATAATGTAATGCAATAAGTATACCAAATGCAATAATGTAAAATAATGAATGCAATAATGTGCAATAATGTAATGCAATAAGTATACCAAATATGATATACTTGCAAAATGAAAGTATATCAAATTTGGTATGGGATTTTATTACTACAAGTGTAGTTTTTTGTAAAAATTTGATTTCAATCGATTGGGAAAAACGCAAATCACAAATTTGATTTTTACATGTTACTAATTGCATGCCAGAATTAATCGCCAAATAACTTGCCAAAGTAGATACGATAGATTCGATAAAAATACTAAATTCACACTAAATTTAATATTTCTTAACTAACTAGAATGCAAGACGCTCTCTAATAAAACACCTTTATTAGAGACTATGTAAGAAAGTTTTGTGGAGACCACTCCAAATAATATTTGTATTATGCAATCAAAAAAATAATATTCAAGTGATTTAATCAGAAATTAATTCGCATACAATATCATGTTGCTTTTATTTGCTTTAAATGTGTGACTTAATAAATGGCCATTAAAAAAAGTGATAAAATCTATAAGAGATATATTAAAATTATGAATACTGTACGCAAAAATAGTATTATTTTTATAAAGGCATATTTATTTGCTTTTTTTTATATTTTGTGGAAATGCTAGTTTGGAATGAAATGGCACCACGACAATAGCTATGCATAGAAATTTCACCAAACCTATAAGGGTTAAAAGAATCATAGAATCGTACATAATAGAAATACATAACATTATTATCACTTTACTTTAGGTTAAATATTAGAATTCTTTTTGACTTAAATAAAGAAACAATTACTGTCAATTTTTAATATTTGATGCAATGATATAAAACATTGCATATATTCATAAGAAGTTTCAGAAAAAAGTGCGTTATAAGTTCAAAACTCTATTTATCTACTTATTTATAAATAAGCAGAATGAAATCTGTTGCAAATGAGGTAAAAATAGCATATTTACTATGTGTAAGCTGAAAATCGACACAATCTAGAACAGTTTGAAGCGATTACCCTAGACAACCTCTTTCGGTATTCATAAGTATTTCCATCAATTTTTTTGACGCATTACTTCTTTGTTCTGCTTAGAAAGGATTTAAACTCCCCTCACAAAACAAGCGCCTGAAGTCACCTATTAACATAATGGAACGACCCGTCATTTGGCCATTATATTTTACGCCCTGTGCGAACAACGGAAAGCACCTCCAAGCAATATTTAGAAATACGAAAAGGAAGGCAATGAATTGTTAAAAGCAACATCAAGTGGCCGTTCTGCTGTCGTAAAAAGTTCATTTACGATTATGCAATTAACCGTTCCGTGTCGTTCCCGGACAAAGACGCGACGCCATTTGTAATGGCCGCTTTCTTTGTTGCTGCTGCTGGAAGCCATCTTTATTTATTGAACTCATTCGTTCTCGTTTTTCCCCTTAATTTTAATGAATTTACTGAGATTTTAAACAGGTAGCGAAAGTGGATACCTATTTTCCACTCAAAATAGGTTTCCTGAAGAATCTAGAATTAAAAAGAAAATGTTTTTATTCTTAGGAGTGACATGGAATTTTTTAAAAAAGATTCTTTGAAATACATTTTTTAAATTTATGTTCGATTTTTTAAATTCTTCCATAGCTTATTTTCATACATGTAAATTAATGTAAATGATAATCAGTAATTATAACTTTATTAAAATGACAATTCTATTCCAACGAAAATAAAATTTATTCAATGGAAATACATTTTTTTGAAATTTTAATGATTGATTATTATAAATATCCAGCTCTTAACAGCACAAAATGATAAACAATATTGGTACGATAAGTTACTCATAATATAGAATAATATCGAGGCAATATTGTTCTATGTATTGTGATAATAGACGTGGTTTTTCATCTAATTTAAAATATTGCGAATGTATAAGATATTTTATAGTATCTGTTGAAATAAATAGTGGAAAATCTGATAGAGTATTTAGTTTTTCGCATAATTTATTATTCTTAAAATGCTAATTTTTATCGTGTTAGAAGAAAAATAGCTTTTTTAAGCCTTTTCTCTTCTTATTGTTAAGAAAAACAAAGGTTTAAAAAATATCTTTAATTTCACCTTTTCATGTCTTTTACATTTCTCTACTTAAAAGAGAAAATGACAGTTTTCTGTTACGACAATTAAACCTAACTGTAATTGCATGTGCATAATCTTACATATACATTCAAAATTGTTCTCCAAGATTATTTGCATAGGATTTTTTTAGGATATTCGACAAGAGGTTCTGCCCATGATCAGCGAAATTTTATTCGTAATTATTTGTTGACAAATGCTGTTATGAAATAATTATTTGAAAAGAATTAGCTCTTATTTTTACCGAATTTATGTTCAAGATTACTTGTTGATGATATATGGTTATTAAATATTTGTGTTATATAAAATGTCAAGTATATTTTTGAAGTTACTATCGAACTAACATTTATTCCAAATTTATTGTGCATATGAAATTACTAAATTTAATTAAGTCCCGTCTTATTTTCTGAAACTCATTTAAAATGGAACAGAATCCATATTCGAATTTTGTCTCTTATCCTATTAAGGTCCAACACAACAGCGAGTTGAATGTTTCATGGGTGTCTGTGAGTTTATTGATGATGTTATTTTCACCATGGGGACGAGAAGAATACAACGCGAGCAGTCAATCATCCCTTGTCAGTTGCCTATAACGGAGGGGACGAGGAACACGTTGAAAGAGCTTTGTATGCAGATCTGACCTTTGCAGATTTGTTATGTCGCAGAAATTGGCGAATTATACTCAAAACCGCCTATGATTTTATTCACCAAAAGACAAAGCAGACTTGGTTTGTGAATATGTGCAAATAATTTTCGCGAATTATTAATTGGCAAATTTATATGGTCCTTTATGTAAAATAAAATCTCTTACCTATTGAGAATACGTCTAAATAGCAATACTTGAAAAAAAATATCAAATTGTCCATGTGGTAGATAATTATCAGTGTGCTTCATCAAGTGCATTCAGCATTTTAACGAATCAGTACGATTATATTTATAATTGTTCAGTGTTTCAGACAAAGACATAATGCTATTTATAATGATGCATTCTTTGCTGCATATGCTATTACAAAATATTATCAAGAATTTATAATATTACTTCCAAGCGCATTTAATTTCATGATAAGAAAGAAAGTTTTACATACAATTATAATGGATGCCTGATCAATGACATCCGGCCTTGTCAGAGAAAAAGGAAGTACTTAGAATATTCGAGAATCTTGATGATAGCCTGTCATTTGTTTTCGAGCATTTGAGTCTCTGATACGATAATAACTATAAAAATGTAGTCTAGTCTATCAGTAATAATGGAGGGATTGAGAAAAGAAGAGCTAAGTGATTTCTCTCTTTGGAGTGCTGATATCCAAGAAGTTTTTCTGTGCGTTTCATGTTGTAGAGACTTTTCAATAACCTTTTGCTACTTGTGTGTTATTAATTTCTGAAAGTACAGTTTTGTGTACGTTTCATTTGTGTTTCTTTATTGTGTATCGTTTTTTTTCCGTGTAAAATAAAATGTTCTTATCTCCTACTAAATTTGTCGGACTATTTGCTCAGATCTCACCGTACGAATTTTCAGATTATTCCGCAATAATATAATGCCCATTAAGAATTAGGATTAAAAGAAGAAAGGCAATAGATAGTTAGAAACAGCCTCAAGTCGCATTTTGTTTTTCCATTCGATTTTTAATTAATAAATAATCACAAATACTTAATTAACCTCTCAATATCATTTTAAAAGTACCACGCCATTTATAATTAACGTGTTCCTCGTTGTTTATCTTATTACATAAACTAGCGTCTATTACCTATTAATAATACGAAAGAAAGTCCCTAAATATTTAAAAGATATATGGAGTAGCATTTTAGATATCATCTTGGTGTTCATTTAATAAATTATTAAAATTACGTAATTAACCTTTCAAAGTCATCCCAAATGAAGATGCTACACCATTTATAAAGATCACATTCATCATTTCTTATCATATTACAAATAATAACACCTATTATGCATTACGAATCCAGAGAAAAACATTATGTATATTTGAAAGCAACATAAAGTAGCATTTTTGTTCTTATTTATTAAACAAGGTATTTGTTTACTAAACATATACTAACGATTATGTATTTAATCGCTCAGTATCATTTTTGAAAAACTAAGTCATTTAATATGGCTGCAATTTTCGATGTTTATCTTATTATATGGATTAGTGTCTACTATCAATCTTTACGAATAATAAAAATGATTGTGAGCGTGTGTCTTTTTTGACACTTGTCTACTATCAATCTTTACGAATAATAAAAATGATTGTGAGCGTGTGTCTTTTTTGACACTCTATAGGCCAAACTGAAACTACACTATTTGGCACAAATATACCATAGAGGGTGGAAATATGCATCTAGGAGCTATTTTTAAAATTTCAATTAACTAAAAATTAAGCGTTTTTTTGCGAACAAATTTTAAAAATATTCCAATAAAAATAAATTTTGTACCATTTTAAATTAAAAAAAAAATCTTTTTAATATTCCTGCTCAATTGCTGCTATTTATTCTAGCTTTAAAGGAATTTTAAATATATTTCCCGACCATATTTTCATTGTTTTAAATGAAATCCAAATCATTTTTATTATTTCATCAAAAATTTAGTAGCTGAATTTTCATCCTTTGTTAGAAGTTACAGGATTCTGTTTAATTTCTGTGTACTTCACATATCAAATGAAAAGTAATTTCTGATATCTCGAAATTTAGAAGAAACCGGACAATTATATTTTTAATTCGCTATGATGTCACGGCACGCGAAATAGGAAAATTCATACTAACAATGGATATAATATATATGAAACGATTTAAATAACATTTTTCTTCATTTCTAACAGTTGATGGAATCATGGACATGAAATTACGTTTTATGATTTACCTGACATTAAATATAACTAATATTTCCAGAAAATCGCCAAAGATGGTGACAGCTGATCGCCAAAGATGGCCAGTTAGGTTTTAGAAGAAAAAAATTCCTATTCATTATTTGAAAGTAACTTGGCGACTTTTCAGTTACCGATTCGGCGTTTATTTCACAAATATTTACAATTATGTATACAACTGGTCAATGTAATTCTAAACAAATCGCCAAACCATTTATAATAGCTGTTTTCTTCACTGCCGGTGGAAGCCATCTTTATTTATGGAGCTTCTCGTCCAATTTTTTCTCTCCACGCATTTACAGGGGTTGTAAATAGGGGCGCGTCTTCCTCGCAAAGTGGTTTTTCTTCAAGAATCCGGGGCGAGCAGGATAAAAGGATTTCAGTTTATATTCTTAGAGTTGTCTGTGACGGGCTAAAAAGAATGTTCTGTAGGATGCTGGAGAAGATCTTCTGGTGATTCAACAAGGCGTGCTAACAATTCTTCGCCTACTTGATGTAGTGCGTAGGCTCATTTTTTTTTTATTCCTTCACCATCATGTAGACGGTGGTTATATTCTACTGAAGGAAAGAAAGGTGAAATCTCACGTCGTAGATAAACTAAAAATGGCGTCTCAACTATTTCGTTGATTTAGTGGATGACGTTGTTGTTACAGCGATGAATATCGATAGTAATTAGCTTAACTGTAATCGATATTTAAAGATCAATATTCAGAAAAAAAGCAACAACCGGGTAAGAAAAAAAAATCGTGCTTTATCGGTGAGATATTTTAAATTAGCACAAAACTAAAAGGAATAATTCACAAAATTTTTAACTCAAGCCTCCTATTTCTTAACATATTAGTATTTGGAGTTGAGCTTGCTATGTTTGTTTTAATAAAATATTTATCCATACACAACATTAATATAAAAAGTTTTTTGTGTGCCTATATATATATATATATATATATTGGAATTCTTAATGCATTTTGACAAGAAAATAAATCGTTTTTCTTTATAGATTAAACATGAATGCAATATTAAATTCACGCTTAATTCAATTTATGCAGTAGTTTGATAAATTACAAAAGTAAATAAATAAATACCTTTTAAGTAGTAATTATTGTGAGATATATTATTAAGAGTTATATCAACATTTATATGCAAGTATAAAAATTGATAAAATCATGCTAATTATTATAATTATTCTTTTCTTGCTTAGGTAGTGGTTTTTCGAGTGCATCTTAGGGAAACTTTTTACTTAAATATCAATATAAGGTTTTGATAGATTATTTTTATGAACTATTGTACTTTAAAATTTTGTTATATGACTTAAAATATGTTTCAATTAAATCCATATGATTTTTATAGTATGCCATCATCAATGAATTAATGCTGTGATATTATTTTTATAATAATATAATATGTCATTTCTTATTTTAATTATATGACTTGCCTTATGGTAAACTTTTGATTTGATTTCCTTACTTTTTACGATTTTATGATTCTTTAAGAATATGTTGCCGCGGATTGAATGGAAAGTGATATAGAAAGGAATGTCTTAGATTGTGTTTTCAAATGTTCGAAGTTTTATTATTGCAATAACATATATCATCGACTATATATGGTTCTCAGTACGCTTACTTTTACGATAAAGGAATAAATAATTATACTTTACACAAAAATTGTACCTTCAAACAGTTTTTCATAAGAAGTTTTAATCAGATCTTAATGCATATCTCTACCATATAAAGTACGCCCAAATGTAAAGGAGACTTCATTTATATACAATGAAATTTTAGTTGCCACATTATAATCACAGTTCCTGTAGAAAAGTACAACGATAAATAATCGAAATTTTCATTGGAGCACTGATCCAAGGGCATGGGAAAGAAATAGGTGGATTCAGTGTAAAAATTCCATTGTGTATAAACTTTCACAGAGTTTTGTGGATTATGTGTAGCACAGTTTCTTTGCCTATCGTTATTTAAATTACAAATCATGATTCAACTGTTCTATCGTGCGAACTTTCACCACAGCTGAAATCGTGATACTAGAGGCTTTAACCTGCACTTGTCCAACATGGGGCAAAACTTTGAAGTTTACCTCTCTCGCCTTATAACACCGGTAGTACCGGAATACGGCGCATCATGTGCAACACTGCTCTCCTTACACCGCTTTCGATCCAAGATAAATTTGTGAAGCATGTTCCTGTTCTATGAGAAGAAATTGAATAACTTCGCTTTGTGCCGATCTGCAGAAATCCATCATACAATGAACTACGGAAACGATTATCTACAAATGAGGATATCGATGGAAAATCATTAATCATACATGTTCTATTTGGAATACCACCACGTCATCTATTCTACCAACACAGTAACCCACTGCACTAGCTGAATAGAAGGCGGATTTGATACAACTAAGGTCTTTTCATTTGCCCAAATTCGAATAAATTGCGAATATATTGCCCAAATGCGACCTTATAATAATGCGAATGTGTATATACTATTTGCTTTCTAGTTTGCTTATGTGTGTTGGTACTGTACAGGGCAGACCGCTTTATCTAAAGCTACTCTATATGGCTCTTATAATGTGGAAGGGTATCGGAGTGAATTTTTGGAAATTTTAAGTAATTAAAATTAGGCGAAATTTCGGCATTTCTCAAATAACTTCCACAAATATTACAGCAAAGAAATGAATTTTTCTACCTAAACAGAAAAAAAAAATTGAATAAACCTAGTTCAGTTGCCGTGATTACTTTTGTCGATTTAATTAATTTTATAAAGACGTCGTAAGTATATTTTAAAACAATATTTTTCTTTATTGCAAAATAAATCCAAGGATTTCTTTGCTACTACAAATAATTTATCCTGGATTTTTTTCCCTATTGTTGATGACGAAAATAAGACTTGTTTTCCAATGATTGTAATTTCCTGTCTAAAATATACTAGAAACAAAACTTTTGAAATTTGTTGTGCTTTCACTTAAGGCTTAAATTTGTGAGTATAAGGAAATTTTTTATTTTAATTTAAATTTGCATCGATGAAAATTTTTTTAAGTACGTGCGTTTTTAAATAGTTCAGACAGAAAGTTTAGCATTAGTGGTATTTAATCACTTCGAATGCAAAATGAGCTTCATATTTTAAGCAATGAGATAGAAAATTGGGGAGATAGATAGAACAACGACCAGACTTCGAAAAAATATGCATTCTATATCTATCAAAATATAAAATTTAAAAATATTTAGCCGTGGAAAATGTTAAAAAGAAGCCACATAAAATATTCAATTTATAATTTTAGCAACCATTGATTCTAGCGAAGCAATTAGTTGCCAAATGTGGCTAGTTTGAAATAAAATATTTCTAGATGTGAAAAATATAGATATCTTTTACTTTTACTGCAAATGTGAACAAGAATGCATGAAAGAGGCTTCTATTATTTATGTTATATGTATGATATTAGATCTATGCCTAAGATATTAGATTCCTGTTATTGAAATTTTATTGTTTTTTTTTTATCGATCTGAGGCAGATTCTGTTTCAGTTCGATCGTTCGGTATTTCGTCTGTTTGTCACTGATTTTTTTTTTTTGTTACGAATCACGACCAAACACGTTGTTCTAATTTCTTAATTTAACATAATTACCTCTTAGGATCAAAAAGTCTAAGTACAGTATTAATTTTTGCTTTTTAACTCTGCTCCGAGAAGGTGGTCGTTTTAATGTTTGGCAATTTTCGAGATACAAATTAAGATTTCCGGTGATGAAAAAATACCGCATTCTTAATGAAAGGCTACAGTTATTAATTCTTTTAACATGTTAGTTTATGATGTCGCTTTTTTGACGTGTTTGCTGTTCTTAGAACCACTAAAAATATTCTACGAAAGCAATTCCGACAATAAAGAATGAATGGATACCTCTCTACAAAAACAAAAGACATCGAAACAAAACTTTATTTACAACACTACAAAATCCAACAATACTTTTCCAGATAATCTCCATTGATATCGAGGTACTTATAAAAATGGAGCACAGTATTTTCAATGACTTTGTTATATTCATTTACCGCCAATCACTGAAGTCATGAGTTTACTATATTTTTAAGCTCTACATCTCTTCAGAGGTACAGTCAGCCATCTAACTCTCCTACCCGCCACGAAGGCACACAGATTTAAACCATAAAAACTGAATGACCGGACCGCCGCAACAGCAACATTGGCGGGAACTGTGGTTGAGTCCTAAGGGCCGTCACCGGCCATGGTACAACCCTCCCCGAAGGAAGTACGTCCCTTCATCGATGGGAGGAGTCAGATCCCCCACCTATTAGTGTACTCTCCAGGATGGCGAGATCCAACCACCATGCTGGAAGCATCTCATCCTCATTTCGAGGGGCCCCCCGGGGGATTCTTCAGAGATGCATACTTCCAAAATATTCCTTCTTTAGGAAGAGATGAAAATCGCTGAGGGCCAAGTTGGGACCGTAAAGGTAAGATAATAGTTTAAAACAATCCTCTTGTAATTTTATAATTCTTGTTGATGCAGTTGCGTTTGATAGAATGTTGGCATGACTCAATTTTTGAAGACAATATACTATTTTTTTTATTTTGGGTAATGCATCAAAGTTATTTAAAACCCTTTTTTTAGTCAAAAATGGAAGGTTTTTTTTTTTTTTTTCATTTCTAATACGATAAAGCTCTTAAAGAAGCAATATTAATGGTTTCAATCGTTTATGACAAGTGGATTTAACATTGTCATTTAAGAATTTGGGTTTCATTGTGATAAGTGTCTTAATAATAATGGAGATTATATAGAAAAGTAGTGTTAGGTTTAGTAAAGTTTTGTTTCCGTATTTTTTACTTTTATAGAGAGATTGAGATATGCAAATTCATACTCTCATAGGTTGCTTTCTGAACAATCTTCGTTAATAATTTTTAAAAGTATTTAACATGGAATTAAATGGGAAAAAAATTGTACAGTAAAACTGGCACACTGAAATAGCTTTTCAAAAAACTATATTCATATTATAAGAAACAAATTCTTTAACACTTAATATATTTTCGGAAGATAAATATAGATGCAGAATAGGTCTATCAAAGGGAGAAAAAGTTCTTTGGGAAAATAAAGTTACCTTACGAAGAATGAAATAAGTTTTGGTGAAACCATAAATCAAATTTTTCTGAAAGTTCTTTTTTGGAGGCAATATTTCATACATCTGCCATATATTTTTTTCAAGGAAAAAAGATACCAAATATTTTGACAATTGTTTGAATCCAGAAAGAAATCGAGATTCCTTTTACCTATTGAAGCAATTGAATTTTAAAAGTTCAAAGTCACACAAAAGATCAAAGGTGACCCAAGCATGAATGCTTTAATAAGCATTAATTTTAATTATAATAGCTTAGATAAACAGAGATATTTTTATTGATGATGTAGCGGTTACATAACTCGACTACTTACTCTTTTGATACAACAAATGGCATTATATTATTAACATCAAGATATACTTCCCATGATCTTTTTTGGGGATTATTATCAGATTGTACTCTAAGTGAGTGCCGTGTATTTTCTTGTTCGTGTTTGTTTTGTCTTGTGAAATGTGAAACTTAGAAAATAATTAGATAACTGTTCCCGAAACTCACCTATTATTTTCATCTACGTTATAATGAAGTTATAAAGAGTCTCGTCCCTCTACGATAACTAAAAATGTATTTTCCTGAGAAATATTAAATGCGGATTGCAAAGCAACTATTGACTCTGTTATTCAAATGAATGCCACGTGCATAATGGCAAATAATTTTTTGAACAATTTAAAATCAATTACATTTTTAAGAGACGAAGGATCTCATTTACTTTTCAAATGCATTTTTTTATTATTTGACATTATATCAAAACGATTTCTTGGATAACTGAAATTTGCTGAATGGGTAAAAAATTACGAATAGCATAACACTGAGCTCTCAATCAGTAGAAGTTATTCTATGCATTGTCAGATTTAAAAATTGTTTCCAGATTTCAAAATTAGAGATTTGTTATTTCAATCCAAAAGATATTTTAAAGATTTGTTATCTAATCTGTCTAGAAAATATTATTAGGTCTACCGGAAAGTTCTGTACGCTCCGGTTACAATCATAACTGGGGATGAAAAGTGGATTACCTATGAAAACATCATAAGAAAAAGGGCATATTGTGAACCCTGAAAACCTGCTCCCTCTACCTCTAAACCGAAGTTGAGCCTGAACAAGAGAATGTTGTGTATATGGTGGGACATTCGAGGACCAATACATTTTGAGCTGTTGAAACCAAACGAAAGGCTAAATTCGGAGAGGTACTGTCAGCAATTGGATAAATTAAAAACAGCACTCCAAGAAAAGAGGCCGGCGGTGTTCAATAGGAAGGACATCATACTCTTCATGACAATGCCAGGCCACATGCTGCTTTGGGGACTCGTCAGAAAGTCGCAGAGCTAGGCTGGGAAATTCTGTCGCATCCACCATACTCCCCGGACCTAGCACCATCTGATTATCACTTGTTTCTGTCCTTACAAAATTTCTTGCAGGGCAAACAATTCAAGAACGAAGAAGATATCATACAAGCACTGGTTCAATTTTTGGCCTCTAGAGATAAGACATTTTTTAAAAATGGGATATACAAATTGCCATCACGCTGGCAAGAAGTCATAAATAATGATGGCAATTATATTATTCAATAAAGTTTATCCAAAGTATGAAAAAATGTATTCCTTTGTTTCATTCTAAAACGGACAGAACTTTCCAGTAGACATAATAAAATCTTCTAATGAATGTTTTCTATCTATGTGAAACAACTTTCTTTTAACAATGTTCACTTCATTTTAGTTTCTTATATTATAATAATCTATTAGATTCGTATAATAAGTTATTATTCATTAATTTAGTATTTTAGAATACGATTTACTCTATTTCATGGTTTTATTCATAAGTTGGTTTATTGTTTGTAAATGATGACATATGTGATGAAAAATATTCCAAAATGCTCTATAAGTCGAATCACTGAATCTTATGCTATCAAATTTAAGTCTTCCTTTTGGATAAGTATATGCTTAGTAAAGAGGAAAGTTTAAAATTTAAGTTATATTTTAAAGCATTAAATACTTCTCTGTAATTTTGGAGCAAATTAATGCACCAAAATTATTTTTACACTAATTTATCACTATTAAAAAGGCTTTAAACGTTCATAAAAACAAATTATGGCAGCCTGAGATGTCTGGATATCATTGTAATTTTCTACCGCCTTTCGTTGAGTGAGATTATTGAGAACCCTAGGGACATGCTTTGCTCATTTGATATGCTCATCCATATAGGTTTGGGAAATATCAAAGTTTTCTGAGAACTTTCAGAAGGAATTGGAACATATATTTGCAGCTAAGTGGGGTCCTATTTTGTATGTCAACCCTTTAACAATACGGGTTGTCGCTATGATTTTAAAAAGGGGTAAGGTATTTTTCTTATCTTTGAAAGGGACACTCGAGCATTCCAATATTCAGATGAATTTGAATTCGAATGGTTTTATAAAACAAAAGGATTAAAATACAAAAAGAGAAACTTTTCAAGGATAATAATTTTATTTTCAAAATGTTTCCTCAAATTATAATGGAGTTTCCTAAAAAACTATGTTTAGTGTATCTTACCAAAACACTTTTTCATTGTTACAGTTACTATTGTTATACATATGCAAGTGGCTGTAAAATTGAGTACAGTTTTAGTATGTATTTTTACACTGCTATAATTAAAGAGTTGATTTTTTAAAATGATATACAGATAGACAAATCAATTCTAAAACATTTTTCGATGTTTCGGATTAGAGTTTCATATCTCTTTTATTTATTTATTTATTTTTATTTTAGCGTTTTGTAACATTATGCATAAATTAACTTGACACTGAATCTAGAAATTTTCTAGAACAGCACATCAACTACTTGCGATCCAAATCTCAAGAAGGTGCTTTATTTTTCTTTGGGCATTTTTATGGGGGCACTCTTCTGCCTTAGCGTTAAATTAAATTTTCCCAGCTGTGCATCGTTGCAGGGGTTGCTTTAATGTATTTAAATACGGCTCGGCTCTTTCGACGTGGATATTGATTGTTGCGTCCATTAAGGAACGCAACGTTCCAACTCGCAGGCCTAAGTGAGAAAGCTGGTCTCCCTTGTGGGATTTCACTTATGTTCCAATTTACATCCCTTGCCCTCGGAGCTTAAGATCGCAGAGTTTAATAACACATTTTATAGATTTTTTTTTGCGTCCGGGTGTTTTAGTTTCGGAAAGAGTGATTTTGATGAATTTTTTTGGAGTGATGTCAGAGGTAGTTGGGAAGTTTTTAACAGAAATTTATTTTTGAGCTGGAAAAAATTAATTATTTATACTTCTTGGTTTACGTAACTGGGCTAAATTATAGCAGTTCCTGATCCTAAGCCATGTTTGCATGTATACCTGGAATTCTAAGTTTCCCAAAGAGTTTCAATGGTTATAAGAACTATATTGAAACATTTGCCTCCTTTGAAAGTGGTAAAAAATAGAAGAAACCAGAAAAAGTGGTGTTCATTTAATTGATTTTAATATCTGCAATACCAAACTTCGTTCGGAAGTCTTTTTTTCCTGCAAAATTGTGCCTTTTAGGAGAGAATATTTAGATACGAATCTCATACTGATTACATATGAAGATTTTTACATCTTGCACATGAACTGGTGATGATGATAATGATGATGTCGTATCCGCGTTACCACGGAAAGGGGGTGCAGTAGCTTCTGAGGGTAAAGACCCCTGAGCACCCGAGGGCAAAGTCTGACTTCTAGCTCACGAAACTAACACACATTCGCTTGCACAACCCCTTTTTACATGGGGTGAACATTCACACATCTCACAGATAGAACACAGATGAAGAACAACCATGCCCGAACCGGGATTCGAACCCAGGACGCCCAGATCACGAGAAATACGCGCTACCCCTATGCCAGGACGCCGGCACACATGAACTGGTCATTTAAATAAAAAAAAAAACCATGAATGCACTTAGTTTAACATATTATTCAAAACAATCTGCTGTACTGCAGTATTCTTTTTACGGTTAATCTATCATTACTGATATTTTTGAACTTACACTCAGTTTTACCATGGTGAAATCCAGTTCGAGATGGTGCTATATGACATTATCAGCATTAGAACATATAGAGAAAGGTTCTAATAGCCATTTATATATTAAAAAATTTCTTTTTAATGCAAAATTACCTTTTTTTGGTAAGACATCCATATAGATAAACTTAAAAAGCAAAACCTTATCTAAATATAAAATTTGATTGAAATCGTTAGAGCTGTTTCTGAGACACACGAAATAAATAAATTTATATATATACAAGAACTGCTCGTTTAAAGTTGTAAGACATTTATGTACTATTTACGACCAACTTGTTTCCGTGGAATATTGGCTTTTCTTAGCTATTAATGAGAAAGTAATTTAATTAATTTTTCATCTTGTTAAATAATAAGCGCGAAAATATGTATTTAATTGCCTTAGTGTACAACGATTGCTACGCTTATAAATTCAATAGTTATATCTGTAAAATAAAAGCGGAATAAGAAATTCTATTTTGAAATCAATAACCGAAAGAAGCAGCGTCTTATTATGATTTTAACAATCTGATTTATATAAGATTTAAAATTATCTTTGACAACGCTTTTATTGTTATGATTAATTTGAAATTATTTTCATTGTTATTTGAATTTTTCTTGATAATTATAATTATTTCTCTCTGTATATTTCGTATGCGAGAAAATAAATTTAAAAAATTGGACCGTAAAGGGAACTATATCATTGAAACACTTTTGACATACCTGAAGAAATGAAAATGCATCATAAAAAGTACCAATTTCTTCTCTGAAGTAGAGTTTTAAATGAATTACACACGTCGAAGAAGAAGCTGAAACACACTAAACTAAACAGCCTTTGCCGAATTATTGAATAAACGTCAATTTCGAGTTGTTTAACAGATATGCAACGCTTAAAATGGAAATATTATTAAGGAAAGACTTGCGTTGTGCTGCGAAACAACCAGTATGCAATTTTAAAGCAATTTAATATTGCAAAGTCTTACCATCACACAAATTTATAATAAATTACTCCTTTCCCTCCCCCCCCCCCAAAAAAAAAATTTTCGATGGAAAGAAAGAAATCTGAATTTCACAAAATGAGGATGAAATTTCTCTAATGAAAATCATATGAGACAAACAAACAAACAAACAAATGATAAAAAATGTTTTTCATTGAAACCATTTTTTTTTTGGAATTTCATTACTGATGATTAGATCTAAATTGTAATTTCTGATGGGCAAAAATTTAATTTAAGACCAGACAAGTCAATTATTCAACAGACATGAAAGAGTAACTTTGTTGTGAAGAGCAGCTCTAAAATTTTCTAAAATGAGTTTTTATAGATCTGGGGCATATTTGCATAAAATAATTTATAAACTTTTGCAAAGGGATCAATTTTGTAAAAGAAAGTGCTAAGTTCACTATTTGATTTAAAAAAATATATGAGCTTAAAAAATTACATAATAATTATTATTTTTTATGATTTAATATTGCGATATCAAATTATTTCCAATCTTAGAAAATATGGTTATTTCATTAAATAATATATTATCTAAAGTTAATGTTTCTTTGTTATTTTCCTTTTTTATTTGGTGTTATTTGGGCCTTTATATCAGCCAAAACAATCATAAAAAAACTGCACTTAAGACTGCATAACTGAACCAGATCTTTGCTTTTAAATTAGAACAGAAGAGAAGCATACAGCAAATCATGAAAATAGAGTAGCAAATAATATCATGGAATGTAAATTACGTATCCACTGTCACAAATGATGGTGGAATGTACAATAGGGTGCAACGAAAAAACCAACTTTAATTTGTAATAGCGCTGAAAAGTTGACTTTTAGTGTAGACAAGATAAATTAAAAATATGAAAGATGTTGGAGTACGTCTTGAGGTGTCGAAAGGAAGTTAAAGTTTTATAAAATTGAAAATTTTGCTACATTTTAAAGATTTTTTAAGAAATAATCACCTCTTGATTTTTAATTCGTAATAGAGCCGAAAATTTGCCCTTTGGTGTAGATAAGATAAATTAAAAATATAAAAAAATATTGCAATATATCTTGAAATGCAGCAAAGCCGTTAAAGTTTTATAAAAACACACTTTTTGGAACTTTTTCAAAGATTTTTGAGTGTCTTGATTATGAAAATTTTTTTTAAAATAGGCGTTATAATATAAACAGAAATATAAAAAAAAAGTTTTACTATTGCGTTGGCATGGCATCCAAGACTCTGAATCATCGCTGGGGGAGGCGGAGATTTATCTGCATGTGGTGACGAGCTCAGAGCTAGTGTCAAGTCAGCAGTTTTGCCGAGTTCAGTTGAGTTGGCGTCCCCACAACGTCTATTGTGTAACTGATTTGTTAGTTTGTGTGCTTTGTTGTGAGTAGAAATGGCTCAAACTAAATTAGTGAAGACAAGACAAATGTCGGAATGTCCTATTTTGGGGAAATTTAGTGATTTGCTTGAAGCTGAACTGCCTACATACGAATCTGTTATGAAGTGCTACTGTTTTATTAAACAGAACCTCAAAATTGCTTTAGTGAAGGGTCCTTCTGTAAGTGAAATACAAAACACTTTAATTCCCCAAATAGAACAAATATGGTCAAGAGCTTCTGTTCCCATTGTTTCAAGCAAAAGAATTTTACAAGTGATAAAACCTTATCATGCTAAATACAGGTATTTATTAAAATCTGAAAGCGGAAAAGGATCATAAGTTTGATTCCAACCTCACCAAATTTAGAGAAAAAGTTAAACGTTTATTTGATATTGCTGCCTGTAAGTGTGTAAACTTTAATACTTGTACTTGTATATATAAAAGAAAGAACCAGTGATGTAACAAGAGTTTCTAAACGGTCAACTCTCTAGCAGGAAAATGCTTATAGCAATACTGATAAAGTTACCATCAGCGCTTAGAGAAAGAAAGAAGCAAGAAAAAGTAAAAAACTACAGAGAAAGGTCGAATGACAAAAAATACCAGTGTGACAGAAACGGTTACTGGCGACAATGACAGTGCTGAAGATCAACAATGTTCTTTATAAAAACAGGCATACCAACCAGATCCTTCAAATGTATCTTAAGACTCTGGTTGATTACATTGTGAAAATGATAGTATAGTTTAATATTAAGTTAACTCCTTCATGTACTTATGGCTTCAAACATCTGTTTAACCCTATCTCATATTCACGCTATCTCTCTGATGATCTCAAGAAAGTCATATACCTAATTATTCAAAGAAATGGGTACATTGGTGCTTCAGAAAGTATCATTTTGTCCATGCTAAATGATGAACATAAAATTAAAAGAGAACTTAGTTTACAACTCGTTTTAAAAGCAAAAACAGAAAGTAGAGGTGGAATCAGAAAATTTAAAGCTTCAAAGATAAATTTCCATGCAAAGGATTGTATCGACATGATCTAACCTAACTAGGACCCCCTCCTTGTTAAAACACGTTTCCAGTGATTATCTCAAAAATTTTATACGGAAAGCAGCTGAAGCTGAACCAAATAGTATAGTGGACTCGGTTACCGACTTTCTCCGACTTTTTCTTTGGCACAAGAGCTGCCAAACTGGAGACCAAACAGTCACAAAATGTCTGTGATTCAGTCATAAGAGAAAGATACATAAGAGCAAAAATTGACTCAGGTGTGAATATGCCAAAATTTCATACAAAATTAATGTGACAATGAAGTAGAAACAAACATTTTGAAGCTACAACATTTCTAATCATTAAGCATACAGAAGTAAGAAACACAAAATTTGACATTAAAACATATTTTATTACTATTATTGTATTTTGCAATTAATAATTTTTTTTCCATTTCTAGTAATTTTATATACATTTAAAACCTTCTTTTGTAACATTATAGTATGAAATATTCATACAACATATTTTATCGAAGTTTATAATTTTTAAATTTTTTTACAAACTTTAAGCTCGTTACCGTAGCTCAAGAAGATTGTTGTAATGCAACCAATTTTTAAAAATTCTTTTTGAACCTAAAAGGCAACTTTACCACACTATTTCCAAATTGAAATTGAAACAAATTTTTTAAAGGCCCATTTTAAAATTTGTCATTTTTTTTCAATTTTTTACAAAATTTAAGCTTTTTCGGCACCTTAAGATGTTGTTGTATTGCAAATAATTTTTAAAAAACTCTTTTTGAATCTAAAAGGCAACTTTTCCACACTATTACAAACTGAAATCTAAACAAATTTTTTTAAAAGTCCATTTTAAAATTTGTCAATTTTTAAAATTTTTTACAAACTTTAAGCGTTTTGGGGCACCTCAAGATGTTCTTGCATTACGACCAAATTTTTTAAAATTATTTTTTAACCTAAAAGGCAACTTTTCCTCACTATTACTAAACTAAAATCTAAATAAATAAAAAGGCCATTTTCGCTTCACCCTAATGTACAGGACACGTCGCCCAATGTTTCATTCTCTACCATATTAACACAAATTTAACAAGACAATGATTTTTAATTCATGTTAAATTATCTTTTACAATTTACATTAATATTAAAGTGGAAAACTTTAATATGCTGATATTATTTCCTAACGATTTTAGTTTATATCCTTGAAAAATACTTTGACTGGTGTAATATTGAGTTATTTTTCAAGAGAATGGATGACGTATATATTAATATGAAAATGTTCGAATTTTTCTATATTTATACGAATCCGTAATATGTTCTCCGTAATATAATCCGTATATGCAAGTTAGTGCAGTAGTGAGGAAAAGAGTTTTATAGATATTTTGATGGATGCTAAATATTTATTGGATTCCCTGATTTAGCGACAAATATCTTGAATTAGCAACGGATTGTATGACTTTTTCTGGATAACAATGAAGGTCCTAGAATATAGAAGAATTCTAGCGATATTTCTATTAAGAGAAAAGATCTGGAATCCTTCTAGAAAATTCTATGGTCTATTCCGGAGACTGTATAAGGGAAGATATTAAAGCGAGTCAGAAGTGAGTTCCATTCTTGAATTGGGTTCACGATGCAATAGCTGCAGTTTGAACGCTGTTGAACTTTGCTATTATTTAAATAGGGATTTTATGGTTGCGTATGTATTGTTCATTTCTTCAAGTGCCCTCTTTACATATACTTTTACGTATACTTTACTTTCACGTATACTTCCACCTGCGATTCGTGATTTGTTGTGAGAAAAGGCATCATTATTCGTTATCGGGCTTGTTGAACTACTCACTGTACACCCAACGGACGGATAACCGTAAAAATGATTGTGTTCATTTGTAATCCAGCAGATAACTTCCTGCATGCATTTCGGTAAAATTTTGATAAAAGGATACAAATTTGTTATAAAATTTATCTGCATTTCTGAATTATTGTGCTGACAAACGGGCAGGTATAATTCCAAAAATGTATTTTTCGAGCCCAGGGAAATCTGAAATGTTAAGATTCCTCAACATCCCGAATTTGAACTTATTGACAATTACAATATTCACTTTTTATGGACTTCTTATGTGAGAAACTGGAAAAAGTAATATTGACATTACTTCAGAATTAAATATTTGAAACATTTTACTTTGTGAAGATAAATGAAAAATAATAAGTAAGAATAAGAAAGCTTATTCAAAATGTATACATTTTAAATAATCGTTAATTTTGGAATATTTTCAATTTCATATAATTTTTATTAAAATGATATTGCAAACACTATAAATTTAATAGAAATAACGGTATGATTAGAAAAGAAACACTATAAAATAGAGAGATAATTGATAGCTTTTACTGTAACAGATAAGTGCAGTTAATTTTTCAAAAATTAATAATTTTGAAGATAAAGGGGAAATTATGCAATTATCAGTGAGGGAAAACTTATTATAATTAATCGATTTTTATTCTAAACAAGTTAGCACCAAAAGAAGTGGAAAATGAAAATATTTTTAATGCAATAACATTAATAATAAGCTATTTACTCGACTTTTCATATATGCTATCTTCAAGAGTTGAGAAAGTTAAATAATCACCTACTACTATAGTCCTTGTAAGGTCCATTTTATTTGGATCAACTTTTATCTTATTATTCTTACAATTAAATAGATAATGGCATTTTAATTTCATTTGAAAATCTGCAATGTGTAATTTCGATTTCAATTTAGGAAAAGTTCGATTATATTTTGATGATGTGTTTAAGGTGTATGTACACACTACAAGATTTTTTTAAAAATTTTAACTTTAACAATCCAGTTTTTTCACAGTAGGTCATTAATATATGTTAAAACTCATTTCAGAGAGGAAAAACCATATTGCACTAATTATTAATTAATTAAATAATATTTATTGAGCTAATTAGCATATTTTTTGAAACATGATATCTTAAATTCTAATTTGTACAGACACACAATTCTAATTGGAAATTATGCCTAATATTAGTCTTCATGTTGTCTGCCAATATCAAGTTATAAAAATATATAGTTTTTTTTTAAACAATTTTTTCATCAACGATGAATAGAAAAACCAAGATTTTTTCTGTAATTTTAACTTTTAAATAGATATTAAAAATTCATTTCTAAAAATATAACTTTGATTGAAACAAAAAAACATCTGCTATTTCATACAGATTATTTTGATATATAAATAATTGTATTTGGTTAATTTCTTGTTGAGTTATGATTGTTTGAATGAAGCAACATGGTGGAAAAATATCATTCTTCATAAAATGAGTTTAAAAAAAACCGTAACTAGAGTTTTCAATGAAAGCACCTCAAGAAAAATAATTATAACTCGAGAAATATTGCGAATATTTACAACATCTTGGTATTGTTTGAAAGCTAAAGGATCAGAGAACATTCTGAAGCAATAAAAAATATCCGATATTTTGAACGATTTTAGAAGTTTCAAATGTATACATACACCTACAATTTCAAAATAGTCGATATTTCTTTATTTGATTTTAATCATTTAGAAAATGTTTATTTTAAAGCTAAGATTTGATAATGGAATCGATTTATTCTTCCAATCCCAAGAGTATTATTTTTAGCCGCATACAATATCCTTTCATGCATATTATTATATATGCTAACGGCAAGGATTGAAATCCGGCATTCTATAGAATTTCGGATTTCAATGTATTTAATAGAATGTCCAAAACTGGCTAGTAATATATAAAATGATTATTTTTTTCACTCATTACCTAGGTATTTTATAGAATGCCAAACGACAGACCAGGACAATATGAAATATATCTTCAATTGACTCTGTTTTGCTGTTTATCTATATCTATACTTATAATAAAGCTCAATGTGTGTGTGTGTGTGTTGGTGCTCTACAGGCCAGACCATTCAACCTACAGCTACCAAATTTGGCACGTGTATACCTTGGAGGCCGGGAATGTGCACCTGGGGGTTATTTTTTCGAATTTTTAACTAGAATTTTATTCATTTAAAAATTAAGCGAAATTTTGACGTGTTTCTGCAATAACTGCCGAAAATATTACCGCACAAAAAAGATTTTTACATGAAGTTAAAGATAAAAAATTTATATTTTAAATGATACTACTGTTTTAATCTTAAAATTAAATTTCTATTTTTAATGAATTTTTAAATAAATATTTTAACTATGTTTTTCAATAATTTTTTTCGTCAAAAATAAAAATGAGGATTAAGCACGTTTCGCATTCATGGGAAAAAAATAGCTTTTTTCAAAGTGTTGCCATCACATTGATTAAAGCTCTAACTGAAAATAAATTAAATCTTTTTGGAAATGAAATCTGCAAAAATATAATTTTCGGCACGTGTTTGTAGGAAATGAAACAAATATGAAATACTATTTTTTCTAAAAAATAAATTCAAGAAAAATTATTTTATGATCTTTTACACTCTCTATACAGGGTGTTTATTTATTCCCGGATCCATTTTGATATTTAATGACTCATAAAATAATGAAGATGTAAACAAACTTATGGCATTTATTGATGGAATAACTCATATATTTTCCTTTTCAGGTTTGAATATTTTTACTTTTGTAAATATCGTCTGAGAGTGTTTTTAATTTCAGATAATTTCCTTTTCCAGTCTAAATATCTGTACTTTTCTAAATATCGTCTGCTTATTAATTGCATTTTTCTCTCTTTTGTTTTTGGAAACTATTGAAATGTTATGTTTACTTTTGATGTGTTTGTTCTATGTAGTACTTTTGTATGTGATGTTTTATTCGAGCGGATATTAAGGAGAATGCATACACCACAAGAGAAAGCACAGATTTTATGGTGCTTAGTTAATTTCCAATCAACCAAATCACTGACTTTTAAGAGTTAATTTCCAATCACTTAAACTGACTGATTTATGAAGATTTGAATATCACTATTCAATAAAAAAAAAGGATAATTTTAGATTTTCCATCGATCGCTTCAAAGAAAATACGCCAATCAGCGCGCAGGTTTCTCAAGATTAATTGGCCTAAGATTATGAAAATGGTGAGTTTTTCCAAATGTTTAACATTTAAAACTTCATAAATAAGTCTTAGTTGATCGTGGAAAATAGAAACATTCATTCATTTATTTAAAATTTGGTGTATCCAGAATATTTATCAGAATATGATACCTTACTGCATTAAATTTAGACTTCATATTTTTTTAAATATATTAATAGGCCGGAACAAAATATTATTTTTGATTTCATTTCAATCCGTTTGAAAGCAAAACTAAAAACTGAATTTTATGCTGAATCTGAGAAATTTTTGTTGAATTATTTTTTGAGATATTGCATAAATTATGAAAAATATTTTGTAGTTCACATAAGACTTAAATACGGAGCGATTCTGTTTGCAATACTCATATTCAATAATAATAATAATAATAATTAATAACAATAAAGATGATAAATAAAATAAACCGCTTGGTTTTATTAAACAATATCTTTATATTAATTGCAATTTCATCATTTACATTTTAAGTTAATGTTGAAGTTTTACCGGAAATGGCGACAAATTAGCAAAATATATATAGTAAATTAACGAAACGATCTAAACAGTATAAGTTTGGTATGACTATCAAAATTTGAAGATTAAAAATGCTTTGTTTGAGAATCCTTTAAGAGACCAGTTACTTAAAATATTTAATTGAAAATTGTAGCGAGCGGTATAGCTGGCGAACCGGCTGGTCGCCAAAGGTGGCTAGTCTAAAATATATCAGTCTAAAAAGCGCACTTATTGAAATCATAAATTTCAAATGATTTAATAAGACTACTTATTTTTAATATTTTTCATTAAACCAATGTACAATTGAAAATAAAGATTTTTTTCCTTCTTAGTACAGCATGTAGGCTCATATTTTATTTTGTTCCGTTAAAGAATGCAGACATAAACTTTGTTTTATATAACTTTATTTTATTTTATATTTTGAATAAAATTTTTTAATGATTCTCTTTCATATTTTTTCAAAATAACATTTATAGTTTTGAAGAATGATCATTTTTTAAATAATAACTTTATCAGAATCTTATTTTCATACCTTAAATAGCATTTGTCATTCTATAGAATACCTAGAATGATCATAGAATCCAAGTATTATTTACAATTCAGAATGAAAGCATATAACAATTCTCATATTTCATATTTTGCTTAAAAATGCGGCATTCTGTGGAATGTTTAGGCATTCTACAGAATGCCAGCATTTGATACATTGATGACAACATATTTATTACATTCTATATATATGTAAGCATATTTTAACTGAGTCATAACAGAAAAGAAAAAAAAAACTTTTGAAATTTTTACTTCGATTTATTTTATTCCAGGAGGCATAATTTTCACAGATAAAATAACTCTAAAATGATGCATCACTCTACATCATGTCACAAGTGTAAAAGAGACAGAACATTTCGCCTCAGGGTTTTTACAATGATATTTTAATAGGGAATTTTTTAACACGTGCCGATTTAGGAAAGAGAATCTTAAGTATCTTTAAAATAATGTTGTATGCATTAAAGATTTTTTTCCTTTACTCGGAGCGTGAGAACATCCTGAATTCATTAGTTTTCCAGAACGCTTGTAGAATTAATTAAATAAAAAAGTTGCATCAGGAAATAAGAGAACATTTTAGAATAAAGTTAATGTGGGCTAAATTAAGTTGAAAATTAGACTATTAGGATTTAAATTATATTTAAAAATATCATTACATATATATGTGCGTGTGTTCGAATTGACTGAATTTGGGTTTGGCTAATTGGTTACATGTCACCCTTCTTTTTGATTTAACTTTAATTATTTAGAAAATGCTTCATTTTAAATCAAAGTTTTGATAGCGCTAATCAACTAACCCTTCCAATCCCAAAAGAATTAATTATATAAATATACATTATGCACTTATACATATTATAACATACATTATTTGTTGTACTTATTTGAATTAAATGAAACCAGCTTTGATTGATCAGTCATATGGTATTCTTGGCTTGTTCAGAGAGGAATCGCTTTATTCATTTACATTTCTAGAATATTTAAAAGGTTGATAACTTTATTTAGCGTAATAATACAACTTTAAAATCCGACAGTATTTCATGTACACAGCTTATTAAGAAATCAAAGGATAGAAAGCAGCCGTATTAGATACGACAGTAAATGATTACTATTTTGTCCATTCATTTTCTTTATTCTTACTTAATCCTTCTCAGCAAACTTAATAAACAAAACCGAAACAAAACTTAAATTATAAAAACTGTTGCCACTCAAAACTAAACTAAAACTAGAGTAGTTGAGTGGCTATATATATATATATAACTAGAAACTCAGAGATACTATAAATGGATTAAAAAAAACATTTATACTGGAAGTAATTACCGTATTGGAAGTAATTACACTTAAAAATCATTGACATCGTAGATTGCAATTACTAATTTTCACTCTTTATGTCCGTACTAAACTCTCCAAAACTTTTCCTGCAGGTCGGATAAAGAGTTAAACCGTCTTCAAATATAACCCAAAAGATAAAAAAAAGGACGCATTAATAAAAATATATTTGGATTCTTTTCATGTAAATGTAAATGAAATCAAACTTGAAACCCAAAGGTATTGCCAAATGGATTTATAAACTTTTAAACTGAATGCAAATTGCACTCGGAAAAGAAGTAAAGTGGATCGAAATTACTAAACCTCATGCTTTCCGAACTTAACAAATCCTAAAATGATTTCCAAACCGCAGGTCAGGAAAAGAGATGACCGTCTTCAAATATAACCTATGCTAATTTAAAAATGAAAGCAGACACTGACGACAGTAACAAACAATTTTATTCGTGTTTAGCGAGATGCTTTTAAAAGCCCTCCGATCTCTGTTTACATGGAAGGAGCTCCAGTTCATCGAAATAAGTATTTTAAAATATTTTGCTGCATCTCTCCCGTTAATTGGATTTTAGTGATTGGAAAACTAATTAGGCAAATGTAAATTGAACGAGACGCGATTTCGAACTAAAAGAGCGAAAATATCCAATAAACGGCAACGAGCTTCATCGTTACATATTCGCTTTGCTGGCTGGTTTACTATTTCTACTGCCACTTCTCTAGTGCGCCAGCCACTCGAGCGTTGGAATTATTTTTTTTTCTCTTCCTCCATTTCTACTCTCTCCGTTGGCAACAAGTTTGAGCGGCGGGAAAAGCTCCCCAGAGAACGATCCAGAAGAGCCCGTTCGTTCTATTTTCTTTAACGTAATACAGACGATAGTCGATATTGGAAGTAGGAAATGAAGTGAAGGGAAGAAAGAAAGTTGATTTTGTGGGTAATGAAGACCGGGGCTGGTATAAATGGGTTATCTTTGCAGTAATCACCTATTAGGGTTTGAATTTTTCACGTTAAGTGCAGTGGCGTCTGCAAAGAGTTGAGTTGAATGGCGGGAAGTGGGCGATTTATAGAATCCAGCGAAAAAGGATTCAGACGCCATACAGATGGGATTCGTCGCTGGAATAATGATGCACAGCAGAATTGGCTATTTATTCCTTTTTCTTTTTATCAGTCTACATTTTTCGATCAGTTAAAACAATCCAGGCATTCTTAAGACCACGTTGAAAACTAAAATAAACGCTGAAGCAGGAGGAACATTGTATCTTTTTTTTTGTATGTATTTATTTTCAAAGGTTTACAGAAATGAAGTAGAAAGTTTAAAATAATTTTATCGTGTGCTGGCTTAATGACTCTTTGAAAAAAGAAAAAAAAAAGAAAGAGGCAGATGAAAAGAAAACGATTTATTGCGTGTAGAGTTTGAATTTTCGATTGTTTGTTGTTATATAGTATACAAAAAAAAAATTGTAAAAAGTTTTTTTTCTTCTTTAGAATTATTTTTAGAAATCGAAATAATTTCAGACGATGAATCTCTATAACAATTATAAACTGAACCCAATTTGCAAATAATAACGCCTAGATTTTAAAAAATGAATATATTTAATATAATTAAAAGTAACAGAAAACCAGGACTTCTGTACCAACCACTGATCCGATTAGTATTAGCTTCTAATTCTCTCCCCCCCTCCAAATTGCGGAAAAAAAATCTCAAAACCACCAGTTTACTCCGAAATCATAAACTCTCTATGTGTGAAAACTACAAGGTGCAGATTTCGACAATTTTTAATTTATTTTAAAGTTCATGACTTTAAATCGATCATCATAGTCGTCTGTCCTGAACTGAATTGACTCTTTAATTTCAAGAACTAGCTTATAGAAGCATAATTTAGTTAGTACTTTGGTATAATATAATGCAATTAATCAAATTTTTTGATAAATTAAATAAAACCTATTTATATGATGGGCGAACATCTAGTCGCCGAACCTAATTAACATTTAACCTAAAGAAGCTACCATCGACTATCAGATTTTTCAACAGGATCATTGATTTTGTTCAACTTTAATTGAATTCCTTTTCATAAATTTATATGTATGTTAAATTTAATAAAGTATTTCAAATTTCATCTTGAAATAGATATCTAATCAGTTTTTTTAGTAGCTGTGCACGTATTCTGTTCAATGTCTACATGAACGGCTTTGTAGATTATGTAACTATCAGTAACATCCAATATCTAAGTGTGTGTTGATGGCGCCAACTTTACTTTCTTAATTCCCTTGTAAAATATGCATTTGATTCTAACATTCAAAGGGCACAATGCATTTTAACTCGGAAGCATGTTAGCTGCGTTAAAACATGCAGATGAAAAATATTAAAATTAGAGCCCACACTTTTTGAGATTAGTGTATATGTTACGGCCAAAGCCCGAAATCGGCCAGTTCGCGAATTGGCCAACGTTGTTGTAAACTCACCGGCCAATTCCCGGTCTTTTCTTGATTTCAGGCTTTGGCTGGCCAATTCGCGAAATGGCTTGGAACGATCGGTCAAAGTAGGAAGAAAGGAATCAAGAGCAGATTATTTTACACACCGTTAAAAATGAAGTATTTAAAAATGAGTACTTCTGTGTACTGTTTTTTTTTAAGTACAATTGTTTCAGAAACGAGTTCAAATATAAGTGACACCTTTGAGTTAAAAATAAGCTTGTAATATATAAAAATATGATCTCGTGTTATTCTGTTCTCATATTAAAACCATAATAGAAATTATTCAGTGAACGTATATACTGTAACAACGCGATAGCGTGAAGATTAGATTTGCGCCCTTCAAAATGAACGAATTATATCTTGAGCAAAGGCATTACGTATCGTGTATGAATACAAAGGCAAATTGAGTACTCAGTTTTCAATTACCTTTAAGGGGGATCCTTAGTCTTTTTCTGCTCCATGGATCTAATGTTAAAGATCACAGATCACATTGTCTCCCGAAATATCGCTTCAAAAATATGACATTTTTTGTAAAGACAAATAGCAAATATAAGGGCTAACTAAAACAAATATGAAGGAAATATAGTTTTGATATTAATATCACTTAAAGACATTTCTTTGCTGGCGCCATCTGTCGAATTTCCCCTACAACATGACCTTGTTTATATTTTATACATAAATATCATTATATTTATTTACCACTAGGCGCCTTTGGCAACCAGTCGGTTCGCCAGTATTAATGATCGCTAAAATTTTCAATTAATGTAACTTGTTCTCTTAGTAGCTTTTTCTTCAAAATATTTTTAAGCTTCATATTTTGATAATTATATGATTCAGTCATATTTTATGTAGGCCTTAAACAGTTCTGTTCCTTGTGCTACTTTCTCTAATGTTCTGTCAGTATCCATAAAATTTCTACTTTAAATTAAAGTGAAAATGTTAAACTGCAAACAATATAAAAGCTTTTTATATTGAAACTAACCATTTATTTTATTTCAGTCAATAAATAAACTTATGAGAAAATTACGAATTTTAAATTTTACAGAATCCTTTGGTCCCAAGGAATCATATTCTGCGAAATACTCTTGACACTCCCACTTTTAAATAAATAAATAAACGTCCTATCTTCTGCGATGAATCTGACCGATTTATGAAGTTTTTATGCATCAATTTTAGAACAATCAACATTTTTATAATCACAGGCCAATCACTGTCGAGAAACCCTGGCAGAAGATTCGCGTATCTTCATTGAGACAATCAGTGAAGTAGTCTAAAATCACCAGTTTTTATAGAAGAGTGACATTGAAATTACATAATTCAGTCAGTTTTAGTGATTGATTTAGTTGATCGGAGTTCAACAATTTTTATTTAAAATATTGTTGTCCCAAGAATATTTCGTTAACACTAAACCTACCGGCATTTCACCGATACATTGGAATTGCCAT
>JAPMOR010099017.1:99859-114976 GCA_026543865.1 Argiope aurantia
ATTTATCTTTTAATTTAAACTTCTATCAATGTGATGGCAACACGTTGATAAAAGCTATTTTTTTTTAATTTGACGTGCTCGTGCAGCTTAAATTTTATTTTTATTTTGAGCGAAATATATTATTGAAAAATATGGTTAAAATATTTCTTTAAAAATTCGTTAAAAATCTAAGTCTAATTTATAAATTAAAACATTGGTATCATTAAAAAGATAATTTTTTGAGCTTTAATTTGATACAAAAATCGATTTTGTGCTGTATTATGTTCTGGTTATAGCGACAAAACGCCGAAATTACGCTTAGTTTTTAATTAAAATTCTAATTAAAAATTTAAAAAATCGCTCCATGGTGCACATTCCGGACCTCCAAGATATATATATGCCAAATTTGATAACTGTATATCAAACGGTTTGGACTGTAGAGCGCCAACACACACACACACACACACACACACACACACACACACACACACACACACACACACACACACAGTATAAGTATAGATTATCACATCGGGCTTTGGCCAAGGATTCTCGGCCACTTCGCGAAATGGAGAGCCAAAGTAGAAAATACAATATTAATTGTAAGTATTTCGGACTTTGGCCAAGTCTCTTGGCCAGTTAGCGAATTGGGCAGCCAATTTGCGAACTGGCCGTTCTTCGGGCTTTGGCCGTAACATATATATGTTTTAATATGCTTAACAGTTTAAGGAAATTTGTTTTACAAAAATTTAATGGAATAAAAAATGAAGTAAAATTCCATTAGAATATTGCCTAACAATCAACAATGGAATGTAGTAATGCGATTTAATATTTGTATAATTAATTAAAACGGATAGAATTTCATTACGATTATAAAAATATTGTTATATATTACGCACCAAAAATTTTGAATATTTAAGAATTTTTTATTATTTTTTGATTATTAATTTTTGAAGTCAGAAAAAGTTGGACCATAACTAAATTGATAGAACTGAAATTTAATTATAATTTTTTGAATATTAAGATGTGACAAAAATGTGATAACGTTTCTGAAGTTATTTACATAAAAAGCCGAACTTTTAAAATTTTTTTGCTTAATTAAAATTTAAACAAAAATTGCTTCGAGATGCATTTTACTAACTTTCAAAGTTTGT
Organism: Argiope aurantia; assembly: GCA_026543865.1. Taxonomy (NCBI): domain Eukaryota; kingdom Metazoa; phylum Arthropoda; class Arachnida; order Araneae; family Araneidae; genus Argiope; species Argiope aurantia. The sequence goes on from JAPMOR010099017.1 coordinate 100,993, forward strand.
CTATGTCAACTGTCGTAGCTCTCGTTTAAGGGTCTGTCCTATAAGCTCCAATCGATGAAAATAGAGACTGACAGTCAGACATTAGCTTCTATTAATTGTAGTGATGCAGAATTTAAAAAAAAATATTTTTGACATTATAATTAATTTTTTTTCCCTTTTTAAATGATATTTACTTAAGATGGATTTTATATTCTATTCTCATACAACTCTTTACATATTTATTAGATTAAATGTGCATGAATTTTAAATACTTAAATTGTTATGTAATATTCCTAAGTTAAGAAAAACATCTATTATGAAAGTGAACGTTTTAAGTCTAAATTAGACTAATATTATTAACAGTATTCATTTAAGCATACCTCTAATCATACTTATAAATCAATTTGAAAAAAAAACCCAGCTATAAAGAAGTGTAAAACATTATTAAAGTAAAATTAACGAAATATATTACAAATTCTAAAGGAATATTTTTGTCATTTAGATAAACTGAACTTTAATAAAAGCAATGAAGGCGACTGATTTTTATGTTATTAGATATCGACAATGAACAAATTAAATAAAATTTCAAAATTTAATAAAAAGGTTTAAAAATTTGCCAAATTTCTAGTGATATAAATCGAAATATATTACCATTCAATCGGCTAAAAATTTGTTTTTACGTACAACAAACCAAAAACGATTAATTTTAGACTTTCAGCAGACGATTCCGAATTAAAGTTTTTTATGAACACGTGATCATGAATTCGTCTCATTTACAGATCTTTGTTCAATACGCTGATTTCTGTTTAAATAAATAATTTGTGTGATGAATTTTTAACCTTGGAATTAAAAAAAAATTTAAGAAAAGTTCAGCAACTTAACAAATGCAGAAATATAAAAAAAATGTTCACATTTTAATAAAAAAAATTAATAAAGAAATTTATTTAACTAATTAAAATATTTAATCAATTTTTAAAAACTAAAATTACTTAAAAGTCTCTTTATTAATTTTTAATTGAAACTAATTAAGAACATTTTGTTAAAAAATTCTTTATAAAAACTTTCCTTTCTATTTTTCGCAGTTGTGTATAGATAATTTTGTTAAATAATTATTAATTGTTAAAAAGTAATTGAAAACATATAAAAATTTTGATGTATATAATGGGTGCAGTTAATAAATCTAATATTTAAAATATAATTTAAGTAAGATTATTATTGTTATTATTATTAAAGTTAAAAATCGATTTTTGCATTTGGAGTATTAAATCCATGCATAAATTTAACTATTGGCATTTGTACTTGCTTAATTTACTACTTTGATAAAAAGTTCTATTTGAGACATTTTTAAAATGATAGTTTTTATTTTGTCATATTACGTGTCATATTATAAATTACGAGTTGCAAAAATCATTCAGAATTTTCTACAGGACAGACTATAGGAATCTAGATTTACCAAATTTTGCAAAAAGTAATTTCATTAAAAATGGGTTTATTAAAAAAAAAGTTTTTGAAGGCTTCGATTATAGTTTTAGTTAATAATTAATCAGGCATTTTTGGAGTTTTTCTCAATAACTTTGGATGATTTATTACACCGGAAACCAATTTTACTCTACATAAAAAAAAAAAAATGAAAAAAAAAATCGATTTTTAGTGATAGCATTAAATTTTACATAATTTCTTTCCCATTTTCAATAAATTTGTAAGTAAATTTTAGACCATTACATTTCCTTGTTATGGTTATAGCTTTTATACACACATGAGTCATCATAGTATTAATTAATTTTTTTATGTGCATGTTAATGCTAAATTAAAAATCTAATTTTAAAAATTAAATAAAACACAGAGAAATTACGTGTGTAACATTATCAGTTATGTGGGGTGGGGGGTGTAAAAAAACAAGAGAGAAGTGGTTTGACATTTCAAACCTCCTTTCAGCTTTTCAAAAATTTTCTTTGTATACGAAGTATGAAGAACGTATTATAATTCGATCTCGAAATTTTTCCGAAATCTACGTTTCAAAATTCTCTGAGTTACAAAAATACATTTGTAGCACTATATCTGCCTCTCTATGACCATGATAACACATAAAGGCTTTCAGCTAGATGAATGAAATTTGGAATATGGATTTTAAAAGAAATTTGAAAATTCCTGTGAAATTTTGGGCGAAATCCATTCAGAGGAATTTTTCAGTCTGGCTGTTTGAGACAAGTGAACTCGATAACTGCAAAACATAAAGAATATTATAGATGAATATAATTTTTCACATAGATTTAGCTTCTAAAATATAGATTCTTATCAAATTTTGAACGAAATCTATCTGAAATTTCACCATCTGCCAGTCTGAAATTTTATGAATGATTGATGATGCATACAAAATGATTTAAATCACTGAAATTCGATATGAATTTTGTGATTATAACTGTAGTTCCATGCCAAATTTTGATTCCAACCAGTTAGGAAAAATGCTTCCAAAACACAATTTGCTCGATAGTTTGACAAAAATGAATGATTAACACCAAAAATTTATATTTCTTAATTATAGTTCACCATTTCCATGCAATACACTCACGATCTTATCCAAGGTCCATAATTTTATGCGAACTGACAGGGATAAGACTTTTATTGTAGAGTATACAAGAAAGTTGCTGATTTTGTTTTGCTATTTCAATTCGTGTTCACAAAAAACACTTGCAGGCAGATATAAGCCTGTATAAGTGACCATGGTTACTTTAATAACTTATTGCTTTGATTTCATTCAGATTAAAAAAAAGATTAACAAATCAAATACGTCATTGTATTGGTAAGGATTAATAGTTTAATATTTGATAACAAATCGAATATGTGGAATGAAATCATTATTTGAGGACATAAGTAATTTATTTATAGAAATAAAAAATAAGTTGCCTTGAAGAAATATTTAGATATAACGAGAACGAAATCAGCAAATAACCTTCCCACGAGCATTAAAAACTCAGTCCGTACTTTACCTTTAAGACTATTTTCATTTCACTCAGTCAATTTTGTTAAAAAGTAAGAACTAAGTTGCTCTGAAAGACATTTCGATACACTCTTAAAGAAATCTACAAATAACCTCCCCCTTCCTTAGTTTTAAGAATCTCCCCTTTACCTTCAACACTATCAACCAGATGAATACAAAGTCAACAAAAGAATACTATAACACAATAAACCTTTCCCACAGCCAGAAATTAGACAAGAGCTGGAAGACGATAATAAATGAAACATCCCCCACAGTCTCGGCGAAAATTTGCCTGGATGGCAAGGAGGGGGAGGCAGAAATCGATTTTCTTTCGCAAAGGGGGACTGGGGTGCTCTGGAAATCAACACCGCTCGATTGCTGCAGAGGAATGCTTAATATGAATGGGGAGAGATGGAGTCCTAAAGAATGTTAAAGCGAATTTGCATTTCAACAAAGTGGATTACGCTGGGACCAGATTCTTGCTCGGGGGTATTACAAGCGGGAAATTAAGATGCAGGTAGTTGCTGAATATATCGGTCTCAGATATCAAGAGCTTGTTCTTTCAATCTTGAACAAAAGTGTTCGATTGTGTAGGTTAGAGTGCTTCGAGTTGTGTGTGTGTCGCTTTTGGATTTTCGGGATCGGGAGGATAATGAGTGGTTAGAGTGTCAGTGGTTGAATAATAAATTAGAATATTTTCTTTGTTAGAATGTATGCTGTAAATTTAGGATGGCTCGTTATGTTTATTTTTATTGATTATTTCTTATTTTTTTGCACATATAATAATATAGAGCACATCTTTCTTTTGATATTAATAAGCGGCATTTTTAAAAATCCTTTTTAATTAGGTCTTTATTTATTTCACTTCTTTTTTATTTCCCACATTTCATTTATTTGTTTTGTCAGTTCAGTTTTATTAACGTTACATTTTGAAAAAGAGAAATAACAAGAGGTCGATGATGGACCTCTTGCTTTTAAGCCCCGATCAAATGTGGGATTCACACCATATGTATCAAATTCAACATATATCAGGTTCATATGCACATCAGATCTTTAATCAAATTTAGTTTCGAATCTGTGGCAAAAATAATCATAGAAACTGATACCTTAGCTTTAAGTCTCTGCAATCCATTTATTACCTTGTTATTTTCGTGGGCAAAATGTTTTCAAGATGGGATTGATAAGAAACAATCATTCATTTCTACTAACAATAAAGATGAAATGTGTGTGTGTGTGTTGCGTTCTACAGGCCAGATCGTTTACCCCAGAGGAAGCATATATTCAATGGACAGTAAAAATGTACATCTCGGAAAATTTTTTTTCAAAATTTTAATGAATTAAAATTTAAGCTGAATTTTGGCGCTTTCAAGAATAACTTTCGAAAATACTACTGTATAAAAATGACTTTATCCTTTTAAATTTTAAACCAGCAGGAGTGGTCACCTCAATATATTCTTGCACGCTCTTTAATAAACTTGCCTTGCTAAAGATCCCCTTGCATAGCATTGACATACAATAGCTCCGAAATATTCACCTTTGATGTGAGCTTAACATCGTTACTGAATCTACCGTGTCATCCTTGGCGAGTAATTTGGCGATTAATCTCTGGAATGCGGTTAATAGTATCTAAAAAATTAAAATTTGTGTTTTAGACGCTTTTTTTTCCCCCAACCGACTGAAACAAAAATTTGACACCAAGGTACACTTGCAGTCATGAAATCACGTATCAAATTTGATATATTTGAGTCATTACTTCTTTGAGTTATCGCTTTTACATGTTTCTAAAGGTGCAGACTGACGGACAGTCTATTCCGTGATGGATTTGATTCAAATTTTCATGTCTGTTTTGACTAAACTATGTGTACCAAATTTTAAATATCTAGCTTTTTTCATTTTGCAGTTATCATGTTAAATTACATTCGAACAGCCGAACAGGCAGACTTCATATGAGAGGATATTGCTGAAAATTTGATAGAAATCTTCAAATTTGGTGTAACGGTCTTAAGGCACATTTTTTGAGTTATTTTTGTCACAGACAGACAGACAGGCATTTTCCAAACATGAGTTTTTCAAACTCATGGAGTTCTGAAACGTGGAGATTCGCCAAAATTTCAAGTTGGATTTTTTTGACGATCATTATACTTCCTTTATATTACCTATACGAGAAAGTAAAATTAAATTGTCTTTTTGATGATGCAGATTTAGTAGTCACGTACATTTTCTGCTGAATCTTTGTAACATATAAAAAAATTTCTCTCTACTTAATTTTTAATAGCAAATGATATTGTTGTCCTGAATTACAAGCCTTTTTCATTGTTTCATTCAAATATTTATACGCGTGATTTTCTTCCACTATTAAAAGCTATTTGTGAAGTATCCTGCATAATTTACAACTCAAATAAAACGGAGATACATTTTACTCAGTTACATTACCATGAAAGTCAGAACGATAAATCGGATATTTACAATTTTTAAATGTCTAATTCCATTTATTGTGTACACGAACCTTTCTAATGTAGGCCAGTTATGATATTATGAGTCTAGTCTCCATTAGAAATGTTCATATATACAATGAATAGAACTTAATTAAAACAATTAAAATAATACGACTTTAATGTCAAACAGTTTGAGGGAATAATGGGTATAAAACATCCAAATGATTTATATGATATCAAAAATAAACAGTATTATCAGCTAACCAACTGGTCACCTGACGGCTAGTAATAAGGGATAATGTGTATTTATGTATGTATGTGTGTGTGTTTTCACAGGAAAGTTTAGACTACAAAGTTTTCAAATTAGTTTGAGTTATGTCTATCAACATTTGAAGTAAAAAAAATGGTTTGCTAAGGTTTAAAACCAAATTACACAAAATATCTTATTGGAAATTTCAACAACCATTGATTCTAACCAACGGGTCGCCAAAGGCGTCTAGTAAAAATATAGGTGATAATTACAGACATGGACATTTAAATTCATAATGTATATAAAATAATAAAGATAGAAATAATTAAAAAATTAAAATAGAAAAAATTAAAATATATTTAAAATTACATCTAGTAATTTTTATTGCTTATTTTTTAAAAAAATTCTTTATTCGAAAAGAAAAATAATGACATCATAATGACATAGAGAATTTTTCCCATTGTCTAGCTTATTTTGCATTTGTTAAGCTACCCCATTAAGATAATATTTATTCACTAAAATAAAATACAGTTACGATTTGCAAAACCAATCATTCTTTCAGAAGAATATTTAATACATCATGTTGCAAGCATCATAAATATAATTTGCCTCTGAATATAAAACACTAAATACATAAAATACGTTTTTAGCTTTAATAAAAGATTGTAAAAAAAATTGATTTGAATTACATTTAAATTTGAATAACAATCTCTTTAAGAAAACATTGAGCAAGATGCTTAATTTTAATTGAAAATCCATTCGTTATAGAAAAGCAAACAGAAACTCGACATTAAAAAAGGGGACAATAAACAAAAAGCCTTAAAGGTAATTTGCAAATATAAAAAGCAACTCGAGTACGTTTGGTTATTTTGAACCAAAATAAAGGCATTCATTTCAATAAAAAGAAACAACTATTAGTAACGGCAACCGTGGTTTGAAATATGAACTTCGGAATCGAGACAGAAATGGCCTTGCTACATTCATAACGGAGAAATGTATTCTCGGAGGGAGATATATTTTTGCTTTTGTTACAACGGATTTGCATATAGATTGAAGATTCTGTAGCCATTTTGTTTTTCTAAGGTGATTCTTTTTTTCTTTGGAGTACGATCGGAGATATATTTTGAAATTCCAAAGTGTTCGTCATTTTAAATCTTTTCACCAGACGAACAGTTCTTTGTTCTTTTAAATAAAAAAAACTCGGTTGTTTATTCTTCTACTTAGGGGGATTTTGTTTCCAATTTTGCATCATTTCTGGAGATTTATTTTGTTTTAGATACTCGTTACATGCGTTATTTTGAAAAGGATTACACTTCTTTTTCTTACACTGGGTAAATATTTTTATGGTTTTAAAAATAATTTGCTTTTGCTTATTTGTTGTTTTTGCTAACTTAAATAAAGGAATAATTTTGTTAAAGTTTAATTTTTTTTAAATTTTAAATCGCTTTTCTCGCATTCTTATAGTGAGACTTTTGATTAAAAACAAAATTTCCTGAAATAGTTTAATTTTTCAAATTTATTTAAGTGCTAGAAAATATGACTGGTGAAATCTATAATGAGAAAATTGCGTTGGTGTAACTATCAATTTTTGATATTTAACTAAATTTATTAAAGACAAGAAATTCGAGATTTTTAAACCAGTTTCAATATATTATTCATCCTTTTTAAACCTTATTTTTGTTTTAGGGTCCATTTTGTGTTTCTAGAGTGTTTCTTTTTTCTATTGTTTACGATCGGAGATCGGCATTTTGAAATTCCACATTTCTCGTCATTTTAAATCTTCTCAGCAGACGGACAACACTTTGTTCTTTTAAATGAATAAAAAAAAAAGAACTCGGGTTGTTTATTCATCTACTTAGGGGGATTTTATTTCCATTTTTACATCGTTTTTAGAGATTTATTTTGTTATAGATACTTGTTACATACATTATTTTGAAAGGGATTACACATTTCTTCCCTTTACACTGGTAAATATTTTTATGGTTTTAAAAATATTTTTCTGCATATTTATTTGTTTCTGATATATTAAATAAAGGAATAATTTTATTCGTCTGAAAATTTCCCCCTTTTTTTTCGTTATTTTAAATCCTATATTGAGCTATTAAATAGTCAAACTTTTCGTCTAAAAACATAATTTTATAAAAGAATTCTTATTTCTTTCGTTCTCTATAAGATAGAGGTTTGAAATCTACTACAAAAAATTGCATTGAAGCTTCTGTTAATTTCCTTTTGGTATCCAAATTTATTAAAGACTAGCCGTCTTTGGCGACCAGCCGGTTCTCCAGTGTAACCGCTCGCTACAATTTTCAATTAAATATTTTAAGTAACTGGTCTCTTAATAGATTCTCAAACAAAACATTTTTAATCCTCCAATTTTGATAGTCATACCAAACTTATACTGTTGTTTAGATCGTTTCGTTCAATTTACTATATATATTTTGCTAATTTGTTGTCATTTCCGGTAAAACTTCAACTTTAATTGAAAGTGGAAATGATGAAATTGCAATTAATATAAAGATATTTTGAGAAAAAAACTTAATTTTATCAAATAAATAAAAAAATTATCAATGATTTTCTATAAATATTATCTAACTTTAAAGGCATATTATTTTGAATGAGAAATAAAAAAAAAAACATCGTAATTATATTTTCTCGCTTATTTATAGCTGTTGTATTAGTTTATCAAAAATCCTTCATCCTTAAGATAAAGAAAAATAAAACACTTTTTTTTTCTAGAAGTTGAATAAATTTGTTAGCAGGGGATGTACAAATTCTTTCAGATGCTTATGTTATTATGAGGTAGAATAAAAGTAACAAGGGTTTATTAAATAATACTAAAATAAATAATATTAAAGTTATAACCGAAAAAATATCAAGCTGTTCCTATTTACTGACGTTTTTGATGAGTAACCCCCCCCCCCCAAAAAAAAGTATTTCCCGTTCTCTTTGAGTTGTATGATAAAATATGTTGCCCTTGCCCATCTCTGTGTTGCTGACAATTTTTATTTTACTTATTAGTCATAATCATCTGATATTTAAAAATATAATAAGATTAAAGAGCATACTATCTATAGTGTGATTAGAAATTCTTAAATATTAGATCCTGGAAGAGGATGAAATTCGGATGCGTTAATGGTAAGCCGTTTATACCAACCAATGGAAGAGGGTAATGTTTTAGTTAAGTTATATTAACGTCCCGTTTTAAAGCAACACTAGGGCTATTTTGTACGGACCTCGTAATTTTGAACTGCAGTCAGATAACGAGGACGACACCTGAGTCCCTCTCCACACTATACCACACCAGAGTTAAGGCGTTTGACCAGGGCCAATTTAACGTGCACCAAACCCGCTTACATGACGGTTCTTCGGTGCAAATGTGTCTCGCATGCAAGTAATAATCGTCAAAAAACGCGCCAGGATAATAAAGTAAATTCAATAAAAATGCAAGCCAAAAGTTAATATTTCGTAACTATTGCAAGCTAGTATCAGGCAGGACGTTCTATAGTATGACGTTTATTTGAGAGTATGCAAGAAAGTTTAGGAGAAACCCCTCTCGCTGGTTTATTGAAGGTATCAAAGTAGGAAATCTCATTAGTCTGTGGTATCTTGCTGCGCTTTCATTCAGCGCCCTTGTTAGAAGGATATTTTTTAAACTTTGTGGTTTGAATCTTTTCGGCAGATGTTTTGAGGAAAAATATTTACTTTTCAGTGAAGTGTTCGACAAAATTTCATGATATGAATTCTTAGTCTTCAAATAGGGTCTCGAACCTGAAATCCTCCGATTCCGAAGCCGAGACCTTTCAATCAGGCCACCGCGGTCCAGGGAAGAGCGCAAAGGAGAGAAATAATATTCAGTAGGGAAAATTTATTATAATGTTACTGTATAACAATACATAGTTCAATTTAAAGTAAATATATTAAGTTGCAACTTCAAAATAAAGGAGGCTTATTTATAAGAAAAATTATTTTAATTAATAATCCGATGAACATCTAAGTTAACACCATAATCTCTAATCTTCCACTCTACTTTTACGTCCTCTATAACTGACGTAATGAAAAAGAACCTCCATCTGTTGAGGCAACAGAATCGACCCTTGGGCTATGGAAGACAAAGCTATTATTAAGTCACGGCTGCTTCAGTCAATTATTGCTAGACTGAGAGCTCATTTAATACCACTGAACCCTATTTTACGAAAGCCGCTAATGCCATTGTTTAATTTATACATTCATAACAGCATTTACGAACACTTCATAAATTCTCTACAAAATCTTCCCATCAGCATAGCCTTATATCCCATTTCTTATTAGCTCAAAACTAATCGCTAACGACTTCTTCCCCAGCACTTAGTACCTGAGGCCCAATGCACCAAATGGCTTCCCCTGCAGCCGTGAAATTATTGAAACATCTTTTCAAACTCATAAAAATCCCTTCTAAGCACCTGCATTACGAGTCCCCATTTGCTCCTCGTTAGACTTCCACAGGAGCTCCCGAGTTGGAGCTCCGCAGGAGGTGCTTACCAGGAGCAACTCTACGGAGGCACGTAGCACCATGTTTCATGCGTGTGCGGTGTCGGAGATCACATTTCGGCTCTAGGCTTACGCATTGGAGCCGGGCCAAACTTTTCCAGGAGACATAATGATCCCTATTATTGCCCCAGCTTCTTACTTGATTCTGGAAGGAAACTGCATTTGGAATTCTAGAAAAGCATCGAGGTTGCATGAATTGTTTACGGAGTCATGAGGGTACTTCTTTTCCCTTCCAGTTGGTTTGAGGATATTATGATGGAAACTGGCGAGACAGGCTAACGAAAAAGCGGTCGAAGTATTGTCTCAACAGAGATAAGGTATACCGCAGATAACATTTATCTATATAAATGAAAGTTGTGTTTTGTTTCGAGAATGATATATAGAAAATGAATATTTTCTTTAAATATTTTTGCTTTGTAACCTATCCGGGGTGATGCCAAACCACTTCGAAAATTAGGGAAATTACTGTAGGATAAGGGAAAGCAATTTTAATTAATTTAGAGTATAATGAGTCACACACATATACGTTTGTAAACGTGTATTTTCAAACTATTCCACTAATATATCAAATTTGTTTTAAATTTATTAATATTTAACTAATTTTTCAATAAAGCCTACTAATAAAGTACTTTATTTTCTGGTCCCTTAATATTAATAAATAAATGCGGAATTTAACTTGTTACTTTCTCCTATACGAAGTATATAAAGAAGTAACATCGTAATCGCAGAAAAATTCAATCTCGATATTTTGAGGAATCTCCGCGTTTCAGATCTCTCTAAATTTGAAAAACAGCATCCTTGAAATTATATTTGACTGTAGCTTTGTCCCTTTGTGAATATGACGACTCAGAAACTCTTCGAGCTGGAAGAGGGAAATTTGATATCTGATCTTTCAACTAATTTGCTGTCAAATTCGGAACACAATTTATTTACTCGAATTTTTTTTTGTCTATGGGTGCATGAGGGAAAGTTAACATGATAACGACAAAACATAAAAAGTTAAATGAATGGAATTTGACACACAATATTGGTATCTAAATCATAGATACGTAATAAATTTTTAATAGGATCCTTCTAAAGATTCGAATGTCATCTTTGGGCTTTCGAGCAAAATAATACAAAATATAAAAACTCGAAAACATAACGGTTTAGAGAAATGAAATCTTATATGTGATCTAGGTATTAAGGTTGTAATAAATAGATAAAATTTTTGTTTCAATCCGTCGAAAATAAGAATTTTAAAATGCATGCTCAATACTTTTTCTACCTACGGAAGTAAATACACATGTGCGGCACTCGGAAAATAAAATTCTGAGCACTCTTGGCATTCACTGCCTCGTCCCAGTTCCATAAAGTTTTTGTAGGAAGGGAGGAAAAACACTTTTTAAGCTCTTCATTAGAGAGAGATGAGAAAATATCGAGAAGACAACTCAATACTGGGTTGTTAAGAAACTAATATTCAAGAAATTATTGTATTATTTTTTCTTTAAGAATTATATAGCATAATCAGCTATCTATTTCAATAAAAACATCGAATTTTTAATTCACTTTCATGCATCAGATTAGAACCTGGAGTTCCATATCGAAAGTGCATTGAAAGGCACTAAAGTCGAAAATTTACCTACTGGAAGATATTGATTAATAGAATTTAAAGACATTGGCAATCTGTCTGGCTTTCTATAAATTATTCCTTAAATCTTTATTATGGGAGCCTTGTGGAGGACTTATAATCTTTATAATGCATATACTTTTATACATTTATAATGCATATTAATTAATACATACATTTGTAATACATATACTTTTTTAAACATAGTTTAAAGAAGAGTTTCATTAAGGTAAACATATTTCAGAATTAGCAAAATTTTTAGATAATTTATACTCAACGTTATTCTGAGTTCTTTTAAGAATCAACACTCATTATTAAGAAAATTTGAAACAGATATTTTCATAAATAGGGAAAATGGAATTTAGAAATTCTGGATTTCCGTCTTTTCCTTTAACTTAATTATTCTTATAGGATGTTTCAAAAATATAACAGATTTGATTGGAAAAACCTTTTAACAATAACACTTTCAGTGTGTAGTCTTAGAAATTTACGAACCAAGTCATATTATGATGATGGTATACTGCAAAGTTTCAAGAAAGTTTTCTAATTAAATAAGCGATTTCTGTTTTCTAAATTAGAATTTTCTTATCTAATACTCTCATTACTGATTTTCAAATTCTGTTAAAATACCATGGTTAAAAAATAGCATATGCCCCAACACCTAGGTTTTTCGACGCAATTCTCCAAAACATAATCTTTACGAGTTAAAAAAAAATAAATAGATTGTCTGTTTTTCCCCCCTTCATTTTTTGAAGATATTAGATTACAAGAAGCCAGTAAAATTACAATCTTGTTGATTGATGTCAACGTCTGCATGAATATTTTAAAGAATCAATCAAAGCGTAAAGAAACTTGCTGTAAAAAAAAATCATAAAATATATACAAAGCGTTTTAGTCAAACAATTTAATCAAATTAAATCACATTTCCAATCTAATAATATTCAAGTTAATAACATTTTTACATACTGATACTCTATCAAAAGAAATAATAAAAATATTACAGTTGGCAAATTTTTTTTAAAGAAATAAAATATTTATGATTAAAAAGAATATTTTTATAATATTTTTTCTATACACGTAAAGCTTTTTCATTGAAAAAATTATTCTTCACAAAAGAATGTTTTACAATTTTAGTATGATACGTAATTTCTTTTCATGGTTCTCAGTAAATTTTAAAAACAATGAATTTCTTTGCAAATTCTGGGAATCGGAATAATGATTCGTATTTTATTTTAATATTTCGAATAATACTGAATTGAAAAAAAGGTTATAGGCTTTGTACAAACGCACTAAAAATAAATAAAGAACTGAAAATAAAAGTCAGATTATGTATTTATGTTTCTTGAAAGCTGTTTTCAAATCGTGAATTGTTAAATAAAATACAAACCATCAATTATAAATTTAAATACAATTAAAAAAAGCAGACAATAACGTTTCCTTAAATATAATTACAAAATTGGCTGTTACATTTTTTACTTTTATCATAAATAATTACTCTCTTCATTTATTTAAAAGAAGAATAATTGCAAACGATAATTATTTTTTCAAATATATTTAAAGAGATGACGGTAATTTCTTTTTTTTTTGTTTTTTGTTTTTTTGTACCTGGTATAATATTTTGCTGTTTATTTAAAACCATATAACTCTTTTTAAATCCCAAAAAGGTCAGCTAATATGGATGGAAAAAATGCAAGTTAACTAAACGTAGATCTCTGAAATATATTGACAACGAATACGGTATTTCTTTTAAGCACACCATGAAAAATGAAATATATATATATTTTTATTTTGTTAAAAAAATATTTTAAATATTTATCTTTACTTATAATAAAGATGAATGTGTGTTTGCGCTCTGCAGGTTTAGCTGTTTGGCCGAGAATTATCAAATTTCGCAAATACATACTTTTGAGGTTGAAACTGTGTGCTTCAGAGCGATTCTTTTTGAAATTTTAATTAGAATCTTAATTGAAAATTAGCGAACTTTTGGCACTTTTCGTTGTAATATTCGAAAATATTACCGCACAAAAATAGTTTCTACATCATCTTAAATTTCAAAAATTTATCTTTTCAAGAATATCAATTTTAACATAGGAATTAAGTCCCTATTTTTAATCAATTTGTAAAAAGTATTTTTAAATCTTATTATTCAAAACTTTATTTCACACACACACACACACACACACACACACACACACACACACACACAC
>JAPMOR010099017.1:114986-162217 GCA_026543865.1 Argiope aurantia
ACACACACACACACACACACACACACACACACACACACACACACACAAATATTTAACCTGCATGAGTATGTTACGCTTGCATGATAAAAATTAGTTTTTATCAGCATGTTGCCATCACATTCACACAAATTAAATAAATTGACACTCATTACAAAGTAAATTTAGAAAATAAATTTTCAGAACACGCCTGTATCTAATCACGCTCTCACAAAGGAAAATAGAAACCAAAATCATAGGACCCAGACAGTAGCTACATATTTCAATTCCATATACAATGTTTATTTATATATTTATATATATCATATGGATGTTGACAATGTTAATTATCAATTTTATCATTTTTGAATATTTTTTTCTTCTTTTCCATTCAATCAGTAATCTCTTTTTAGTTTAACCAGAGCTATCGGTCTCAAAAATGTAGACAGGTTGCTTCTCTAAATTTCAACATTACTCAGTTAATTGAACCCATTGAATTATAAAATAGAAAAGTGAAATTATTAAATAAGGGGAAAAAACCGCAGAGTTGCAAGGATTTAGTATAAAAATTTGATTTCAATTCGATATTTGAATCGATGAGAAGTAATACTAATAGAACTTTAAAACCTTATATTTTTAAATATAAAAATAAAAACAATTTTATTTCAATGGTAACTTTTATTTTTATTTAAATGTTTATTTCTTAATCAAATGTAATTTGGTTTTTTTACAAATTTTTGAAAACATTTATTCTACTGCTAACGTCACTTAATATCAATTTATAATGAACAGCAGCAGATTTAAGCTTCTGTTTGAAGTCGCGATTTTAGCTTAAAATCCTTAATATGAAGAATAATTCATTCTGACATTTTTATTAATTTTTGATTTTTTTCGTTCAAGTATTTTAAGAAAAATAATATCAGTCTGAGTCATAAAAACACAGGCGTGTATAAAATAAACAAGCGGACAAAAAGTTGATTTTTATTTATTAAAAAATGAAGGAAAAATAGTAAAATTCGATGATTTTCAGAAATAAATAATTAAATGTGGAAGAAAATGTAAAATTATTTATAGAAAAAAAATGAACGAGATTAAATTTTCATTAATATAAAAAATAAATAAATAGAGAATTAAAGATAAAATAATAGAGAATTAATAATAAAAAAATAAATTTCAGAGAATTAAAATTAAACACACTTGTAAGCACTTTTTTTACAGCTTTACAGTTTTTAATCTCTAATTAATGGATGAAAGAAACCAAATTTAAATCAAATCATAAGAAGATTAAAAAATAGTTCATGTTAGAATTAATTTCTTAAGAATGAACCTGCGATTAATTTAAAGAAACGAAAAAAATATTTCAAATACGGTTTATAATGATATGAAAAAATGTTTTTTAATTAGGAAAAGGTCTTAAAAGTTGAATAAACTAAGTATTTTATAAAAATTAAAAAATAATTCATTAGATAAATTTTTTTTAAAAGACGCTTTTTGTATTGATTTTTTTATTTGATAAAAAGTTGCCTCTGATATTTTTTTTATTTATTGCAAAGTCAGTACACAAAAAAAAATTGCAAAAAGGAATCATAAACATTTCAGAATTAGAATAACAGAATATAAATAAAATAGACAGACAAAAAATATTTTGAAAAAGCAAACGATTTTGTATTTTGATTTCAAAAGGTGAAATATTTTATGTAAAAAAGAGAGATTTTACGGTAAATGTTTGTCACAGTTTTCATAATATAAGAAAAACGGACGATTTCTATAAGTATAAATATAAAAAAATATTCCTTTGTATTGTGTATTCAATTCTTTTGTTTTTTTGTGTTCATAGTCACCAGAATTATTATTACTTTTTTATTACTATAAAATGATTATTAAAAAAAATAATGGCGCAATAAAGTCGAAAAAATGTTGAAGAAATCCAACAATAGATTTTTCTGATTCCTGCAATATGAGTATTTTTACAAATATATATATATATATATATATGACAATAATAAAGAATTTTTAACGGAACATGTAGATATTTAATTGAATTTAAACAATTCAGTTGAACTAAATGGTCATCAAACTTGGCTAGTAATAATATTTTGGTATGAAGCTGACCAATTATCCATCTTCATCTCAATTGATTGCTTGGGTTTTACCAAACAGGACGTTCAGTCAGATTTTATACATCGACTTTTTACAGTTTTTGTATTCATATAGATGGTCTAGTAAAGTTCGGCCATCTAGGAATAGTAATATAACAAAAGTCAAATCTAATAATAACAGTAATTATATATAACAAAAGTCAAAATCTATTGAAAGGATTTCTTATTTCACATTTAAAAAAATATTCGAAACATATTTTATTGATATTTTAATCAGATTAATAAATAATTATTTAGTGTAATTAGATTAATTAATATTATTGGATTAATTAATAATTATTTAGTAAATATTGCAGAGCAAGCCTTTGTATTTTGAGTATATGTTCAAATTATTATAATTTTTAATTCAACTTAATTTTAATTCAATTTAATTTTAATTAATTTTAAATTGAACTAAAATTATTGGAAAAAATATTAGGTCTACCGGAAAGTTCTGTCCGCTCCGGTTACAATCATAACTGGGGATGAAAAGTAGATTACCTATGAAAACATCATAAAAAAAAGGGCATATTGTGAACCCGGAAAACCCTCTACCTCTACCTCTAAACCGAAGTTGAGCCTGAACAAGAGAATGTTGTGTATATGGTGGGACATTCGAGGACCAATACATTTTGAGCTGTTGAAACCAAACGAAAGGCTAAATTCGGAGAGGTACTGTCAGCAATTGGATAAATTAAAAACAGCACTCCAAGAAAAGAGGCCGGCGATGTTCAATACGAAGGACATCATACTGCTTCATGACAATGCCAGGCCACATGCTGCTTTGGGGACTCGTCAGAAAGTCGCAGAGCTAGGCTGGGAAATTCTGTCGCATCCACCATACTCCCCGGACTATCTATCTGATTATCACTTGTTTCTGTCCTTGCAAAATTTCTTGCTGGGCAAACGATTCAAGAACGAAGAAGATATCAGACAAGCACTGTTTCAATTTTTGGCCTCTAGAGATAAGACATTTTTTAAAAATGGGATATACAAATTGCCATCACGCTGGCAAGAAGTCATAAATAATGATGGCAATTATATTATTCAATAAAGTTTATCCAAAGTATGAAAAAATGTATTCCTTTGTTTCATTCTAAAACGGACAGAACTTTCCGTTTGACCTAATAATTGTCTAAGTAATTCTCCAATTTGTTAAAAAGATTCTATAACAAAATACTTATCTGGCTAAAATACTTATCAACGTTTATGTATTAATTTTTTTATTTCAGAATTAAATGATTTTATAAACTTAAGATATCCAAAAATAACTGACGACTATTGGCTATAAAACTTTTAGCTAATAAACCAAACAGGACAATAAAAATGCTTTAAAAGGAAAAGAATAATCTTTACAAAAACAAAAATGGACAAAATGTCACATTTGGTCTACTTAAATTATATTCGCTCTTTCTTTGCATGATTAATAGCTGTGTAAATTTAAGGTTTTCAGGCATTGGGAGAATTTAAAACTCTATATCTTTATGTTCTTCAAAAGTTTTTCTATTAAGATTATGTTTTAAGGTTCAGAAAATTTTCATACTTACTATATTATAATAAGAAAAGTTTATATAAGAAACTTTGAAAGTCTTTACTCATACAAAAATACAAATAATAATATCAAAATAATATTCCTAATAAAGTAAAAACTAAGTTTCTTATTAGATAGTTGGTTTAAATGAATTTTATAGATTCGCTGAAAAATTTGAATATCCTCTATTACTTTAAAACAACTATAAGAATACTTTTTAGAAAAAGAACAAATCTACACAAGTTCGCATTGTACTTGCGAGCCATAAAAAGATAACCCAAAAATCCGAAAGTTATGTTACCATACCATAAAAAAAAAAAATAACGTTTCTAACGCCGAAGTTTATGGCGGGAAATGCTTCTTAAGAACAAAGAAAATGAGGGAGATGTGTGACGCAGAACATTTCACAGCAAAAAATAAAAGAAGATATTCAATTACTCTCAACCGTAACTTCTACTCGCAAATTCCATCGTCTGTGAATTTTCCATTAACAAAACTTGTTTATGACTTTGAGGAAAAGCTCTTTAATTTCTTTTTTTTAAAATCCTTTTTTTTTTTTTTTTTACATTCACAGCCATTTGGAAGAGACGTGTGTGCTTTAGTCTAAGGTGCGAATAAGGAACAAATAACTCAGCATAGCCACTTCTAACTTCTAGAATGACCGGTAGGGGGCGCGGGAGTAGATTGGACAAAGAAACCATTAAGCAGAACATTATAGCAAGCATTTTCGCGGTAACAAATGCGTTTTAGTGTGGGGGGGAAAAAAGCAGTAAATTAAATAATGAATGCAAGGAGCTGTAAAGGATCAGGTGAAGTAATTTAATTTCCACTACTTTGACTACAAACGCTTTCTTTTAGGCCTTTTTTTCTTCGTCTTTCACATCACTTTGTTGAGGAATAATAGCAATTTTAAGGGACATGGGAGCAAAGGTTTTAAAATTTTTCTTTTAGTTTAATGTGGAAGGCATTTAAATTTTCTTGGAGATTAAGTGCTCTATGTTTTATGTCTGTACAATTAATGTAAAATTTACTATTATTACGCTTGTGAAGGATATTAGTACTAATTTTTAGCTCATTAACTATATGATATTTAAGTGTAAAACTATACTGAACAATAAAATAATTATTTATATTATTCTTAAAATGTTTATTGATATAGAATTTTTTTTTTGGGAATAAGAAATCTATCAAACCGATTGGTTTAAATTTGTCGTGGGATAGCAATTTTTTTTTTCGAAACTCTTGTTGCTACTAATAACAATGAAAAATGTGTGTGCTGGCACTTTACAAAATAGATTTTTTACTTAGACCGATCGAATTCAGTGCAAATATAATCTGGAAGGTCGGTATGTGCATTTACACGTTATTCATAGAATTTTTAATTCATTTATAGTCAAGCGATATTTTTTTTTCACGATGAATCCGGTAAATGTAACAACACAAATCTGTTATTTATTCATTAAAAAAATTTTTTTTTAATTACATCATTTTCATTACAGCATAATTTTTTACCTGAATTAAATTTTATTTGCATAATTTATAAAAATAGATTTCTTTTTTGCAAAAACTATAACTGTAATAAAACTTCCAACTGCTTTCATTTTTACTTTAAATATATTTTATTAAATTTTTACTTTACATTTTTATATTTATGAAAATTAAGGAAAAGGAAATATGCTGCCCGCGAAATTTATATAAAAAAAAATCAGAAACTGAAATCATATTATCGCAAAAAACAACGTGCAATTTGAAATAGATTTCCCAGGTATGTAAGTTTTTAATGACACTATGATGTCATAGGAACCGACTCTATCAAGAAAGGACATGTAGACAATACAGATAACAGGTGCAAAGCTCTTAAACTAACGCGACTTAAATATTTATCTCTTTTTGATGCTTAAAATATTTTGTTGAATAAATCACGGACATCAAAATATGTATAAGAGATTTCATTCAAAATAAATTTGACCAATTCACTCGGCGAATCAACTTTAATAAATTAGTGAGTGAATACTATAAGGATATACCCCCGCTATATCTAATCTCATCTGGAAATGAATTTGCCACCCATGCTCTTCGCTTGTAAATCAGCAGTTTCTTTTCCATTACTGCTGTAGTTTAGTGAAATTTAACAAGTGAGAGGTCTCCCCATATCTTTCTCGCATAATCTCTTATAAACTTGTCATGCCGGAGAGCGCCTTGCATGGTATTGATTTACAATAGTTACGAAATGTTAACTTTTGGCGTGAATTTCGCTTTTTTATTGAATTTCTCACGTCATCCTCGTTGAGAGTTTTCGGCTATTTATTCCCGGAATACTATTAATAATTTCTATCTAGGTGGATTAATAGTCTCGAATTTGGGCTTTATATTTATCGAGAATGTAGATAAATGTATTAATTTTCGAATTTGTTGGTCCAAATTTCTCAGCAAGTTGCTTACCTGTTAGTCTGAATAATTAAACGTATACAAATACGACAACTGATAAACGTCACAGTTTAGATGACTGGAATTTACTATAGCATTTACTATTTAGTACTGACCAAAAAATTTTAGATTAGCATCGGTGCTAACTTATTTTTATGGCCCTGATAATAAATAGGCAAAAAATGCACGTCGTCGCCAACTTGGCGAATGTAAAAACGGCATTAGCAATCTTGGCGCAATCTTAATCATCAAGCAAGCCTGTTATCTTGTCATCTTGGTGGTATCTTAAAAGTCGCCAAGTAAAATCAGGAATGCAACTATCTTGGTGAAATTTTGATATCTTATGTATAACGGAGTTTGATGATCTTGACTGAATTTCAAAATCGTCAAGTCAGCTTGGCGATTTTGACTTAATCTGAAAATTGCCAAGTAACTCAGACTCCATTAAAATAAACAAATGCCATTCTTCGCCAATGAATTAGAAAAATGAAAAGGATGAACTTGATTAAGTATGAAACAGAGATTTAATACCATGCAATACCATGTTTCATAATATACATAATTAATAGTTCTAATGCAGCGTGACGGGGACAATAGCTAACAAAATGCATTATTGGCAATCAATCTATGAAACACTTTAAGTAAATATTCAGAGGACTCGCTATTCCAGGTTGCGCAGCATTTGCATGCTACTGTTGTAACTAGGTAACTACGTTTAAAAGCACAGCATTTTTAAACAGCATAATAATAATAAATATAACTTCAGTGATGATAAATATCAACTACAATTGTTTACACAAACAATATTAATTACATAAACTCCTTTCATGAAAATATTTGTTCACTAACTCTAAAAATTTATTTTACATTTACAAGAAGTAGAATTATTATTATCATAAAAATATTGGAAACAAAATTATTTTCACATCTCATATCATTAATAAATGATGATTATTTAGAAGAGCAAAATATCTATAGGAGATTTATTCAAAAGCAATCTCTGCAATTTCAGAAATAAGTATGGTTACGTGGAGTTAGAAAGAATAATTTGTAACTCATAAATTCCAAAAATATATAAAATTTCAATACTCTAAAATGATAATAGTAATTCATCATTTATCACAATTAAAGTGACATTTATAATTATTTTACTTTTTAAAAATTAAATTTCATTTCTAATATAAGTACCATATGAATAAGTATTTATTTTATAAAATGGGTAACATATGAATTAAAAGCATTTATAAGTTGCAAATTTGAAATGAATCTTCCAGGATCGAACCGCGGTGTAATCTGTGATTACCAGTAGTAATATTTTGCCATCGAACGCATGGAAAACTTACCGAATATACAAGCTACCCCGTAAGTTTAAAAACTCTTTTCTTTAATTGTCTGACTATTGTGTGTTGATATTTTAAATAGTGAATACTCTAAAGATATGCTACCAATACAAGGTAGTGAACCCTTACTCTGAACTCTCTATACAGCGAACTACTCAGTGTAAAGACTCTAAAATTGTCTGAACTTACTATTCAAGACATGGGGAAACGGATTACATGAAAAAAAAAATAGTCCCAGAAACACCGATAGATGGCACTGTACAATAGAAAATATGCTGTAGAGACACAAATAATCACAAAAAAATACATGCGTTGTGGAATTTTTCTTTTCTAATTTCTATTGCAGATCTGAAGAAAAGACGATAAAAAATTGAAGAAAATTAAACTATCATTGTAAGTGCAATTCGCACTGTAAGCAAAAATTTGCATAAATTCTTGTTTTGCTGCTACTCTTTTGAGCAAAAAATGGGAATCAATGATGGCTTTGCTATTTGCTAGTGAATTTGTTTTATGAAAGCAAAGGAAATATGCAGCTGCACTTCCAGAGTTTCATCTACTTGAGAATTTAAGCAAAGGATCATGTGGTACCAAAGCATGCTCTAAAATTTTCTTGTACCCCAAGTGTAACTGCGCCAATGTTTTGATTCAGTTACCTTTATGAAAGATGAAGCATCTCCACGCATTGGACTCTGTAGCAGCAGTTTCTTCGGCAACATTTTACTAATGATGGAGTTATTAGTCGCGCGTTTCCGGAAACCTAACCATCTCGTTCTATATATCTTAATCCCTGTGGTTTCCGGCTTTAGTGATATTTAAAAAATCTTGTTTGTCGAAGATATCTGGTAACCTTGGCAGATTTGAAAGACAGCATCACTCTGCATGTGAGAAACATCTCAATGAACCAATTACGATCCCCATTTGAACAAGCTGTCTACAGAAGGCAGATTTTACATGTGGAAGAGGGGAATCCTATTGAGCAGTTTCTCCTGCATCGATAATGTCACTGTGATTAAATGTTTGATACATTCGAATAAAATGTATTACAAATATGTATTTTGTGACTTTTCAGCATATTTTCTGTTGTACAACGGCATCTGTCAGTGTTTCTGGAACTAGTTTTTTTCACGTAATCTTTTCCCCCATATCTTGAATAATATGTTCAACAATTTTGGAGACTATACACTGAGTAGTTCGCTGTATAGAGAGTTCAGAGTAGGGGATGTTTTAATTTTGACCACCTTCTATATCAAATCCCATCCCTGGCAGCATTAAAAAAGGTATAATCATCTCATGGAGTAATATTTTATATGATGCGCTTCAAATAAATTATTTTGGCATAATTTTGGAAAAATATTTTTTAAATTAAAAAAAATTAATGTTGTTTTCAAAATGTTGCAAAAATTTACATCAATATATCACAAAAATCAATGCACCATATCACGAGAAAACGAAAAAAAATGCAACAGCTAAACATTGAAAATGCAGAAAAAGAAAGGAAAAAAATATGAGAATCACAATTTTTTACAGCATTTTGTCATAAGAAAAACTATTTTAATGTTTGAAAATCTTTTATTTCTTTTCCCCTGTGTCTAGACGTATCTAATTTCATTAACCTACATAGTTGCTTTCCATTTTGAAAACTACAAGCGCAAGAAAAATCGTTTTACAGAAAAAACGAAATATTTTTTTTAAAGTCATCATGGCAGTGAGTCTTTTATTTGTTTTTGTCACTTTTCGTAAGATTTATTTTCAACTGCAAGGAAAAACTGTTGCGTTTCTTAATCAACAATTCTTAGCATTTCTAAAATAAGTAATTTTTTCAAGTAATGGTGTGTGTGTGTATATATATATATATCTTATGACACAATTTTCATGTCTGTTTTCTTTCTTTTGGAAAGAAGTAGATCCATAGAAACAGAACGACGTATCCAAAAGAAGAAGAAGAAGGAAAAAAAAAAAAAAAAAAAATCGAACTAGAGATATTGACGGAACTAGACATTTCAGACCCTCTTAAGTCCTAAACGAACATTTTTTTGGAATTGCAATTTATTTCTGTCTGAAACACGCTTTCAGCTAGACAGATGAAATTTCGCATATGATCTTTACATCATTTCGTTAGTTTCTATCAGAATTTGAAGGAAATACCATTTGAGCACGGTTATATATTCGTTGTCCGAATACAAAGTATTACAATAATCGAAACATGTTAAGAATTAGATAAAATTTGATACATAGTTTTAATATTTAAAATAAAGTTACTCATTAAATTTAGTATTTACTTTGTCGAGGAGTTGAATGTCGGTCGGTCTTTAGTTTCTGATCGCATATAAATACCATAATTCAGAAACTTAGGCAAATGAAGCCTGATTCATAATGTCAAAGAAACGAAGAAATGCAATAACATTCAGGATTAATTGGATAATTAATCAGTTGATTTGAACAGGAATTGACTTAATTTTTTTTCAATTTTTAGTGAATCTATAATGTTATTAATATTCATTGTATAACAAAGTTACAACAATTTGCAGAACCTAATATCGATTTAAAAAGGTTTTGATAAAGGTGTAATCTTATATAAAATAAGAAATAATCAGAAACTTAGCAACAATTTTAATAAGATTTCCATTAATTTGAAAACGGAAGGGAAACATTAATAGAATATTTATTAAAAAAAATAGTGATTTAATCCAGTATCTCCCTGAAGGTTTTAGGATTTATAAATACAAGAAACCGTATGCATTGATTCTGATTTTGTGATAAATGTGCGATTTTAAGCAGGAAAGCTTTACGCCAACTGCAATATGTTACAAGATCAATACTTTCAACCGAAAAATGTTACTTAAAGTCAGCGTCTCCAGATGCAATCGATAAGAGGTCTAAATGGACTCAATTCTAGATAGAATTAGTATGCAACAACAAACTTCTAATTCTCTGCTTCTTCTTGCTAACACTGGTAATCATTACTTAAGTTGTTAAATAATTGAAAATGAATATTAAATCCTACATAATAATTAACTAAAAAAATAAAACTTTTATCCAATGGATAAAAATCCAATCCATTTTAATCTGACTTTTTATCTTGAGATATAATATTGAAGAGACATGCAGAGACAATACTTTGAGTCACTTATTTTTGGAAAAAATATGCACATTACACTTTCATATTTTATTTTCATGATTAGAAAAGAGCATTTAAGAACATTTTTCAAAATCCGGTTACCATAATAAACCAATTTGCGTAAAGCAAATATTATTAACAAATTCGATTATATCTTCATTATTCAGATGATATACAATAATAATTACGATACTTATATTAATATTCAAATGCACAGAATCCTTATACATAATATTTTTTCGATAAAATATGGAAATCTATGTTTGGGAACTCTTTAAGGGGAAAATTATGATATTTAGACGGCAGATATCCCAATGTATAATAAAATTTGCTACTATTTTTATATTTCCCCACCTTATCTACCGAAATTTTGATTCCCTAAACCCACTCGTTTTCCCGAATTGTTCGGTGTTTTTTATCCCACTTATCTAGTCGCACTTTATAGCGTTTTCAATCCCACTTGTCTTCGGTGTTTCTAATCCCTTTCGTCTAGCAAAACCGTTTGATGTTTCTAAGTCACTTCATCCAGCCGTTTTTATTTTTATTTATTTATTTATTGCTGTTTCTAATCCCATTTGTCTAGCCTCATTTTATGATGTTTCTAATATCCTTTATCTAACCGAATGTTTTGGTGTTTCTGATCTTACTCGTTTATCCAAAATTTTGTTGTTTCTTATCCCACCTGTCTAGCCAAATTTTTTGGTGGTACAAATTCCACATGTTTTGGATGCCTAGCCAAACCCCTGGATCAATGGCCTCTGATAAAGTGAAAAATGTGTTGTCTCCAGTTTGATAAAGTTACAATGGATTAAATGGATCCAGACTTGACTGATATCCAATGTAAAAAGTTAAATTATTTTAAAAAGTATCTGTAAGTTATCTTTAAAAGTATATATAAAGATAAGATATCTTTAAAAGATTTTCAAATGAAATTGGTCCGCATTTTCATTTAATTTAAGAGAAAGGCAGGAAACCCTTCAGAAACAAATTCAACATTCACAACTCAAGGCTAAAACGTACATCAATTAACCAGTTTTTGATTATTTCTGGTGAAGAACACGGCCACATTACAAAACAATAGCCTTATTTTTCCATTATATGCCGTTTTTCAACTAGGTCCTATTTAACATTAACAATTTATGCCATTTGTGGACATATATCCTGCTATTTTTCCACTACTTATATAAGTTTTTGTTATTCTGCATTCTTCGGAAACTAAAATTCGAAACGCATTTTCTGTTTCTTAATATTCTTTTTATTTTCCATTCAGAAATTTCCTATGCTAAGGCCATATTTACTGAGCCTTTGTTTGAAATGTTTACTTCCTAGAAATAAAATAAAAAAATAATAAGGCATAAGTTTTCAAAGTGTCTCATGATAATCTCATTAAAAGAAAAAAAGACTGCTTCAACTGTTGAAATCAAAAGATGAGTCATAAATGAAAATTAATCGAAGTTTTATTTTTTCTGAATCACACAAAATATACTGAAAAATTAACATTAATTTTCCAAAGACTCACTATACCCTTAAACTGCATACTATTTCTTCTGTAAATGTCAGATTACAAGATTAAAATCAATCAAGATGAACGAAATCCTTCTCATAGCATGCTGCTTTTATGTCTGTGCCACGACTTGCAATGCTCTTCATAAAGAATGGTGATTTATTTTGAATAATTTTGAATGATAATGGTCTAATTTTAATTCTTTTCAAATGTTCTGTCATTTGTATATTTCTTTTCCAAATAGTTTCAATCTTGTTTCTAAATCGTAAAAATGCAGATAATTATTTGTGGAACGCGGCTATTAAAATCCGAAATACATTTTACTAGTGACATAATCTAAAACAGTGAACAGGGACATATATTATCCATTGAAGAAGCATAAATTTGAAATATAATGTTTCAATAAACATTATATTTATTGAAATATTTGACATGTTATATTTATGTTTCAATAAATAATATGAAAGTCATAGAAATGGTTTGGTTATATAATTATAAACTTATATATAAAAGAATTAACAGCATAAGAAGTTTATCATAAAATATTAATATTGCATTTCAAGAGAAATTGAGAAATTATTTGTTGAGGAAAAATCGAATCTGGTGGATTTACAGTAAAAAATTGAACAATAAAAACTAAAAACTCCGGTAGAAAAATCAAGACAGGCACTTGTAAAAACCAACAAAACACAATTAGCAAACCGTTAATAAACAATAGAAAAGGCGTGAAGCTCTCTGAAAGTATTTTCTGGAGATCAATACTCCAAAGAGAAGATTCATTCGACTATTCGGTTTTCTCAACGACTCTGCCTTTCATAGAATCCATGCCAGGGATCAAATATTCTGGAACAAATGCTGGAATTTGATTCCTAACAGAGCTATCAACAAGATTCTCGAATAGGCTGAGTCTTTCATATTTGTAGCCAATTTATCTCCAAGGCCGCCAGTAAGTTCATTAAATAGCATTTATTCAGTAAGCATTACTATATATGTAAAATTATCTTTCTTATCAGGAGACTTACAGCACAGGGAATGATATCACGAATTCAAAACATTTTGGTAACACTGTAGAAAATTCCTCATAAACTTTAGGAACTATAATTTTAAAAGTATTTAAGGTTTTAACACATCTAACATGTATTTTGAGGGAAAAATGTTTCCAGAAGTGTCCTAATTACATTTTTTAAAGCTTAAATGCATATAATGGAGATATGACACTAATACTTCACAAGTAATGTAGAGAAACTATAACAGACTGTTATCAGGATTTTTGTCAGATAAACACATATTTCCAGAAGACTTCCTGAAAGCGATTATAAATTTATTTGTAAATAAATAACTAGCAAAAGATTTGGGCTTGTTTTAATAGTTGACTGAATACCTCATGAATAATAAAATGGTAATTTTAGAATGAGAATCAAGATATTTGTAAGATGATGTAATATTATTAGATTGCTTCAGTGTTTTGAAATTAAAAAAAAATGGTGTAAAATTAAAATACCAAAAGAAATATAAATTTATTTCACTACCATAAACATGCTATATCGTACAGAAGGGCTCAATATATTGAATCAAATTTTAACACATGCATAATCTTGCAAGAATTCGGAACATACCTAAAAAACATATTTTTTTTGTCATAGTTGAATAATAGTAAAATATATCAAACTTTTTGTAATATATCTAAGTTTATTTAAAATATCTCAAAATTTTCAAAAAAAAAAAAAAAAAGAAGAAAGCAAAATGTTTATTTAACTTTTTGAAATAGTGCTATTTACAAAATTAAGTTATATTAACCATATAATTTAAATTGAAAACATGAATTTTGGCTGGCCTTGTTATAACCCGAGTCTAATACTTTTATATAAATACTAGACTTCACCTCCCCTTTCTGTATTATTTAAGTAAAGACTGTTGCTAAACATACATGTAAAGATTGTGAAGAAATTTTTGACTCAAATTTTTTCAATTATATTTCGCTTATATTTTAAAAGAGTTAATTTGTAAGTATAATTAAAAATTTTAATTATTTGTAAAACATTTAATTATTTATAAATATATATCACAAATAATTTAAAACAAATAATTATTTATAATTGAAAACTAGGAATAATCTAAGATATTTTATTTAAAATTAGAACAAATTTGAAATATTTATTCTATTTAAGATTATCTATTCAGATAGTTAGCCAATCTATATTAATCTGACGGTAAGTGAATGCAAACCTTATCAATTCGGTTAAATAATGCAGACATTTCGCCACAGTAAAGTTATAGAAATATTACCTTCATATTAATTGTTTATTCGATTTTTTATACACACACCAATTGTTTTTTCCAACAAAGTACTGATGGAAACAAATATTAAAGTTAACAGCTATAAGTTTGTTTTACTTATAATAAAATGAATGTGTGTATCTTTGTATACGTTGGTACTGTACAGGAAAAATTGTTTGAGCTAGAAGTACTGAACTTGACACATGTATACTTTGGAAGATGTGAAATTGTAATAAGAATTTTAATTAATCAAAAATTGAGTAACATTTTGATTTTTTTCCTCGATAACTTCGGAAAATATTATAGGACAAAAAATTAATTTTCCATCTTTTTTGAAATTCAAACATTATCTTTTCATTATCTAGTTTTTTAACCGCTAAATTTTTTTCTATTATCTGTTAATTTTTTTAAAAAAACATTATAATCATATTTTCTAAAAATATATTTAATATGAAATAAAAAAAATAAATACATTAGAATATCGCACTGGAATAAAAAAAATAGCGTTTATCAATATGTTGCAAACACGTAACTAAAGCTTAAATTTGAATCAATCACTACAAAGTAAACCTCGAAAATCAATGCAGCACTTGCTTGTAGAAAATGAAATAATTAAAAATACAATATTTTATAGAAAAGTAAAAGCAAGAAGTCGTTTTATTGGGTCTTTTAAAATAGCTATATTATTAATTCAACAATTTTGCATTATTTAAAACAATCATAGTTTATGCATACAGGTTATCTACTCTAATCAGGCCCAACAGCTAATTTCTAAACCATTAATGTTAAACATATTCAACTAATATAAAAGAGGTCTAAATGCAATACAGAATTATATTTTATGTAATTTTATGCAAAACATTCTAACGAATCATAAATTAAAATTTTTTTGAAGATCTTTTGCTCTATGAGTCATGTTTACTAAACTAATCTTGGTACTCAAATATTTTAAATAAAAGTATATTCTATTGTAACTTAAATTGTGTGTGTTACGAAAATTTGAGTACTATTATTTTACAAAAACGCGCGATTTCAAATCTTTCGATGACCCTCTGAAAGAAGATAGCCAGTCAGCGTCCAGAGTTTCTTAAACGTTGATCAGATAAAATTTATGAAATTGTTAATTGTCTTAAAATAGAGTTATTCAAAGATTCATAACTTAATCAAATTTAATTTCAGAATATCGAAAAGTGTTTTGAAGTGGTTTTGAAAGGTGTTTTTTAAAAGTTAGGTTGCAAAGAATATTTTATAAAATATGGTTTATAGAGCCAAGAATTGTATAAAATTTAAATTGCACACATTTTTCAGAAGTACGATTATTGACTAAATACAAAATAAAGTTTTGTTATATCCGATATTTTCGAAGGTAAAACTGAAATGCATGATTAATCTAAAAAACTTCATTAACTAATATTTTCAGATATTGCATGAATATTATATAATACACATAAAACTTCAATTATGAATATTTTAATTAAAGAGTTTAGTATTTAAGAAGTTGGCAGTTTTAGTTGGATTTTAATCGAATTAGTTTTTTACGAAAGATGGGAGAAAATTAAGGAAATAATAGTACAATAAAGATAACAGTCTTAAGTTTCTAAATGAGCATAAATTATATGACTAGTAAAATTGGAAACTTAGAAATATTTACTGAAGAAATCTTTAATACCAAGTTACATAAAACATTTAATCGAAATTTTTAGCCACCGTTAATTTCAGGGAGCAAGCTGGTCGCCAAAGGCGACAAGTCGTATATAAAAGTTGATATCAAAATCCTTTTAGTCATTCTTTACATATTGTAGAGTAAAAATATCAATTAATTTATCGGGAAAAATTTACAAAAACATAAACTTAAAGCTCTTAGTTATGTTTTTAGTATTACATAATTCATGACGCCACTGTAAAATAATTACCAAGAAAGAAATAATTAACAAACGGCAAATAAATAAATAGGAATCAACATACTTGACGGCTTAATAAGTTTTAATTATCCCATGTTTCATCAAGTATTTATTTATCGCTTGCTTTATTTATATATTTCGCAATCAAGTATCTAATACTTCTCTTGTGAGATTTACTCCATACAAAGTATTTCATTTTAGGTAATAACATTTGAATAATATTTAATGACTGTTAGAATGTATTTATTTTCCCCAGAAATATTTAACGTGACTTTAAAACTCGACTGATAACCAAAAACGATTAAAAAATGTTATTATTAATTAATTATAATTATTTTAGACTAATATCGGTATACTGCTCTTTAGACGTGTCAAGAGATTTTTGTGTGAATTTAAATGATAAGAATCTATGCGCACAGTAAAATAAACGCATTATGCACGCTAGTAAATAATTTGCCTCAATTTCACTGATATACGTTATTAAAATATCATCCAATTAACTTCTTTCTTTTTGCTTTCTTGGCTTACACATTACAAGCAATAATTTTAAATTTGAAGAAAAAAGGGAATTCTGAGGGGAGACAATAATAACAACCATAATATTTTTACTAATTAGACATTAAATTATTAATTATTTAAAAAAACAAGGTTGCATTGATTCAAATTTGATATATTGTAGAGCAGATGTTATCTCATTTAAACTTCTATTTCCTACATCAGATGGTAGTCTATGATTTAGCCGAATTATTAGCAAATAGCCACAAATTCTGATATAAAAAAATATTAAAAGAACATATGTTTACTTTTAAAATGTCGATTGGCTGAGGACGAGCTTCCCTTCAAAGATGTCAAAAATAAATAAATTTTGCCTCTTCTTTCTAAACTTATCTAACATTATAAATTTTTCTTGAACTGATTAACGTTAGTCCCCTTTTAACTGCACCAAAAAAAGCATTCCATACCTGACATATTGCAAACGATAATAATAGCAGGAACAAAGAAAACATGGTGTTTACACAGTGTTATAAGGGGGTATTTGAAGAGTAATAAGGGTGGATAGAGGTAAATTTTATGTATCCGTGTTGTGATGGTTGATCCTAAATAATGTAACGTTGATCCTAATTCATCAGCCAATAATATTCATAAAATTACTTCGAAACTATCTCTTTTAATAACTCTTCTGGACTAATCATATATTGATTTCTAAAATACCAGTAATTCTCGCATACCAGTAACTGTTTACAAATGACGACGAAGAACTCACAACGTTGATGAAAACGTTTAATTCTCTAATGCATCGCATCAAGGAAGCCTTTTCTGAATGACTGACCTTCGAACAAACCTATATTAAAATAGAACCACACCAAAGATAGAAGTGCACAAACGAAGTTGATGAGTTTGCTAGTTAAAGACTCTCCAAACATATACGATAAATAAAAATACACATTTCATTATTCAATAGCCTATTTGGATTTTTTTCCGATTGACAGGTTTTAATTTTCATTTTGATGTCAGATAATAATATTAAAATTGCGATATCGATAGTAATATCAAAACAAAGAGGCTCTTTAAAGGCCGATATCCTATAAGTACAAAATACCTTACAACATTGATATGATATCTTCATGATATTGTCTGACATTCAGAATATCGAATAGCATCGTGGAGATACTGTATAATAACTTGTGCTAATATTGTAAGACCGATTATATCAATGATTTGACAAAAATTTTAATATATAAAACAACAATTTCCATCGATTTGACACTTAGAAGCAGATATAAATTTTATAACATTATAAGTAAAGAAGTGAATTTATAAAGTCGATGTGTAGGATAGTTAAATATCTATATTATCATAAATGTTAGATAAACTATATTTAACTCAATATTATGTTGAAATTACCATTCAGTTGATTGATTTTTATTTCCCTTTTACTCACAGTTGAGAATCTCAATGCCTAACGTACTGACGTATAATTACAAACGATATTAATATTAAAATAAGGAAAAATTATTAATATTGATAAAAACTCTTCTTTAATGGTTTGAAACGATTAGAATTAGCTTCATTTTATAAAACGACAATTTTTTTACCAGCACAACTAAATTCAAATTACAATAACAATCAGAAAAGAAGGGATCATTTCACGAAGTATAATAGTTACAAATTAACTTAGCTCAAACGATAAATAAGAATACGTTATTCATTATTAAACAGCTTGCTTAAATTTCTTTTCAATATATTGTATTTAATTTCCACTTTACTCTCTGACGATAATTGAAGTGCCGAACTTGCCGTAGCCGACAACGATGATAATATAAAAGAAGGCACTTTAAAAGTCGATAAAAACACTTGTTAGAGATTTAAGATAGAAGAGATCGAACTTCATTCGATCAAACGACAATTTCTATGATTGACATATATGTCAGTGATTACAAACGATAACAAAAAGGGAAAGGGGGTGGTGTACTCACAACATCGATGAGCTGTGATAGTTTGAGGCCCATCTTTACGGTGAGGGTATCGCTGTTGTTGCTGACGGGGCGAATGAGGCGGTTGTAGCTGCTCATCAGGTCATCATATAATCGTTTGGCATCCGGATTCCCCAGGACCATGCCCAAGCAGCACAACCCCAACAACACCAACGATCTCCACATTCCTGCAGACGTCAGCCCCTCATCTCTGGCATGAAGGCTTCTTCCTCTCCAGAGTAATCTTGCGGGGGAGCCATATCGTCTGCGAGGATGGAGAGAGCCCCTTTCGAGGGCGATAGGAGGCCCCGCCCCCTGTTGACGTCACCTACGAGGGGAATGATGGGATGGAAGGTTGGCCGAGAGAAGGGAGATCCCTGAATTTGGTAGGTGAGAGAGGAATGGATTTTGCTCTAATGCATTCCTCCCCTTCGCTTAAAAAACAAATATGAGCGAAGGATTTTGGGGTACGATGCATAATTCAGAAATATTTGTTTGCAGAAGAATGTCAGTTGAGTTCACCCACCTGGGTGTTGTTATGGAAATACGGAAGAAAGATATGTCGGGTATAAGATGCTCCCTGCATTCAGGCCTGGTAATTTGTCTGTTCTTTTTTTCCAGAGGGTTTTAAACAAAATAGCAGGTGCCTTGAGAACAAAAATGTATTGAGTACAGTTTTTCTCATCCATTTTCTGTTTATTCCAAGATAGGAAGTGATGGAAAATATATAGCACCATTGTCGAATTTGCATAGAAGGATAATAGATCCTTCTTAAACCCTTTTACTGAGAAAATTGTGAACTATCAAAAAGGAAACACGAAAACTAGAGCATTGAGTATTATTAATTATTGAAACTCAGATAAAAGAAACTCAAATATAATTTTCATAAGTAGATTAACGTAGGTAAATGATAATTAAGCTAGCTAGATATGATTTACTTTAAGATTACAAAATCTATTGAAATGATCAGTTTAAAAAACTGGTCTAAAATGGAAAAATGTCTTATTCATTCTATTCTTATGTTCGAAGGAGCAAAATATTTTATTCTGAGTGACTTTCAGGGAAAGCCACTTTGAAAATCTTTTCTTCAAAGAAATTTTAAAATTAGAATTTAAAAATAATCCAAATAAACAAAATAATAAAACTTTTCCTATCCGCATGTAAAAGTGGTAAACTATAGCAACTTAACAACTCTTTCCCAACTGTTTTTGCAGTATTTTTTTTCTTCTTACAGTAGAAACAATTTGCACTGGCAGTAGATTTGTATGTCACTCAACAAACTGTAAGCAAAATTGGACAATATCAGTTTTGAAAAACAAAGAGAGCATGAAGCATGAAAAAATACTGAGTAAGCCTGAAATTTTAGAGAACATAAAATTTAATTTGAATTCATTCTACCACATGACTCTTTAAATCAATGTTACATAGTTAAATTACTCTGAAAATATCGAATATCCAAAGTTTTGATTGCTATGCAGTCGAGACATAATTCTTTTAAAATATTATGTCCAAAATTTGAAATTAATCTACAAATTTGGTTTAAAAAACACATATTAAAATGTATCCCTCTAACATCGTGCTCTTTTTATTTATCAAGTTTACAGGATATGAGCAAGCATAGAAACAAACTTTGACAATTTTTGTCCAATAATTTGATTGAAAATTTTCACTTAAAAACTACGTTCTAATTTTTTTTTTTACTCCTATCGTTTCCGAATTATCAAAAAGAACATTTTGACATCCCGAATTTGATTTTTTATCATTTTCAATATTTTTTCTTAGTACACTTCATGTATAAAAAAATAAAATCTTCATCTCTTAAACCATTGAAACTCCGATTTTAAAATGAAAACGGAGTTTCAAAAGATATTAAAAAATAGAAGATAAGGACCCATTTAGTTGATAGATAATAAACAAACACAAATTAAAAACAATAGTTTTTCATGAATAAAAATAAAAAAAAATCTTTTAATCACCACCTAAAAATCTGCTATAAATTTTCTTCCAGTCTTTTTTTAGTTTCTTGTATATGTATCATAGAGAAAATATTGTAAAAAAAAAAAAAAAAATTCGAAATAGAAATGTCCACGAATCTCTAACATTTTAAAACTCCCTGAGTTCAAAAAACACATTTTTGGAAAATGCCCGTCGTTCTGTCTGTCTATCTGTGACGAAGACAACCCAAAAAGCTTTGAGCTAAGCAGTTCAAATTTGGTATATGGTATCTCACACCAAATTTGTAGATTTCTATCAAGATCTGAGTAAAATATGTTCAGATGAAGTCCGTATGTCCAGCTGTTCGAATATAAGTTACCATAATAACTACAAATCTCAGAAAACTAGATGGATAAAATTGGATACGCAGAATTAATATCTAAAGCATAGACACCTATCAAATTTTGAGCCAAATACAGCAAAGGGTTGTCTTCTGCCTTCTGAGTACTTTCAGATCCATGTAAACGGGATAAATCAAACAGGTGATGAATTAATATATATCAAATTTGTAACGGGATTTCCTGACTACAAGAGGAGTTTTGTGTCAAATTTTCGTTTCAATAAGTTAAGAAGAGTACGCCTAAAACCCAAATTTCCTTTCCGGATAAGTTATTCCCTTGAGCGGGATAAATCGCCAAATAATTCGCCAAGGATGACACGATAGATGCAGTAAAAATGGTAAGTTCCCGACAAAGGTCAATATTTCGTAATTACCGTACGTCAGCGCCATTCAGGGCGTTCTCTGGAATAACAACTTTATTTGAGAGTATGCGAGAAAGTTTTGGGGAGACCACACCAGCTGATTGTGAAAATATATTTAATTCTTTTTATTCAAATATGCCGAAAAAAAATGGTTGTTCTTTCTAATTTCTTACCTTCTCGAATACGAAATATGCAGATTGAAATTACTGTAATCATCAAAGAATTAGATCTTGAGATTTTGATCTTTACAACAAATCTGTCGATTTTTCCTTTTATAAGAATATAAACATGATAATTCAAAAACATAAAGACTGAAATGTATTAAATTTAGAATAGGCTTTTATTGTGACTAATATTGTAGTTCTTTTTCAGATTTGGTTTTAATATGTCTTCCAAAATGCGTTTTCGTTTTTCTCTGGTATAGCAGTTAATATTAGATATGTCCCTTTGTTAGAAAGTATAAAAAAAAGTTAAAGGTAGTCAACCAGCTGACTCTCCGACCCACCACGAAGGCACACGGATTTAAATCGTAAAACTGAATGACCGGACCACCGCTACAGCAAAACTGGCGGGAACTGTGATTGTCCTAAGGGCCATCACCGGCCACGGTACAATCCTCCCCGAAGGAAGTACGTCCCGTCATCGTTGGGAGGAGTCAGATCCCCACCTATTTGTGTACCCTCCAGGGTGTCGAGATTCAACCACCATGCAGGAAGCCTCTCATCCTCATTTCAAGGTGCCCCCCCCCCGTTGGTTAAAAGTTAAAGGTAGATCATTCCCGCTAAGTGAGCTATAGTTTTAACGTGCATTTAGTCAGATATGTTGAAGGAATTAATCTAAAATTTAATATTATCATACAAATTTGGGCAATAACTACATATTAATTTTATATAATTTTGTTTTATCTGTTTACTAGTAATCAAGCCCACAAACAGACTAATATGATATTAAAAATAATTGATCTGTAACTGTTCTTTTTCCTTCTCAGGATGGTCTAAAAACATCAGATTTATCAAGTAGAAATAAAGTAGAAATTTCTGTTTTATTTACGAGGAAGGAAAATTTTGCTTGGTCAATATTAATTTGATGCCTTAATATTCGATGACCATGTTTGCCTTAAGCACCTATAAATATCAAAAGTAAATGACAGTTACAGTGAACGATAATCCCAATCAATTCTAGATACTTTAGTAGTTGAAAACTACTAGTGTACAAATTAGTTAGAATTCAAGTACTGGTGTCCAACATATTATGGATGATTATGAAAGCCAATGGTTATAAAAACAAATTTCAGTAGATAAAATATAAGGAGCTAGTGAATGTCCTCATTTTCATCCAGATGCAAAGAGCCTTTTATTTTATTGGGGGTTATGTTTACTTTTATTAAACAGTAAACTTCGGATAAGCCTACATAAAATATAGGGAATAAAATACTTCATTTATCGCAATATTTGTTTTAGATTCCAAGTTTAACAAATGATAAAAAATATTACGATTAGATGGATAGCATCGAGAAATATTAACTATATGAAGCTTCATTAATCTTATATGTATTTAATTTTTTAATTCCATTTAAAATCATAAAAATCACCAAGTAATTAATCAAGAAGTTTCGCGGATGACGATGGGAGAATTTGTGAAGCCTCGAGAGATATTTGTGACGAAGTTTAGAAGAGGAGAAGACAATGGTTCTGTACTCTGGAGTTGTTAGTCGTCTTGTTTTATCTGATGCTTTATTTATTTATATACTTTGTTTCTTGTTTCCGGCAGCATTTTGGTACAGGGAACATAACTTGTTAATAAAATTTATATGTTTCTAAGCAGGTTCTTAATTCACTTTTCTAGTGAGGCTTTTGGTTTTCTACCTCTTCCATGTTTGGAGTTTTAAATTAATTGCCCATTGTCTTTCTATCAACTTTGTATTTTATTTAATTAATTGTATTTCAAATATTAATCAGTTGTTGCTTGACATTTCTATGCTAAATTATACTTCAATACTATATTATGCAGAATACTATATTTCTCTTCCTTTTGCGTTATGATTTTATTTTTATGTTTATGTTTGTTTTTTGCTATTTTACGTAACTTTTTATTTACATCTTTTAACTCCAGAATAAACCTCTTTATTAGTTTAATTATTTCATTTTGGTTAAACAAATTACAATTGTTGTTGTTGTTTCTAATGGCACTTTTCATAGACAAACCTACTGACTTTAAAGTCAGTGATTTTAAGACAAGGGTGCATCTCTTGTTTTTTTTTCAGTAGCTCACGTCACAACCCTTTTTACGGGGTGGACTTCATTCATGCATTTCATTCACTCACCACAGATCGTAATTTTGACCTGAATCAGAGAAAGATCACCCCTGATCCAGTACCCCCAGTGGTATTACTCTCGACATGGAGAACTTTGTGACCAAGACAGATTTATGCGTGCGCCAGCCACCACACATACGGAGAGTCCTCGGCCAGCGAGGTTCGAACTCGCAACCCAAGGGATGCGAATCCAACGCCCTACCAACCAGGTTATCCCGTCCCACAAATTATAATGTAAACCCTTAATTAATTACTTTTTATATTCTGGAGGTAATCGTAAGTTTTTCGGTAAATGATGATTCATTCCCCAGACCTCTAAGGTCTCAGACTCTTTCGATTAGGAGAGCTGTGGTGGATAAAAAAAGGCCAATCAACTAATCAAGGAAAAGACAAATTCATTTTATTTACTTGAAAACTTTGAAATAATTTGCCACAAATAAAAGGTTTTTCAGATAGAAAAAGTTTAAATTTTTCTCATTTTTCTAAGCATGAAAGCACTATTTCTTTGTATATCTAATAAATAAGAACTGAAATTACTAGGTTTTAAAGCTCAAACAACTTTTTTAAATATACTGATACTTCTGTGATTTAGAGCAAAAATTAAAGTCAGTTGATTGTCGTAGAACGAGGAGTAAGCATTCCATTTAGTAGGAATCACATTGTATGGATCATGCATTATCATACATATTTATGCAATTTTTAGCATGTTTCTAATTTCTAAACGTCCATATTGATAAAAT
Organism: Argiope aurantia; assembly: GCA_026543865.1. Taxonomy (NCBI): domain Eukaryota; kingdom Metazoa; phylum Arthropoda; class Arachnida; order Araneae; family Araneidae; genus Argiope; species Argiope aurantia. The sequence goes on from JAPMOR010099017.1 coordinate 139,424, forward strand.
ATTGCCTTTTTTTAATAGGAAGTTTCAATTTCCTTTTATAAACAAATGGAAAGTGCATAATTCGCTGACCTAAAAAGGAAATAAAACAATGAAAATGCTAACTTTATTTTGAATAAAATATGAGACAATTTATAGCGGTATATAAATAACTAGTCACAATTTATTTATATTGTATGACAGTTCTTTATATAAGAGTCCAATGTAATTTTCTTCATTTAGACCACTGTAGATTTTTCAGTCATAAGTCTTTTTGAGGGAAATGTATTCTTCCATTTTTAAATTAGTGTCATCTGATATTTTCTTGCTCTACTTTTAACGCAGACATTTAAAATAAAATTGTCGTGCAGTTTTTCAAAGAAAGGCTAGACATGCATAGCATTTTTGTATTGCTGCACAGAATTATGCAAGGACAGTGTCTTGCAATCTTTATACATCAGTGAACCAACTGGCCATACTTTTTTATCGTTCAAAAAATATTATAATTGTGCTTAGTGTATATAACGTGTTGTAATTATGTTTACATCATGAAGTCAAACTTACCAGCAAATATGAACTTTATGTTAGATTGTTCCTGAAACATAGGAATATACGTCAGCCATTTGAAAATGATTAAACGGGGAATCATATTCAGCGATTCGAGCAAAAAATTACACTACGGGACTATGTTTATCGGGTTTTGCGGCTTTAGTTGTGTTTTTCTCTAGGAATTCATCTTTATGGACAAGATTCAATCATCATATTCGACCAATCCTAAAATACTTTTTTTCAAATTACAAAATGTGATTTCTATCCCATTAAACTCAATATAATCTCGGAACAGGGATTATTTTTAACGGTATTTAATAGAGAATATTCAGTTAAAATGGTCGGATATATGACAGTTAAAATTTTACAGCAACTAAAAAAAAATCTGTACGACGTCATCGGACGCTGTCAGTGAATACGTCTATAGCGAGTTTCTTTAAAACCTCTTTTTACCTGCCATTTATTCTGTAATAATCGTGGATTTCAAATTTAATTCATGTGGTCTCTTTATTCTCCGCAATTTGAAGATAGCTAATAAAAGGCGGTGTTTTCACTTTGTTGACTCAAAACATCGGGAATTGGTTTATATGAAGTAGTTCACAGGCGATAATCATTCAAGTCGGAAATTCTTAAATTGGATTCATGATTGGTCAGGTAGGTTAGTTTCCAAAGAAATAGCATCGAATTCGTTTAAATATGTGATTTTTTTCCTTTCTTGTATGCAAAATATAAAAGAATTATTGTAATTATCAAAAAATTGAACTCAAGATTTTGAGGAATTGACACTTTACAGGTTTCTCTAAATTCGAAAAAAAAAAAAAAAAAAGCAACATGTCTCTCTGTATTTTAACACGATAACTTAAAAATTTTTTGAGTTAGACGATTAAAATTTAGTTTATAGAATTACGATCCAATTCGTAGATATTTACAAATGTTTGGACGAAATCCATTCACAGGATATTTCTGTCTGGTTGTTCGAGTACAAGTTAAACTCGATAACTACGAAATGCAAAGAGCTTTGGATGTAATATTTGCACACAAGCGTAGAATTTAAAACATAAATACTTATCAAATTTTGAACTAAATCCATCAAATGCGTTACCGTCTGTTGTTGTGTACTTTCATATGCATGCAAACGCATTAACTCTGAACGCAATGGCAAAAATCAATTAAATTCGACATATCTTGTGACTATAGCTATAGTTTTTGTGTCAAATATTGTCTAAATTTGTCAAATTTTGTCCAGATTTATCAAATTCTGAATAAAATCCATCAAGCGAGTGAACGTCTGTAGGTTAAATACTATATGCTATCTTAAGTTTACATTTATACTTTTGCTTCAATCAGCCAGGAAAAAATGTGTCCACAATGCATATTTTTGAGATAAACACTTGTAAAATTACTAGATTTGCGGCAAAAATCTATGTTTCGTAACTATAAGTAAAGATATTCGTGACCTTACCCCAAAACAACAATTTTAGGTAGATGAATAGGGATAGATTTTTAATGAAAAGCAGGGTTTCGAGGATACCTCTCCCACAGGGCATCAGAAAGTGTAGCTCCAGAGCTTTTTGACATGATTACGTAACTGCATTATGCATTTTTGAAATCCCTTTCGTGAGGTATTGAAAAGGGTATCAGAAAATCGCATAGGGCGTATTCTTGCCTCCAAAGAAAGATATTTTAAAACTCGTCATCAAATAGACCAATGATTCATCTTCTTACATTCATACGCTAAAAATATCCTTTTATCCAATACATGTTTCGAAAACCCATTTCCATAGCAACACCTCAGAGGGAAACCTACAGAATTAAGCACTGTGTCTAAAATATATTGTTGATACTATCTTCTCTTTCTCATGAAGATGTCGTGTCCACGTTACCACGGAAAGAGGTTGCAGTAGCTTCTGAGGATAAAGACCCCTGAGCACCCGAGGGCAGAAGTCTGACTTCTAGCTCATATGATAATGAAACTCCCACATTCGCTTGTACAGCCTCTTTTTACAGGGGGCACATTCACACACCTCACAGATAGAACACAAATGAAGAACAACCATGCCCGAACCGGGACTCGAACCCGGGACACCCAGATCACGAGGAAGACGCGCTACCACTATGCCAGAACGCCGGCTCTCTTTCACATATATGAATCATTTAAAATGAATTTATTGCACTCAACTAAACATTTGTCCTCGAAACTTTGACATATCTACAAGTAGGGTATCGCAAGTGCCCCATGCGACAGGGAAGAAAGTATATTTTTTGTACGATGTATGTCGGTCTGCAAACATTATAAAAATTCAAAATGCAACTCAATATATGAATAAAGTCACTTTCACTATCTTCACGTCAAAATTGTAGATATATGTATTTTCCAAAATTGCGATACTTGGGAAGAAATATGTGAATAAATACTATGCCTATCATTCTGCGTGTATATGAACTCAAAACTGTTATGAATGGAAAACACTGAAATTCGAGAATTTATAAATTATCAAATAATGATCTGCACCAAGTTTTACTCTAAATCCGTCAACAATTTACTGTTAAGCGCCTTGAATATTTATAAATATTTGAGCGAGATAATGTGATTTTACGACTTGTATCAAAATTTAGTACAACAGTGCAAAAAATTAATAAAAAGGTAATTCAATTATTTTATTAAATGAAAAATACCTCCCCCTCCCCAAAAAAAAAACACACACATCATATTATGTAAATATATGAGAACATCTTTAATTTTCTCAGTAAGGGAAAGTAATGCATTAGGTAAAACGATATACATGAAATAGGACATAGAACTTATAACAATTTTTAAATTTGAAATATGTTTTCAAAAAAAACTAAAAATGACTTTTATAACTGCTTCTTTATGAAATAAGACTTAGTATAATGAAAATATCTGCAATATAATAAAAGGGGAGAAAACTCATAACGTTACTGAGCCAGCGGGTTGGTCTTTCCGAAACTGTCCGATGCATTCTCTAATAAATGTACATAAATATTATTAATTGCACTCTACTGGCGAACAAAAAGTACGAAAGAGCATATTAGACCGTGAATTTTTGGCGATATATCGTTGATACAAAGTAAGAAAACATCACATGTGTATTTAATACGCCTTTTTCAAGATCTATTAAAAAAATTTTATGCAAAACTGCAGTGTCATGAAAATCACAAGACATAATTTTAAACAAGTGATTGTGTTTATTTGCTTGCATGCGAATGAAATTTGTACCTACAGACGATCAACTCTTTATGATTTGGTTTCAAATTTGATATGGTTCTACATTTTAGATGTTAGATATGTGTACAAAATTTTATTTATTTAATCCATCGTTTTATAGTTATAGTGCTATATTCGGACTGCTAGACAAACAGATTTCCTCTGAAAAGGATTATATTTAAAATTTGAAAAAGAAATTTACAAATGTAATATGAAGGCTACATACCAAATTTCATCCTTCAAGCCGAAAACACTTTTCAGTTTCTTGTTCACATATAAATAGAAAGACCAAAAATGTGTTTTTTGGGCTAGGGGAGATCTGAAAAATAGAGATTCTTTAAAATCTCGAGTTCAACTTTATTGACGATTACAATACTTTATGTACTTCATACTCAAGAGAATAAAAATGTAACTATTTGCATGGATTAAGCTTTAGTACATGATTTTGAATGAAATTCATTGATTGTATATGATTTTGATCCAATTATATCGATTGACTTGTCTACTGGTAATCATAAAATAACGATATGAAAAATATGATAAATAGATATTAGAACGTGTTCTTATCATTAAAACTCTCGAGCTGTGCCGAAGTTTGAAATAATTCGTAGATGATAAGGCATATTGTTTATTTATCTGCCCGTTTTATTAGGAATATTAAATCAAAAACAAAAATAGATAATCTATTAATATTGATACTAAAATTCTACTTGTGCATCAAGACTTCCACTCAAATGTTTAACGAGAAATACTATTCAAAAATTTATTCTCAGTTTTCTCCAATATATTTAGAAGCTCGACATAAAGCGCTCGAGATTGTACAAGAAAACCATAAATTCGAGGGGGAGAGATATTCAGCTGGTTAAATATCTATGTTCGAAATATTCTTGTTCTCAGACTTACGACTTGGTGAACATTTTCTACCATTCGTCTACAAGCAAGTTGCTGTGTTTCGCGCAAGCTGTTGTTCGTCCCCCGGCCGGGAGGCAAGCACCCTTTATCGGGTTAGTAATTCCATTTCTAGGGCGACGGCTTTGAATGGCAGAAGAAGGATCAATAAATCCTGTTTGTCGATCAGAGGGGCTTTGATTTGGTCCCTTGGATTAGAGGCAGACACAGAGAATCTTCGGCTGCTCGAATACTTTGGTCAATTTTTCTTAATACGAAATCTTTTTTAACGTGATAATTTATAGGAGAATTATTATCGACCTATATAAGGAAAACAGCCTTTCAGCAAACGCACCTTTTTTCGAACATGAGCACAAGCACAGAGTCATTTTGACACCAAATTGTAAGACACTCATCCCTTAACTTGTTATCTATTTATATAAAAATAAAATATGGTTACAGTGATGAATATTTTTTTCATGCTTGCTTGCTTGATTAATTTAGCGGAGTTTAGTAGTGCAAAAACCATTCTTGATCATGCTGCATCAAACGAATGGTTTTTTTAAACTCTTAGATAACACCTTATCATTTGTCATGATTTGCCACCGTTTATGGTATACTGCAAAAATCATCAAGACAGCTTTAAAATTGAACTATTTTCAATTAGATCACATGGTAAATGGTATTTTTAAGAAAGTAAAAAGATGTGGATGATTAACTTAGCGAAAAATGACTTTTAAAGTGATAAAGGAAGACTGATAGAACAGGATGCGTTGCGGAATAAATTGTGGGAAATCAATTAGAATGTGTTGAAATGACAATTGGCAATGGCATTTTGTACATTGAGAGAGGGGTTCTTCCAACAACAAATACCTGTGTATGAATCAAGTGTGGCTTGTTCTTAATCGAGTAAGAATTGCATCATGTTTTCTATTAGATAAGATGGGCCAACGATCAATTATATGTTTAATTGAAGGAAGCCTATTTGAATTCTTGAGATCCCATTCAAGAATATTGACAGTTTGAGTAAAAGTTGAATTTAACATTTTTTTTATATCATCGGCGGGGTTATGTTAGTTTTAAAAATAGTAGTGGCAGATTTTTCCAAACTGTCAGCCAGTTTATTGCCAGCTATCCGGAAGTGAGAAGGAACCAAGCAAAGGATTCTGAATAGAGGATCCCTGACATGTTAAAAGGTCGTGCAATTCGAGAATATTAAAGGCCAATGGGAGATTTAAATGATGAAGAAATGTCAGGGATTCAAGGACATTTAATGAATATGAATAATTGATATAACTTTCAGGAGGACTATTAGAAATTCGAAATAAAGTATGAAGAATCGCAGTGGCAACGGCAGTAAAAGCAGAGCATTATAGATGAAGTTGGAATGAGAATAGAATTGACGAAAACACATGCAAATGAAGAATTAGAAGAAAATTTTGAACCATTTGTAAAAATATGAATGATATTCTCATATGATGCCTTTTAATGCTCCGAAAAATTGCGTTCTGTCCATTATTTTCATGCAAATATCTTTAAGATACTAACGGAAGAAAACGGAAACTAAACAGCCTTTTTTTCCACATACCATTTCTGTATTCATTGCCTTTTTCTTCATTCCATTCATATAGAATTTATTACTTTTATAATAAGTATTTTTTCTGCATAAAATGTTGTAAGAACAAGAAAATATATATTTTACATAAAATTTACATTCGAAATTTTTTTCGGAAAAAAAAAACAAACAAACTTAAACATACATTTTTGAAATTTTTCATCCTCTATATTGCATTATTATACAGGGTGTTTCAGTGAACCGTTTCAGAACTTCTAAGAGGGGTAGGGTACATCCAGACGAACCAAAATCATATACCCATGGGCAGTCAGAAATGCCTTCCTGACGCGGTAGATGGCGTTGTGCGAAAAGTCCGAGCTTTCGTGCAGGGAATCTTCATTTCACACAAGAACGCCAAGTTAGTAGGATGGATGATTACACGATCGCAGAGTTAGCCGACATGCATTTGGCATACGGGCTGCAAATTGTAGTGGGCCAGCCGCACAGCGTTTATACGCGGAACGATATCCGACGAGGCGTATTCCCAGTTATAATTTCTTTGCAAGACTGCACCAGAGGTTAGCTGAGACAGGTTCATTAGAAAGAGCTCATAGGGGCAGGGTAAGAACAACATGGACTACAGACGCCGAACAGAATGTGCTGCAGCATGTATAGGGGAATCTAAGAACGAGTATACGAAGTGTAGCAAACGCAATCGGGGTTTCCCATTGCAGCGTCTAGAGGATTCTCCGAGCAGAAGACATGCATCCGTTTCACGTGCAGCGTGTCCAGACACAGAAACCGGAGGATTATGTACCTCGTATTGCTTTCGCACAGTGGTACCTGGGAAAATGTGCTTCAAATCCCCTTTTCCCTGCTGAAGTGTTGTTTTCCGATGAGGCATCCTTCACAAGGGAAGGAATTTTCAACACGCATAACGACCATATCTGGGCGGTCTAGAACCCGCATGCAATACGTCGTCGTGCAGCACAGAATCGATTTTCGGTCAATGTATGGGCCGGTATTGTGGGAGATCACCTCATCGGACCTTACCTGTTACCGGGTCGTCTAACCGGACCTACGTACTTGCTCTTTCTGCAGCAAGTATTGCTACAACTTTTGAGAGATTAACAGATTCCTGCATCGACGCAACAGACAATGTGATTCCAACACGATGGAGCCCCTGCCCATTATAGCGGAGATGTTCGTAACTACCTGGATGTCACATTTGGTTAACGGTGGATCGGACGTGGTGGTCCCGTGCGTTGGCCTACTGGGTCATTCGACTTATCATGTCTTGATTTTTATTTCTGGGGTCATATGAAATAGCTAGTTTATGACACCCCTGTTGACACTGCTGAGGAGCTCGTTGCAAGAATCGCAGTAGCTGCCGGAGAGATTCGAGATATGCCTGGAGTATTCCAGAATGTTCGGATGTCCATGCGTCGGAGATGTGAGGTGTGCATTGTAGCCTGTGGAAGAAACTTCGAACACTTACTTTAATCCATGTACCTTTTGCTTCTTTTCATGTATTATTAAAACGATTTCTCATTTACTGTCTCTTTACTTTATGGTGCTTCTGTGTACAACACCGCTTCAGGAAAGCATTTCCGACCCCACATTGCTCTATGATTTCGAGTTGTCAGGATGTACCCTACCCCTCTTAGAAGTTCTGAAACGGTTTACTGAAACACCCTGTATACATAATCAAAAAGAAAAACTTTTATTATTTTTCATTCGGAATAAAATGAATTCTTAACCTAAATTTCAAGACAATTTATTCATATTATAAGAGAATAAGTTTTATATAAGAATTTGCTATCTTTTCCCCGAGCAGGAAGAGACTTGATCAAATTTTCTAGAGTGTTCAGAATCTGAGTTTTGTTACGATTCTGTATCAAGATCATTTTCCAAAATTTCATCAATATATTACGAATCTGATCTATTATCTTTCTGTCTATCAGTAGGAACTCTTACGAAAAAGATCTGAATCTCTGCTGCTCACATTCGTACACTTTCATAGCCGTGACATTAAAATATTATGAAACGCTAGCACACGCAGGGATCAGTTTGACCTCTGGAAAAAATGAGTTAGATTGTAGATCCTGGAAAAAAAATGAGATAGATTGTTTAATTGATTTCTACTGTTCTAATCTTCTTCTAGCTTCCACATGAAGGTATAATAAGAGAAGAATTTATAAGCTTTAATAAATTCTTAGAATTTCTAAACAAAAGAGAAAGTTTAGTTTAGTTTAGTTATATTAACGTCCCGTTTGAAGCAACACTTGGGGTATTTTGGGACGAACCTCGTCATTTTGAACCGCGGTCAGATGACGAGGACGACACCTGAGATGGCACCCCCCTCTCCACACCACACCAGCGGGAGGACGTTTGGTCAGGACGGATTTAACGTGCAACAGACCCCCTTACACGACGGTTCTTCGGTGGAATCAGGACTCGAACCTGAAACCCTTCGGTTCCGAAGCCGAGACCTTACCACCAGGCCACCGCGGCCTCTACAAAAAGAGAAAGGACGGGATCAAAAAGACCCCTGTCCTGCGTGTGTTGACGGGGTAAAGGAGATTCAGAACTCTTGTCAGAAACGTCCTAATATGATAATATTAATTTTGGTCTAATTAACTGGAATTTTGATTTAATTTGTATACAACTAACTCCAGAAGTACAATATATTCTTATCTGAAATTATGATTAAAAACACATTATTCAATAAAAGCCATACAGAGAGTGAAAGTAGGTTATAAAAAACACCAGTACCAGGCGAGGATTTATTGTTCGCTTTATTTATTTTATTTTTAAAATTTGTTTTAATAATTTCATTGCAACTGCAGCATGCACACTCAAAATACGCTTAACTTTGTTCACAACGCATGTGAAAATGAATCTAGTAACAAAACAATAAAAAAGTAATAACGGCAGGTACACTTAAAAGTGCTTTTAAAAATTTATTAAAATCCGGGGCACAGAAAACTTCGTATCACTGGAAAACTTTATTAAAATTTTAAAATATCGTAAAAATAGCGATTGTGCAAAAATATGCACCGGATTTATAGAAGAAAATATTTGAAATTTTGATTCGAGTTTTTTATTTGAAGAAATCTAATTAAAATTTCTGAAAAACTTCTCTTAGATAACATTTACAAATCCAATAAATAATTAAACATCAAATTGCTTTGCTTCAGACGGTTGCGGATTTAGACATTTTGCGGCTAGTCACTGTACAAATGAGGCTCCTCTTTTTTTGTCCTTTAATTTATTTTCACATTTTAATATATTATTGACAATCTGGGAGTTAAATTTTTCATTTTGATTAATTCGGTAAATTTGATTGATTAATTTTTATTTTAATAATTCGGTAAAAACATGGTTTTATTTATTTACTTTTAATATGCATATTATTTATATGTTTGGTTCTAAGAATCTGCATCATTTATAATTATTCTCGTGATTTAAATTTTTTCCTAATTAAAGAAAAAAGGAGTTTCTATTTTTTAATATTCTTTAAAATAATCAAGCTGTTGAAAATTAATTATTTTTATTTATTTTTAGGAGGGCAACATTAATTATAAAATATTTTTATTGTCCCATTTTGCTGATGGTAATTTCTTGAATTTTATAATGTAATAAATAATCTTGAATTTTTCCGTTGGGATATTGTATTATTGTTTTTTCATCTAGAAAGCATAAAAGGAGCTGTGATTTTCCTTAGGCAGCTTTAACACTGACAATGACTCAGTTCCCAATTCCAGCTTATATTCATAAAAAAAATCTTTAGAACCTGTATCATTAGCTAAAAAATTTTTTGGACTTCAATTTCATATTTGTCATAGTTTACATATAAATAAATATTAATATTCCCCATATGAAAATAAAATACTCATGGACATATTCAGATTCACACACAATATAAATAATTAATTTTTTTTTAATTTTTCAAACATTAATTATAAGTTACTGGCTTTCTTATTTAGAAATAAAGTTGTTTGATTATTATGATAAATTATAAGGAAATAATAAACTTCGATCAAAAATAATATTAAAATCTACTATTTCACAAGATCTGTTAAGTGAAATATAACACGCCTGATTTGAATAATTTATATTCCAATATATTTAAAGAATTAATTATATAATTTATTTCATTGTTAAATATGAATACGCATTTTGATCCTAATAATATGATATATAAATAGTTTGTGTTCCTACAAATTTATTTTTTTGGCAACTAATAACATTTTATTAATAAGCTTGCTTGCAATCTCCTTCAGTCCAGTAGCTCTAGGAGCTGCCTAGTCGTTAATCCGCCATTAGCTCTATACCCGACAGTATGCTCTGCAAAACATTACGCTATTTTTCTTAATGCATGCCACATGATATTTAAGCAATCTGCAGATAGTGTTCACTTGGTTTTTAATTAAAAATTAATCAAAATGTTAAAGTTTTTTGCAATTCAAAACTTCAGAGTTCAAAAATTATTTTAATTCTATTTTGAAATTTAAAAAATTTTTTTCAGTGATAATGATTTTAATCCTATGCAATTTTTGAAGATTTTAATAATTTTTTACAAAATTAGTTTTGAACATGATTATGTAGAAATATTTTTCTATTATATCAGTGCGCGCAAAAAACAAGAAAATAGAAATAATTAATAAGGAATATTTTAATAGTTCTTGTTGGACAAAGCAAAAATAAGTAATGTATTTTAGTTTATTACTGAGAAATATTTTAATGACTTTTAAAATTATATTTCGTATTCAAAATAAACTTCAAAAGATGAGGATAAATGAATGTCACAAATTTGCAGGTGTAGTAAAAGGAAACAAAATCCAACCTTGTTATTTGTTGAAAGTCAAAAATAACAATCGTAAGTTTAAATTCAACATATTGTAAAAGTTCAATGTGGTTCACGAAGGATATCGAGACGGTACGATAACTCATCCTACACATTTTTTTGCATGTATGGTGTGAAGCACAGAAAGACAGCAGATTTCGATAATTGGTGCCCCGAGCGGTCGTTAGACAAAATACTGCGGTTTTCACAAATATGAATATATAGCACTTCTTCCTTGAATATTTAGTGTCTTCATAAGGAAACTAAACAGATAATAACTTCACAGATATTTTATAGAATTCGAGGTCAATGATCCCTCAAGCTTTGAAACAAACTTGGGCCTGCGACCTGACCTAGGAGTAGCTCGTCTTTCCCGCGATCTGGCCGTTCTGGGTTCGAGTTCTGGTTCGGGCATAGTTGTTCCTAACTCTGTATTCTATCTGTGAGATATGTAAAAGAGCCCCTCTGTAAAAAGGAGTTGTGGAAGCAAATGTGTGTGTCATCTTTATATGAGCTAGAAGTTAGACTTCTGCCCTCGGGTGCTCAGGGGCCTTTTCTCTCAGAAGCTACTGCACATTCGGCTTAAATCGCTGACAGTTCATCAGCAGGCTTGTGAAGTGCCATTAAAAAGAACAACAATAAACTTAACGTTGTACAGTTCTGTTGAGTTTGGCAACATATAATTGTTTAAGGAGGTAATATCTGATTGTACACAGAAGATTGTACACAGAAATCCTTATTCCTGAATGATAACAGTGAAATGTAACACACATCGTGAAAGTATACGAATCTTTTACATACGATCGCAGTTAAACTGCTTAACTGCATCTTTTTATAGCTGCATTCAATTTATCTCGATAATTACTGGAGTTTCAAAATAGTTTTAGGAATATTCTGGAGAGGGTTAATATTTTTCAATAAGAAAAATTAAGATATAAAAGAGATCAAGAAACAATATATTGATCAAACGCCAACATTGACTGAACTGTCGCCAAATGGGTAATCGCAGTGGCTTAATTATTCCATATTAATCATTTAAAAAGTCAATCCGCTGGGCGAACAAGCTGGTCATCAAAGACAGCTAGTTCTGTTTATTATCTGGACAATCTAAGTGAGGAACAAAAAACCGAAACTGTAATTCCAAAAAGACAACGTGCAATTAAAAAATAAATTATCTAGGCAATTGTGTTTTTAATTGCACTGTAATATTTATGGAACTTGCGTCTACCTCTCTTGGAATGTTAATTTGCACTTGGAAAAGTGCAGGTGTAAGGCTATTAAAGTAACACAACTTCAATGTCTATAATGAATTGATGCTTAAGAATACTTCCTTGAGGAATTTATGAGCTATGCATAAGAGATTCAACTAAAATTACATACAACCAATAATCTCAACAGATAGCTAGTTGTACAAGTTCTTAAAAGATTATAGAATTAAAAAATATATTGTAGTTTTCAATAATTTGAAATTAGGATTTTCATGGTCTACGCATTTTACAACTGCCTAAGTTATAAAAATTATGTCTCTTAGTTAAAAAACAGGTTAACTCAAAGGTGCAAAAAATCTGGTCCAATGAGCTTTGGTATAACACATAGTGCCAAAAACACACGGATTGTACGTTTACGTTGAATTTCTCGATGAAAGAGTAATTGGCCTTTTTATGTAAGTGTGAAATTCAGTTTTAAGCAATGATTTAAAGACATGAATCAAATTTTAGATCAAATCCGCCAGCTAATTCATTGTTTGCTAGTTTGACTATGCATGAATATATTAGCAATATAGGGAAGAAAAAAAAGAAACCTAGCAAATTAGATGAAATGAGATTTAGAATCTGGTATTGAATTGTACCAAAATTGTAGATATTTTAAGGATATTTTGTTCCTGATAAATGAAAATTTAGATATTCAAATTACATATTTGATTATTTGCACTGCATGACGAAGCAAAACACAAAGCGAGTACTATTAAAAAAATGCAAAGAAGTTGAGAGTAAAATACTCTTGCAGATATAGAATTCCATCTAAAATACATCCCTGATTTTACGTGGCGAAATTTCAATTCCTTCACTTTTTATCCTATCCGAAGACGAGCCACATGTGAAATACTGGGAAATACCTTCTATTAGAATCAATTCTCGAGTCGTTATAATCACGGGGTAAACTCCATCTTGAATCTTGTCGTGATGTCACGTCTTTTGGACTAAAGGCATTCCCTTTGAAAATCGGCTCATCACGTTTAACTCACATCACGCATCAGTTTGAAGTGACTCCATTGTGAACACTGATAGATTAAAGATTTTTTTTCTCCACAATTGGCATAAAAGCGCTTAAGTCATCAAATGTAACCCCATTATAATTTGCTTCTTTTTTGGCTGTGCGTTTATTGATAAGTCTTATGGAATGGTTTGGAAATTATTTTATTCTTTTATACGAATTATTTTCCATTTTTATTCTTCATTCGAAAATTTCCAAGCATTGTATTAACGTTATGCTTTTTCATAATTCTTCATAACGTAAAAAAATTAATTATTGAATGTAGCCTTTAATACACTATATTGAGGCACAGTTTTTTTGGTTTCTGTATCTTTTTTTATGGCTTCATGGTTATATAATTATTGTTCTGTTTCTGTATCTTTTTTTTATGGTTTCATGGTTATATAATTATTGTTCTGTTTCTGTATATATTTTGTCTTGTGTTTTTTTCCAACGTACTGTAGCGCGTTTTTGTTTCTGTTGTGTAATATAAGTAACCCCAGAAATTCTATAAACTTGTTTTAATGGTGTTTTTTTTAATTTTATTTTCTATAATAAGAACTATACAAAGAGAATATAATTATAAAAAAATCGAGCTCTAGATTACACCTAATCTCCATGTTTCAGAATTCCCAGAATCCAAAAAAAAAACACGTAGTTTTGAAATTATGTTTTTTTTTTAAATCGGTGAATAAAATAACTCAAAAACACATTGAAGTAAAGGTGTATGGTCTCGACTCCACATTTAGAGATATCTGTCAATTTTTGAACGAAATACTTTCAAATAAGGTCAGTTCGGTTTTTCCACCTGTCCAATTACAAATGAGCCCGGCAACTACAAACTTAAAGAACTAGATAAATAAAATTTGGTAGACAATTTTTCATGTACACATAGATTCTAAATCAAATATTGGGCCAAATGCATCAAAGAGTTCACCCTATGTCGGTCATTATTCTTGCATGTACGTGAAAACCGGATTTAAATGGGGGGAAAAGTGGTATGTGATCTTATCACTAAAATTGTATTCCTGTATCAAATTTGTTATGCAATAGTCGAAAAAAAAGACCGGCGTCCAAAATACATAATCGATTTTCTGGTATTTCTGTATTACCCATATTAAAGAACCACCGGGGTACCTCGAAATGAGGATGAGATGCTTCCGGCATGGTGGTTAGATCTCGCCACCCTGGAGTGTACATAAATAGGTGGAGGATCTGACTCCTCCCATCAATGACGGGACGTACTTCCTTCGGGGAGGGCTGTACCGTGGTCGGTGATGGCCCTTAGGACTCAACCACAGTTCCCTCCAATGTTGCTGTTGTGGCGGTCCGGCCATTAAACCTTATGGTTTAAATCCGTGTGCCTTCGTGGCGGGTCGGAGAGTCAGATGGATGATTTACCCACATGCCAGGGATTAATGGCCAAAAAATCATTCGAGAGATTCATTAAAAAGGCTAGATTCATGACAAAATTCAATATTTGGCAACTTACATCCTCCAATGCCATGCAAATCATTCACAGTTTTACTCAACGTCCACAATGTTATGCGGAGTGATACGGAGTGATAATACCTTTATTATGCTAGAAAGTTCAGGATGACTACTGCAATGATGATACTCAAAAATAAAACTCTCGCCCCCAATTCGTGTTACAGTTCTTCTTTCTGAGAGGTCATCAAATGACTACACCATTAGGTTAAGCGAAGCCTCCTGTATTATGATGCGATGTGGAATTTAATCTTATTGTCCTCATAATTCGTAGTATTGTGAATTCAGTTTAAATTCACAAAACCTAATGGGGCAATAATTGAATTAGGTTTAATATAAATATATTTTAAACTGCTAACTATGAATTCCTTTGGCAAGTGGTAAAATTTATTGTTATGCAAAAAGGACTATGTTTCTCGAAAATAAGATCGGCAATGGGGTATTAAAAGACTTCGGAATCTTTCGTAAATGTCTTGATGGATAACCGATAAGAAATGAAATAAAAATATGAAGTCCTGAAAAAATAACAGAAAATGGGCCAAACAGAGGATTTGAAGACATGACATAGGAGCATGATATATAATTAAATCTAATGAAAAAAATGGAATATGAAATTGGCGTCACTAAAAAGTTAACTAAAAAAAAAAAAGCATGAACATCATTTTTGTGAAATAATATTTTTGGAAAAAAAAAAAAGGATGAGACACATCAAAAATGTGTTTAATTTTAATTAACTTGTACTTTAACTAATTTTTTAATTAAAAAAAACTAAATTTAATTAAATTTTTAAAAACTAACTTAATTAAATTAAATTAATAGTTTAACTTATGTACTTTGAAAAGATGATACTGATTTTTGTCTTACATTAAAAAGCATCAAGATTGAACAATAATTGTAGCTTTGTGTAAAGAGACAAGTTATAATTAATCTATCTATCTATCTATCTATCTATATATATATATATATATATACATTTATATTAATTGAAAACGAAAATGTTTTCAACTATCTTACTGTCTTTCCAATAGTTTGTTGCAGAAGATTTAAACAATGAAATAAACATTTTTAAAGTTTCAATTTCTCCACAAAAAATAAATGAATTTCTAAATTATCTGGCAAAAGCATGGAAATTAAACAAAGTTTAAAAACACAGTTTATCTATTATATTTGAAAAAAAATTACTTACACAATCATTACTATGTTTCAACAAAAAATTAAATTTTCTTTGCTCAAAATTGAAAGTCATGGTTATAGTTATCCTAATTCATATCAGCAAAAATTACCTGAATTCAAATTTTTATTTCATGGCCTGTTTCGGTACATCTTACTGAAGAAACCCGAACAAAGAGGAACACTTGTTCTTTTCAAACATCGGCAAAACATTCTCTTATTTCGTCGCTTCAAAATTTGTTTCAAAGGAACTTTTCCCCCCTGAAATTGTTCCCGAATTTGAGAAGTTCGAAGCTCTTCATCCGTAGCACTTCTTTTCTTGAAAACTGTCGAGGAAACTTTTTACTAAAGTTTTCTAATAACTCTTTTCTCATCATCCGCATAGCCGATGCTCTTTAAAAGAATTCTCTGGTCACAACAGTTTTATCAGTTTCGAAGATGAATGTAAACAGAAAGGGAAAAAATATGCTGGGAAATTAAAATGCCAGAAAAGAGAGAGGAAAAAGGTGAACAAAAAAGTAATTTTTCTTTATAGATATTTTTACATAAAGATCAGTTTGAAATTATTTCCGGCTAGATAAGAATAATTTATTTTTTAAAAAAAAAGCATTGAGTTAGAAATAATAAAAAAAGCAAATTTGTTTTCATTAATAATAATAAAAAAACCATGATGGAATATTCTTTAAATTTGTTGAAAATGTAGTTAATATGAGAGGGTTTAAAGCATAAAAGGAAGAAATTATAAGACATTTTCTTGATATATTTCAATTCAAAGGGACAAAGTCTTCGGTTATACAAAAAGCTTAAATTTGGAAACAATATCTAAATATTTTAAATAATTATGAAGACAGAAGTTCAGTTCTCATCTCTAACCACTTGTCCGATTTCTTCAATTTTTATTAATTTGTATTAATTATAATTAATTTGTATTAATCTATGACTGAATCTCACAGAAACTAACAAGATTCGAATATTAGGTATATTCCTGCAAGAAGACTATCTATTCCAATGGTTCTCATGACAAGACATTGGGAGAATATCTTCAGTTCTTCACGATCACAGTCCCTAGAACCCAAAAATAATCTTTATTCAATATATAACATGAACAGAATTAACTAGAATAATTTTATTTAGATTTTGACTGACTTTGAATATGTTGTTAGAAATGCAAAAATCTCGGAAGAATGCGATATAATGGCCCATCTACCTCAAAGGGCCGCAGAAACGGAGGGGGGCTCAAACAACTTTCTTAATATTGAAGATAGGAAAATAAATCCAATTGACCAAATAGCGTCTCATTGATATGAACAACTTTTGTACCTAAAGTGTCTCATTACTGTAATATCTTAGAAGTTAAGGACTAAAATGGAATTTTAGAGCCCTCATTTGGACTGTTTGACTGTTTTGAATTTTGACTGTTCTTAACGTCAACAATTTATGCTGACAGATAGTAACTTAGATGTAAAGAAATCTTTTTTTTAAAATTCTTCTAATCAATTTTTTTTTGATGATTACAATGCTTTTTCTATGCATATTTCGTATACCAGAAAATAAAATTGCACGGCAACTAACATGAAATCACGAAAAAGGCAAATTTTTAAATTTTAAAATGGTTTATAAACATTTTTTTTTTTTGCCCCAAAATATTTTATCCAATATTGCGAAAAAAAAAAATGCTATGCCTGACTATTAATTACTTAATGTTTGAAAAAATCATTCCGCTGTGTACATTTCCATTCATCAAAAATCATCTTTCTTAAGTAGGGCAAGATGAAACAGGCTGGAATGTAAAGCGCCACAATAACGCGCACTCACACACATATAGAAGCAACTCATGCGCAGTCGGCGTCCTGGCATAGGGGTAGCGCGTCTTCCTAGTGATCTGGGCGTCCCGGGTTCGAGTCCCGGTTTGGGCATGGTTATTCTTTCGTTGTTCTATCTGTGAGATGTGTGAATGTGCCCTCCTGTAAAAAGGGGTTGTGCAAGCGAATGAGTGATGCGTGAGTAGCTAAGTCGTTCTCTTGGCCCTAGTTGGCGCTACTATAGAAACAAGAGACGTACCCTCTCAGGCTTAAACTGAAGGCGGGGGCTTGTCCGTGGCAAGTGCCATAATTACAAACAACAAACAAACTCATGCGTACGGCACATTCATTTCTTTATTATTAGCAAAGATTATATTTAAATGAATTTATGGTTCAAAGTTAGTATAAATTAGCCCTTGTATTAATGAGTTGATCCAGTGGCTACACGTCCATGAATTATTCGAAGAAAAAAAAAACTTTCCTGGATAGCATAATTCGAAGATAACAATGCTTTTTCTTTATTATATTTTGAATGCTGGTTTTAAATAAATCATCTGCGGCAATGAACAAGTGGGAAGATATTTTCTCAAACTCTTCTCACATACCCTGCAATAAACTTGTCATGCCAGAGAACGTCTTACATGTTACTGGCATACAATAGTTAGGGAATATTAACTTTTGGGTGAATTTAGCCTTTTTTACTGAATCTATCGTGCCATCCTTGGCGAGATAATTGGCGAATCATCCCTGGCATGCGGTGAATAGTATCTAAAATTCGAATTTGTGTTTTATGTGCGTTTCCCTCACCAATTGAAAAAAAAAATGACACAAAACTGCACTTGCAGTCACAAGATCCCATAGCAAATTTGACATAATTGAATCACTATGATTTTGAGTTACCGCATTTACATGTTTCTGAAAGTACAGGTCGAAAGACATTCAACCCGTGGTTGGCAGAGCCTGACTAATGCAGGGGCATACGGGGCAGTGACTCCGGGCAAGTCGAATATAAAGTTTATTTAACGTTTCCTTCTTTAATGAACTTTTTTAAAACAAAATATGAAGCAAACGGGGCCCCAAAGAAGTTTTTGCCCCGGGCCCCAATTAGGCTAAGTCGGGCCCTGGTAGTTGGATTTATCTCACAATTTGTCAAGTCAATTTACTATAGGAGATAAAAGTGTGTTCCGAATTTTATCTGTCTAACTCTCTTCGTTTTGTAATTATTTATATTCGAACAGCAGGACAGATAGACTTCTTCTGAGCTGATCTTCCTCAAAATTTGGCAGAAATCGACAGATTTGATCTGAAGACCATACACTAAATTTCAACCGTCTAACTCAAAGCGTTTTTGAGTTATCGTCATCATCACGGACAGACGGGCATTTTCCACAAGTTTGTTTTTCGAATTCATTGAGGTCTAAAAGGTGGAGATATGTCAAAACGTCGAACTCGATACTTTTGACGATTACTATACTTTCTCTATATTAAGTATACGTGAAATTAAAAATTGTAATAGGTCATAACATAAAACACTTAACAAAATAATTTTTATTTAGAAATTATTACTGATATTAAGAAGATCATCAGTTAAACTCTCTTATACCATCACGATTTCATTATAATTCCCCCATCGAAACTTTTACAGAAAAATCCAACCTCTACCGACAAAAACAATTACGTTAAAAAGTGACGAATCAGTTTCTTTTACGGGAGAGAAAGGACAAAAATGATTCGTCAGGAACAAGAAATCAAAGGTTGTGGTGATTCGCGGTCTCGCCTCCGATTCGCCGAGGCGAGCAACTATCGAGTCAAGTTAGCTCGGAATCTAACGACTCAGGCTCTGAAGTTAAACGAAGCGAGAATTTAGCTCTAATTATCCCGACGAAGACTGTGCTAATGAATGCCAAGTCGGCTGGTTGATAAATGACTTGGATTGAAGGAGATTGTTTGGTGCACGTATTGTTGGCTCCCTCCTTGGGTTGTTTGGGGATTTTTAGCTTCTTGTTTGGCGACTTTCATGGAGTTTAGCGGAGGATTGATGTCTCCGGAGTAATATTCAGACATTAAGTCAGGAATTATAAGATTGATTATTTAAGATTTTGAGAAATAAATTCAGTGAATGGAAACATCTTAGAGTACTTCTTGTGTTGCAGAGTTTATAAATATAGACGGATTGAAATATAGACGGATCATATAATAACACATGGCATAATTAGGTACAATTCAATAACATTACTTCATTAATGACATGATACATTAGTGCATTCTCAGAAATGCACTAATCTACATCACACATATAAATAAAGAAACCAATTTCAAAATTTTACTGCATTATCAAACCATTGATTAATTATATTTTTCAATACGTAATAACGTTTTTTATATAATTTTTTATATTCTTATAGACATATTGCTCAGAGAGCAAATTGTAACAACAGGCGAATCAATAAATTTATCGAGAAAAAAATTGTCTCTTTGAATACGTCATTCACATATTCAAAAAACACGTTTCATTCTTTTATTTCTTACCATTCGACACAAGTCGCTTCTTTTGGTTTTGTGGAAATTTTTCTATTATATTGCTACCTTGTGTATTGATGAGGATTCCAAGCCAAAATCACATTTTTGCGTATTGTGAAAAATACATATTCATTCAATCATTTTCTCATTTTTCTTTTACATTATTATTTTTTTTAATTTTTAATTTCTAAATTTACTTTATTATTTAATTTAAAATCACTTTCCTCTATTAACCTCTCGCTATTCAAAATATTTATTATCAAATATAATATATTTACAAGCATTATTTTATGTGAAGCAGAATGCAGTTTCAAAGACAGTGAAGAGACTTTCGATTTCGTGACGTCGTTTTATTTCGTCTTGGAGAATCACGCATTATTTACAAGCAGGAGCAACGAGCAACACACACAGCACAGAACGACACAGTAAGAAATGAGTGAAAAGCTCTTGAACATTTTATCCCTGGTCTTATATAACCTGAAATATTGATAAGGAAAATATTTCTCCACTGAGTTTATGTATTATGAGATTTCGATAGGTATTCTTGATGCATGCCAATCACAATTAAGGGAAACACAGGCATCTTTTAAAAAGAATGTGCGTACTGGACATTTTTCTATCCCGTCACGCGGAGCGTGTGAAAGTGCAAATGTAAGCATTTTTACAAAGCTTCTCTTGAAGTAATTAAGTAGAAAGAGTGGAATCAGATAAGGAAATAAGAGAATGAAATTACTATGGACTAAATAAAGCTTTGGGTATTAATTTAGATTAAATTAATTTAAATTACCATTACACACACACACACACACATATATATATGTACTTCTTACTTCGCTTGTGTATTTTTTTAATTTTTTTATTTTTTACTCTTCATTACTTAATTTGCTTATATTTATGTTTTATATTTCTTATTTTGTTTTTGTTTACTTTATGTATGTTATCTCTCTCTCTCTCTCTCTCTATATATATATATATATATATATTGTTACGAATCCGTAATGCTGCTTCCCAGCATAGTTGGTTCCATCATTGGAAAGAATGTTTTACAGTCATCTCTATGGGACAGAATCTGGGCGTCGTGTCGGGGGTCCCGGAGCTTGGCGACAAACTTGGCGACCAATTTGGCGACTTTGGCGCCAAAATAGATTATACCCGAAACTTCGAGAATTTTCCCAATCCGTCCAGTAGGAACCGAGATACGCCTCGAACGTTCCTGATTAGTTGAGAGGCTTCTAGCCCCGCCTCCTGAGACCTATAAAAGGGGCTGCACTGCCAGAGAGGTCAGGTCAATATTCCGAGCCAGAGTTGGAGAAGTAGAAGACGGAGGAATCGGAAGCGACTGAGTCAAGCTAGTGCTGAACTGAGCTGTGCGCTACTGTCTGCAGTAGATTCTGGTTGTATGCTGCTGTGTGTGCTGTTGTATGCTACACGTCTCGGGTGAAGATAATCGTCTTCTGTGCTGTATATAGCTGTCGCTTTTGTGCTGCCCTGTGTGTCTTCGTGTAAATAAAAGTCGTTGTTTTTATCCTACTTCTGCCTGCTAATTGAGCGTTCTACACACCATATCACTTCCACTATCCAAACGAACCCCGGTAAAGAAAATTTCGTAACATTTGGTGTCAGAAGTGGGATAGTGGTCAACAGTGTATGGTTTTGACGAGATCTCAAGGAAAAATGGCTGATAGCGGTAATGGTGAGCTACTGGCTCTGTTGGCTGAGATGAAGAAATCTATGGATGAGATGAAGCAAGGACAAGAAAGAATGGAGCAGGAGATGAAGCAAGGACAAGAAAGAATGGAGCAGGAGATGAAGCAAGGACAAGAAAGAATGGAGAAAAGACAAGAAAGAATGGAGCAGGAGATGAAGCAAGGACAAGATGAGATGAAGCAAGGACAAGAAAGAATGGAGAAAAGACAAGAAAGAATGGAGCAGGAGATGAAATCCGGACAGGAGGAGCTGAAGACGGACATCGTAAGTGTTAAAGAAGAATTCTCCAATATCATTCAGGAGAAGATGAATGCAATGGAAGATAAGGTGGCTTCATTTGAGAATAAGGTAATTTCAGTGGAAACTAAAGTTTTGAAGATGGAAGAAAGTATTGACGAGAAAGTTCGAGAAAACATTGAAATGAACATCTTGAAGATGGAAGAAAGTCTTGACAAGAAGGTTCGAGAAGACATCAGAAAAGAATTGGAACAGAAATTTGGGAAGGAGATCGAAAGCCTGAAGAAGCAGATTTCCCACGAATATGAGGAATCCAAAGTGATATTTACACCTTCCCTAGCGACGATAAAACTCTCGACATTCGACAGAAAAACATCCTGGCAAGTATACAAAACGCAGTTTACTATGGTAGCGGAAGCTAATGGATGGAGTCCTCAAGTCAAAGCGTTTCACTTGGCAGCTTCGTTAAGAGGAGACGCTGCCGACATTCTTGAGACTCTTACGGAGGAGCAAAGGCATGATTTCGAAGCTCTATCGAGTGCACTTGAGCTGCGGTTTGGAGAGAAGTGCACTA